>CP139504.1:411828014-412025914 GCA_021014915.2 Artemisia tridentata subsp. tridentata
ATACATTTGTTCAATGAGTTGAGACATATGTCTATTTAAAATTGCAGTGGTAAAAGCTTCAAAAAAGAAAACTACTACAATGGATGCAACCATGCATCAAAAAGGTATTGTTCATTTAAATTGTTTTTATCATACCTTTAATATTGACATTTTTTAGTTAATTAAATTGAGGATGTGTGTTAAACAAACAAATTGATTGATATTCTTTGTTTAATAGTTTATATCATTGTGTTAAATTTCTTTTCAATGTTTACATAATTGTTTCAGGTTTAAGAGTTGTTAGGAAGAAAACTACTACCATGGATAACATCAGGTTTGAAAGTAATACACCATCAAGTCATTCACAAGTTATTATGTTTTAAAAGTATTATGTCGATATTTGTGTTATGGAATTATATGGTTTTGAATTTAATATTGATTCTTAATACATTGATATTGTGTGACTGATAGCTTACATGATCATTAACATATTCTTGATACAATGATATTGTCTCATTGATAGATTATATGTTTTTGTTATTTATAAAACATGTTGTGCATAATATGTATTTGTTGCAACAACAATTGGGTTACAACAGTACTAATTTTCACGTTAGTACTGTTTCTTTAAACGCATGTTAACAGTACTAAGTTTCAAGTTAGACCTGCGACTTTAAAGATCGCAGCAGTACTAACTTTCAAGTTAGTATTAACTAGCACGTTAATACTATTTATTTAAATACATTATATCAGTACTAAGTTTCAATTTAATCATGTTCTTTTAAACTTAGTACTGCTAAACCTTTTTTGTAACACACACTTGAAAAGAATATAAGCAATTCATAAGAGTTGTATTATATCTTGTGCTGTTAGATTTTACATGTTTTTCTATTTTTATTTACAACTTATGTATTAATGCCTTATGTTAACCATGTTTCCCTCATAGACTTTATATTTACAAGGAGGAATTTTGTTTGAATTTGTAGATGGGAATGGTATAAAAAATAGATCAGTCCCAGTTGATGGGAACATGGCTGGAAGTGACACAACAGTTATGTATCCAGAATGTATGATGTTTTTACTTTAGTATGATAATGGATTTGATTTTGTTGATGCAAATAATGCTCTAAAAACGTTATTTATATCTTTCGATTACTTCACGTTTTGAGGATGACAAAATGTGAAAACATGTTACGTTAAAATTAACATAAACAAGTTTTTAATCGGAAGATCTCGTTTCTATGCAAATCACTCAAAGAACAAATTTAAAACTTGACTAATGATCAAAGAAGTAAATTTAGATTTCAAGACTTCACATTTTTAATGTGACAAAACATTTTTTCAAAAATATACCTTACAAATTATTTTTAAATTATTAAGAAATGATTTAATGAAAAAATAAGTTCAAAACACATAACAGCTATTTTTCCCCCCAAAATCAGCTCCAAACTTCCCCAAATAAGTTTTCACCAAAAAAGACAAAATGTGGAGCGTTTTTGTCTAGGACGGCTCCACGGTTCCACTAAATTTAGTGGAGCCGTGGGTTATTTAGTGGAACCGTCCACCTGTAATAGACAAATTTTTTCTGCCTATAAATACCAACCCACATCACAGTTTTTGGGTACCCTTTCACACACAGAAACTTCTAAGTTTAAAACTCCCTCACCTTTCTTTCTACTTGATCATTTAGTTTAGTTTTTCTTTTGTTCAAGAGTGATCCAATCATCCAACTTAGAGATCCTCTTCAATCCTCTTCAATAGCAAGAGAAGAACACAAAGTATCCAAGTTGATACAAGGTGTTGTCATTCCTCTTCAAGTGCAAGAGAAGAACTCAAGGTATTAAAGAAGATACAAGAATTGTAGTAGTTGTTAGATTTCTTGTAACATTTGTTACATCCTTGTTGTATCATAGCATACATCAAGATCAATTTTCTTTTGTGAGAGTGTGAGTGAATATCATTGTGATCTTATAGAGATAGTGAATATCTCTTAAAGCCATTGGGCTTGTGTGATTGATCAAGAAGATCAAGGGTCATTAGGATAGTGTTAGTTTAGTGAGTGTTGATCATTGTGATCGTGTCGAGATCTTGGTGATCTCTTGAAGCCATTGGGCTTGAGTGTTTGATCGCGTGGATCGTGGTAGATTGGTACTAGCTAAGATTAGCACTCGACATTTAGCTTAGTGTCGGAAAAAGGATAAGCGACGTGTACGGTTTTCTCCACCTGAAGGGAGGTTGTTGACATAGTGCTTGAAACTCTCGAGTGTGGTACTCGGGGAGTGGAGTAGGGCGAAGAAGAGCTTCGTAGCCGAACCACTATAAATCCTCTTGTCTCGGTTTGATCTTTCCATCTCTTTTCTTTACTTTCATTATTTATTATAAGTTAGTTTAGTGTGTAGTTCATATTGGTGTTAATTGATTGCACATAAGAATCGAATCAAAGTTTCCAATAACTAAGTTTAAAAGAAAGTTTTAAAAGGACTTTAAAACCAGGAAAACTATTCAACCCCCCCCCCCTTCTAGTTTTCCACAATTAGTATCAGAAGCCATGTCAGTCAAGATTTTAAAGTAAACTGTATTTTAAAACTTGAATCGATCAATGGATTCCGACAAATATCTAGAAGGGAAATCTATGCAAAGACCACCACTTTTCGAAACCGATTGTTTCATTTATTGGAAAACAAGATTCGAAACGTTTGTGACATCAAAAGACATTGATCTTTGGCATGTTATTACCGTGGGTGACTTTCAACCAACTCAAATGAATCCGGAAACTAAAAAGGAAGAAATAGTTCCTTATAATAATCAAAGTGATGAACTTAAAAGGAAATTAGCTAAAAATAATGAGGCTAAAATGATGATTTACTATGCTTTGCCTAAAAAGGAATTTGAAAGAATTTTTATGTGTAATACAGCAAAGGATATTCGGAAAACTTTGTTAGTCACCTACCAAGGTAATAACCAAGTCAAAGAGAACAAGATAGATCTTCTTGTTCAACAATATGAACAATTTTCCATCTCGAAAGATGAGTCAATAGATAATGATTTTGCTAGATTTAATACTATTATCACTAGTGTTAAAGCTCTTGATAAAGGTTACTCTAGCAAAAATTATGTTAGGAAGTTTTTTAGGGCTCTACATCCTAAATGGAGAGCAAAGGTCACCGCCATAGAATAGTCAAAGGACTTGGCGACATTATCACTCGATGAACTAATAGGAAACTTGAAAGTTCACGAGATGATAATCAAGAAAGACTCCGATATGGTCAAAGGCAAAAGTGAAAGAGTTAGATCTGTAGCATTGAAAGCCAAGAAAGAGTCTAGTGATGAGGAATGTTCGAGTTCCGATAGTGAAGATGAAGAATATGCGTTAGCGGTTAGGGACTTTAAAAAGTTCTTTAGAAGAAGAGGTAGGTTCGTTAGGCAACCTCGTGATGAAAAGACATCACAAAAGAACCGAGTTGAAAAGAAAGGGACAAGTGATAGGAAATGCTTTAGATGTGGAGATCCTAATCACTTCGTAGGAGAGTGTCCCAAAGCACCGAAATCCAACATCCAACGAGCTTTCATATGAGGCTCTTGGAGTGATAGCGGTGAAGAAGAAGAGAAGAAGCCCAAGGACGAAACATGCCTAATGGCTCAAGCTTCTCATGAGATATGCTTGGGAATCGACTTGGAGCCTGACGAATGGGTCAAGGATAGTGGATGCACTATTTATATGACGGGTAACCGAAGTCTTTTCTCATCATACAAAGCATATAACGGAGGTAATGTCACTTTCGGTAGCAAACTTAAGGGCAACATTATAGGCAAAGGTACGATCACTCAAAACTCCCTCACTATTAGAAATGTTGAGCATGTAGATAATTTAGGATTTAACTTGCTTAGCATTAGCCAAATGGTAGATAATAAGTGTAGAGTCATTTTCTCCAAAGAGGGTAGTGAGATCATTAAGGATGGTAAAACCATAGGCAAAGGAGTTAGGAAAAATGGCTTATTTGTTATAAAAATAGGAAATAAGCCTCAAGATAGGATATGCTTAGCAACCATAGACGATCATTCCACTCTATGGAATAGGAGATTAGGTCACGCCAATATGCGATTAATACAATCATTGGTGTCTAAGGAACTAGTTAGAAACTTACCTAAGATTAAGTTTGATCAACGTGATGCTTGTAAAGTTGGAAAGCAAGCTCACTCTAACCACAAAGCTAAAAATATAGTTTCGACCTCTAGATGCCTAGAACTCCTTCATATGGAATTATTTGGTCCATCCGCCGTACGGAGTTACGGAGGAAATTACTACACCTTAGTGATAGTCGATGACTACTCTAGGTACACTTGGACTAGATTTCTTAAGAATAAGACGCAAGCTTTTGAGGAATTTGAAAGTTGTAGTAAGAAGGTCCAAAATCAACTAGGATATACAATAGTTTCTATTAGGACGGATCATGGTCGGGAATTTGATAATGAAGTGCAATTTGGAGTGTATTGTGATGCTAATGGTATTACACATAATTTCTCAGCTCTACGCACTCCACAATCAAATGGGGTAGTTGAGTGGAAGAATCGTACTCTACAAGAGATGAGTAGAACGATGTTGAATGAACAATCAATTTCGCAAAAGTTTTGGTGTAATGCGGTGGACACCTCAACTTACATTCTTAATAGGATTCTAATTAGACCTATCTTAGGAAAAACCCCATATGAAATCATGAAAGGTAGAAAACCTACTCTTGATTAATTTAGAGTGTTTGGAAGCAAGTGCTTCATAATGAACACTAAAGATTATCTCACCAAGTTTGACCCAAAATCTTACGAAGGTATTTTCCTAGGTTACTCCCAAAACAGTAAAGCCTACATAGTCCTAAACAAAGAAACCATGAAAGTCGAAGAGTCACTCAATGTGACATTCGATGAAAGTCCTCCACCAACTAAGACATCACCCTTGGTGGTTGATGACTTAGATGAGGATGAAGCCATTAAGGTTAATGGCAAGAAACTCTTAGAAAATGACATTGAGTATGAAATTGTTGAAGTTGACGAGATTGTCAACATTAAGGAATCCAAGAATCATCCCATTGAAAATGTCATAGGAAACCTAAACCAAAGAACCCTTAGGTCACAAGCTCAAAACAAAAGTAACTTCTTTTGTTTTATATCAACTGTAGAACCTAAGAATGTCGGTTAAGTGATTAAGGACGAAAGCTAGGTTGTTGCCATGCAAGAGTAACTCAATCAATTCACCGCAAACCAAGTTTGGGATTTAGTACCTCCACCTAAGAATCAAACCATCATAGGAACTAAATGGGTGTTTAGGAATAAACAAGATAAAAATGGCGTCGTAACTAGGAATAAGGCAAGGTTGGCAGCACAAGGCTATAACCAACAAGAAGGAATAGACTACGATAAAACCTATGCACCCATAGCTAGATTAGAGTCTATTAAAATCCTCCTTGCCTATGCGTTTGCATTAGACTTTAAGTTATACTAAATGGACGTGAAGAGTATGTTCCTTAATGGTTATATCAACGAGGAGGTATATGTTGCACAACCTCCGAGATTCATTGATTTCGAAAATCCGAATCATGTTTATAAACTCAAGAAAGCACTCTATGGTCTGAAACAAGCTCCTAAAGCATGGTATGGTAGACTAAAAGCCTTCTTGATTGAACATGAATATACCATGGGAAAGGTTGATAAAACACTCTTCACAAAGAGAAGAGATTCACATCTCATCATTGTTCAAATATATGTCGACGACATTATATTTGGTTCAACTTGTCCAGAACTACACGATGATTTCTCTAAGATCATGCATGACGAGTTTGGGATGAGTATGATGGGTGAATTTAATTTCTTCCTTGGTCTACAAATAAAACAAATGGAAGATGGTATCATCTTTAATCAAGCTAAGTATAGTAAGGAGATGCTTAAGAAGTTTGGTTTAGAAGAATCTAAGCCCTTGAAAACTCCCATGTCCACGGAAATAAAACTCACGAAAGATGAAGAGGGTGAGTCCGTGGATAGCACTAAGTATAGAGGTATGATAGGAAGTTTGCTATACCTCACGGAAAGTAGGCCCAACATCATGTTTAGTGTCTGCCTTTGTGCTCGCTTTCAAGAGGATCCCAAAACCTCTCACCTTGAAGCGGTTAAGCATATCTTCCGATACATAAAAGGCACTATACACTTGGGATTATTCTATACCAAGGGGACCGGTGTAGAAACTGTTGTCTATGCCGACTCTGATCATGCGGGAGATTATGTGGATCAAAAGAGTACGAGTAGCGTTTGTACCTTCATGGGTTGTTGTATAACTTCTTGGTTCTCCAAGAAACAAATGGCTCTCGCTATCTCCACGACCCAAGCCGAGTACGTAAGCGCCGGAAAGGCATGTCAACAAGCACTATGGATGAAACAAGCTGTTATAGATTATGATATTCATCTTAATGACGTCCCCATTATGTGTGACAATAAAGGTGCTATTGACATGAGCAAAAACCCCGTTCAACACTCCCGTACTAAACACATCAAAATTCGCCACCACCTCCTTCGCGATAATGTTCAGAAAGGAAATATTTCTGTTGAAAAAGTTCCTTCTCAGGACAATATCGCAGACAACCTAACCAAACCTCTCAAACGTGAATCCTTTAACTACCTCCGTCTAGGTCTAGGAACGATGGAACATATTCCATAAATCTCATGACTCATGAAGTCATCTCGAGTGTCTCGTTTCATCTAGTTTAGGTTCCCCTCATCAAAAGAATTTATTAGGTATAAATTCTTTCCTCGCGCCAAAAAGTCTCACTAAAATAGCGAGACTTATTCGTCAAAAATCAAAATGGGACAGAAAACAATCCCAGCAGATCACGGCTCCACTAAATGTTGAACAGCACTGCTAAATTTAACGGTACCGTGGAACCGTGTATCTGTTACATGTCGTATTTCAGTTCCCTTTTTCCACATCACTCACTACAAACCTTCTCAACTTCTGCAACTGCTGTCATAACCCAACCTCACAACCCAAAACTCAATTCTACCCCTTCAAGATCATATTCAAGACATTGATTTTCAAGATTCTCAATCATTTCCACTTTTTCAACATAAATTGTAAGTTATCTTACTCTAATTTTCTTTGATTTTGAGTCTAGGGTTTGCTCATTGATGAAAATTGAATTGTGGGTTTTTCAATCTTTATTAGCAAACTTTTAATTAGAAGTCATCAACATTAAAAATTTTCAAAATCTTTGGTGCCAAAACATTGAAGTCACCAAACACCCCAATTCTATTGTTTTCAAAAATTTCACGATACTAGGATCATGAAACATTTTTCGTACATTGTTGATGCAAACTAAAAACGTTCTGTCATGCATATATGATCTCACGAATATTGATCGACTTACATAATCAATATGTACTCTTCGACATATTAGCTTAAGCAAAAGTAAAATTAGGAGTGTTTGGGTAATCTCATTATTTTCGCGTCGAGATTACCGCACCTCTACATAGTATGCATATAGGCACACACTAGGCATGTTTCTTCAATGCAACTGATTTTCACTCTAATTTTTCTTAAAAAATTTTCTTATAGGAAACAAAAATGTCTCATGAATATGATTTTGATCATCTTCTAACAGACACCTATACACCGAAATATCTCGTGAACCCACAACACCTGGTAATCACATTCGTGCCTATGTCAATCTTGAAACCCGTCGGTTTCATGAAGG
The DNA here is from genome assembly GCA_021014915.2 of Artemisia tridentata subsp. tridentata. NCBI lineage: Eukaryota > Viridiplantae > Streptophyta > Magnoliopsida > Asterales > Asteraceae > Artemisia > Artemisia tridentata. The sequence goes on from CP139504.1 coordinate 411,835,727, forward strand.
CCGTTTCGTTGATCCATCCCTAATTTACCATCGGGACATCAGCACTTCATTTAGAGCTATATGATTTGATTGTTTACTTCACATAAACGAGCACATTTGTCCTCGTTTTATGTTGGAATTTTTTTGACAAGTTGAACTTGTACGTAACGAGGATCAATCTTTGTCACTTTGGTTTTGGGTCCGAAATCCCCAATCACGGGCAATGTGCCTATACTGAAGATTGGTGTCTTGAGTCTCTCTTTCACTATCGTGAAGAGGATAATCCGTATTGTTCCTACATACCCTCTCCAACCGAACTAACCAAACTCATCCGTAAGTACTCCTCTTACCCGAATCCAACAAAAATTCATTTGGAAGAGGTTCGTCATGAACTACTTTCTTGGGCAGTCATCCTGCGAGAAAATGTTCTAAGTCTAATAGGAAAATCGTGAGCAACTTTCGACGTGTTTTGCTCATATGATTTACTGTCTCCTAACACAACAACCATACAACCTCACTTACTTCTTCGCTAAGCGAATTGTACATCTCATGGGTAACAAGAATAAGTTGATACCCTATGGGATGTTCCTAACCCGTCACTATCACTACTTCATGAACCTTCACCCTCACTTTGACGGTCCTCAATACTCACTTTTCAAACCCGTCATGAACCCACTAAACGAGTCATGAACCTTCACCCTCACTTTCACGGTCCTCAATACTCTCATTCTCCCGTTATGCACCCTTTGATGATCCAAATCATGAGAATGAGATGCATGCTCAAGACGAGAATGTGACAATAACAGGAGAATGCTCAAGTCATAAGTAGTTATGGAGAGATTTATTTCTCTTACTAAGAATTATCTATGATAGATTATATTAGGAATTAATACTACTTGCATGTTTACTATCACCTTGCATAAATATTTTATGTGATATTTAGATGATAGCCTATTTTTTCTTTTATGATTGCATGCTTATGATTATCTTGGAAAATTACATGATAATCTTTATGTGCTAGATGTAGCCTAGTATGGGACATATTAGGCAAATAAATCCTTAGTGACTTGAGGCACTATCATTTCCAGGAACTAATTCCCCTAGAAAACATCCCCCTAGCTACCCAGAACTAACCTACACAGAAATTTTCGTGACAACAGTGTCACGGTACCGTTAAATAGGGCGCAGTACCGTTAAATTTAACGGTACCGTCTGGTATTTAGAGGTACCGTGTACCTGTTTGACGGATTTTTACTGTTCCTCCTAAAATCCCTGCAACCCTAACCTCAAACCTGTAAATTTTACAACCACACCTAAACCCTAAGATTCCCTTGCTATCCCATAGGACACTCCCACTCACTTTAATTCAAATTTCACACATCTTACCTATATAAGGCTTCACCCTTGCAAGCTTATCTTGCACTTCATCTTCAACCTCACATCACACACACATAATGTCTTCCACACAAGGATCTACCACTCACATCTCCAAGAAACCTAGAATAACCGTAAGACCACCTTCAAAACCACTCTTTGTGGATCTTACAAAAGATGATGAAGCAATGACACCACCTTCCCAAGCCACTCCCAACTCACCATCTCCACCTAATGCACCCTCCAAAACATCCTCCTCCTACACAACATCTTCATCATCACCCTCCTTTAACACCACATCATCAATAGAGTATACAATCTCACCCATAAACCCATTGGACTATGCCATGCCAACTCTATCTCCAACAAACTCACCACCACCTCATTCTCCTATCATGGCACACCCAATCCAACCCCATCCCTTTGATCTTCATAGTGCTAATTGCCTATGTTGTCTCCATAACTGTAATCTCATCTGCTCGTTAAGAGATGAGATTCATTTCATGTTCTCCTTTGTGGAGCACCTATTGACACCACCCCCCCAAATGATGTCACCATCTCCACCACCCCATCGCACCCAAAACTAGACATTCCTTTGTTTAGTTTTTCATAATTGCACCCTTAGGACCCCTCTTGGAAATGAAGCTTGCCTCTAGACATTAGGTATTTATGCTTCTTATTGTCTCTTTTCATAATTATTATGTAGTCATACCTATGTATGACAATTTTCTTTTATGAATGAATGCTTTCTTTATGTGGTCCTTCTTATCTTTGGGGCTTGGCTACTTAGTCACATATTTTATTTTTGGTGGTTAGATATTTGTCATAAGTGCTACATATTAGATATTGTATACTTGTCTTCTAACATTGTTTTGTAGCACAAGTCATTGCTCGATTCCTTGGTGTTCTCCAAATGAGGGGGAGTATACATCAAGGGGGAGCCGCAACCTTTTTGCTTCAACAAAAAGGGGGAGAAATGGGAGTAAACTCATTAAAAACTTGTTAAAACTAATTTTAACTTAAAATGAGTTTATGTTTTGTCATCATAAAAAAGGGGGAGATTGTTGATGCAAATAATGTTTTAAAAATTTTATTTATATCTTTCGATTACTTCACGTTTTGAGGATGACAAAATGTGAAAACACGTTACGTTAAAATTAACGTAAACAAGTTTTTAATCGGAAGATCCCGTTTCTATGCAAATCACTCTAAGAACAAATTTACAACTTGACTAATGATCAAAGAAGTAAATTTAGAATTCAAGACATCACATTTTTAATGTGACAAAACATTTTTTCAAAAATATACTTTACAAATTATTTTTGAATTATTAAGAAATGTTTTAATGGAAAACTAAGTTCAAAACACATAACAGCTACTTTCCCCCCCAAAATCAGCTCCAAACTTCCCCAAATAAGTTTTCACCAGAAAAGACAAAATGTGGAGCATTTTTGTCTGGGACGGCTCCACGGTTCCACTAAATTTAGTGGAGCCGTGGGTTATTTAGTGGAACCGTCCACCTGTAACGGACAAATTTTTTTTTGCCTATAAATACCAACCCACTTCACAGTTTTTAGGTACCCTTTCACACACAGAAACTTTTGAGTTTAATACTCCCTCACCTTTCTTTCTTGTTGATCATTTAGTTTAGTTTTTCTTTTGTTCAAGAGTGATCCAATCATCCAACTTTGAGATCCTCTTCATTCCTCTTCAATAGCAAGAGAAGAACACAAAGTATCCAAGTTGATACAAGGTGTTGTCATTCCTCTTCAAGTGCAAGAGAAGAACTCAAGGTATCAAAGAAGATACAAGAGTTGTAGTAGTTGTTAGATTTCTTGTAACATTTGTTACATCCTTGTTGTATCATAGCATACATCAAGATCATTTTTCTTTTCTGAGAGTGTAAGTGAAGATCATTGTGATCTTATAGTGATAGTGAATATCTCTTAAAGCCATTGGGCTTGTGTGATTGATCAAGAAGATCAAGGGTCATTAGGATAGTGTTAGTTTAGTAAGTGTTGATCATTGTGATCGTGTTGAGATCTTGGTGATCTCTTGAAGCCATTGGGCTTAAGTGTTTGATCGCGTGGATCATGGTAGATTGGTGCTAGCTAAGATTAGCACTCGACATTTAGCTTAGTGTCAGAAAAAGGATAAGCGACGTGTACGGTTTTCTCCGCCTGAAGGGAGGTTGTTGACATAGTGCCTGAAACTCTCGAGTGTGGTACTCGGGGAGTGGAGTAGGGCGAAGAAGAGCTTCGTAGCCGAACCACTATAAATCTTCTTGTCTCGGTTTGATCTTTCCATCTCTTTTCTTTACTTTCATTATTTATTATTAGTTAGTTTAGTGTGTAGTTCATATTGGTGTTAATTGATTGCACATAAGAAGAATCAAAGTTTCCAATAACTAAGTTTAAAAGAAAGTTTTAAAAGGAATTTAAAACCGGGAAAACTATTCAACCCCCCTTCTAGTTTTCCACATATTTTATATTTAATTTTACTTAAATATAACATTGTACTTTTTTCATCAGTGAGATATTCAACACCTAAAAGTACAACAATAGATGCGAGAATGTTTGAGAGCGATACACCAATAAAGCAGAAACAAGGTATTTGGTTTAAAATTATTTTTCTGATGGTCCATGTGTGTAAAACTTTAATGACAATGAGTAAACACATATATACTTTAATATTTGTATCAGTTAAAGGTAATACAAAGAAACCAACTCAAGCGGTTGCAACCATGATTGAGGGTGGCACATTAAAAACACGTCGTCAAGATATTATGGTGTAAAAGTATTAAATGAGAATATGATTAATTATATAGTTTATTTACATATATGTTAATTGAATACCCAGGCACTGAACTTTCAAAAAATAGGACAACTAAAGCAGTCACAACCATGTTTAGAGATGACACACCAGGTAGAAAACCACAATGTATTATAGCTTGACATTAATCCAAATAATTTGTGTACACTGTGTATATTGTGTAATTGATTTACTTACTATACATTATTTCAAACTTTGATATGTTAATGTTTGAATGGCACCACTTTAATGATAAGATAAAATGTTTTGTAAATGTTATTAGAGAAATCAACCTAAATGATGGAATCAAATAGGATGGCATACATCAAACCAACAAAAAGATTTGAGAAATGCAACATCAGGTATTATTGTTAAGAATTAATTTATCTTTCGGCGGTTATAAAATTTAGCATATAATAGTTTGAGAATAATGTACTGATTAACATACAGGAGCCATTAATCTACGTCCAAAAGAAAATTTTGGGTACCAATCAACGTCTTTGGATACGCATTCCGATCGAGGGAATGCCAAAATTGGTAATTCAAACTTTGTTTCTCTACATCGATTACTTTCATTATTATTGAGTGCCTGTAACGTAATTTTAAATTTTATCTAATAAAAATTTAAAAAATTACATAGGGTTAACGACACGGGATGGAAGGACTTCAAAAGCTCATTCATCCAATTTAAGTAGCTCATCACCAGGTAATTTGGATATAAATTATTGCGTGTATGTTTTTGTTAAATTTCATTATATCACGACAATATATTGATCATTTTACAGGTGTTAGTGGATATAGAAAGAAATCCACAGGGATGCATACATCTACTAGTGGATCTGCTTCTACAGGTAGTTTGTTAACAACTAATAAACAGACATTTTTTAATCTACTAGATATACATATGTTTATTAGAATATATGTAGGAATAACTTCCCGCCAAAGGAAAAGCATTGGAAGCAATATGTCCAGTTTTGGGAGTCATTCACAAGGTTTGATTAGAATTTATTATTCAATATATAAATGGTTTTAGTTCAGTTCATATGAAGACTATGTGTACAATTTAACAGGACTAAATATAAATGATCGCACAATAACATCAATTAAAGATATTAGTCCTATGGTTGTTAATATTACAATAAAAGTAAGGTGCATCTCTGTTTGGCCTTCTCACAAATTAAGTGAAGAACACGATCCATACAGTCTTGATTGTGTTTTTCAAGATAAAGAGGTATATTTAATTTAATTACTAATTATATATGGTTGTACATATTTAACAAAGACAATAATATTAACAATTGTTGCAATAGGCAAATTGTATTAAAGTTTACATCAAAAAAGAATTGATGTTTAAATTTGAGCCACTGTTGCAAGAGGGTCAATGTTATATAATCTCCAACTTTGGAGTAGCAGAAAATGGTAGAAGGTTGCCGCTGTTATCACACATGTATAAAATTTCATTTTATAAAGGGACCGATGTTACGAGAGTTGAACACATAGATGACAACTTTATTGGGTTCATTAATGAACCATTCAGCCGCTTATTGGACAACAGACTATGAGTACCATGAGCATGACTGTGTTGCTATGTATATCTAATAAACATATGTATATTGTAAATGTAAAAAAATAATTTAGTTTAGGTGAATTATCCATTTTTAATTTGCAGATGTTATTAGAACTGTTGTAGCTATTGGAAATATTGTATCCGTCAATAGCGTCGGTGGCCAAAAGAATCGGAGGAAAGTTGTCATAGAAGATGCCGAGTGAGTTAGTTATCTTAAATTTGATTATAATTAAAATAACATATCAGCAAATGCAATCATATGTTGAGAACACAATATGCAGATCTTTGAAGCTTGATGTTACCTTTTGGGACAAATGGGCTTTGCTGTGGAATGAATATGAAGACAAACTTGATAAAGTTGGTCATATAGACTTTCTATTGATGATGGGGAAAGTAAAACACTGGGATAGTAAGTTTTGTAACAATTTAATTCAATTGGTTGTACATTTACCGCAAAACTTAAATAATATTGTATGACGAAATATATTTGCTCTTGCACATGACTTAGACAAACCCTCAATTCATAATGCTTTATTCGGTTCAAGGATATTTATAAATAGAGATATACCTCAGTTATTGGCTTTTCGAAAAAGGTAATAATTAATATAAGTGCAATTAAAAAATAAAAAAAATTTGGTCCACTTTTTTTTCCCAAAATCTAATGTCTACATTACACAGTTATGAAGAACAAGAGGGATATGATGCAAGTGGATTCAAAATTGAAACCTACAATCAAGCAACACATGTTGTTAGCCCTGCAAAGTTTATGCACGGTTGTGTCAAAAGATTGGTTGGAATGATTCGTACCATTGAGCCGGTCAGAAAACGTTATCGATGTTTTCATATACTATATATTAAATAATTTTGTACAATAAATTAATACATTTGCACAACTAACTTTAATATTAAATTGCAGGATACATGTTGTGTTGTGTATGCAACAGTGCATAGCATGCAATATGATAGTGGTTGGGCTTATACAGGATGCAGAACATGCAGCACTAGAGTCAAACCAATTGCATCAAAAGGGATGACAGGTTCAAAAAACAAGAATCAATTGTGGTACTGCAAGAAACGTGGAGAAACATATGCAGTTGCATCTAGGTACCAAAAAGCTCTATTAACATAAATAATTAAATTTGTTATAACAAAAGTATTACCCAATCCTAATTTTCATTTATTTAAATTTGTATGTAACAAACTATACAAGACGCCCCATGTGGGATGTGGAGTGAGCTGACAGTGGGTAAAGACCTGGCCCACTCCACGAATTCTATAATAACTAAACTACTATTAATAATCCTACGAGCTACTTAATGCTAATGAGTACTCGGGGTAACCGAGTCTTCATATGAATATTTATATTCCTAACAATCTCCCCCTAAGGGAGGTCACCCCGGAAGTTACATTTTGAATTCTAGCATTCTATCATATGAATTTGACTTCCTAGCTCGTAGTCTTTGATTCTTCAAAGTCATTAATCTTTGTGCATTCGGCAGTGAACTTTTGATGACTGATCTTTTGACTTGGATGATCTTTGAGGATTCTTTGAGGTTATCATCCAACATATGTCTTCAAGTCATCTTGTTGCAGTATCGTCTCTATGTGAAGTTGTGATCTTTGAGCAATCTTTGAGATCATCAGCCATTGTAAATCTCTAAGCTCATCAGTTGTGGTACTATTGCCTCTATGTGATTTGTTGTGACCTTTGGACTGCAAGCTCACACTTTTCTGGATCATGATAACTATCATCAGAGTTGCAGAAGCAATGTTGTAGGTCTTTCAACTATCATGATGTCTTTGATAATGATTTGTAAGTGTGAGCATGGAGTGTGGATTGACACGTCTCTACTGGAATCAGGAACCACCATTACCATCTGTTGATATAAATAATGCCTAAACACGTTATTAATATTTTTCGATATCTCTACGTTTTGATAATCACAAAATGTAAAATCATTAATCGGAAAATTATGACGTAAACAAGTATTTAGTTGTAAATATCTATTTCTACAACTCAAATCACTTAAGGTATGAATGAACTAATGCTTAATGCATTATATGATCAAAGGAACATTTTCTTAATAACTAGATTTTTTATAAAACATCAAAAACATTTTATATATTTTTGAAAAACATTTTTGGTATTAAATAAAAATGTTAAATCTTTTATAAAAACATGAATTCAAATTTTTAACCAAAATCAGTTAAAATGTTCCACAAAAACCTTCCCCACAAAAGGACAAAATTGGCCAACGTCCAGTATGGGCGGCCCCCTTAATTTTGCCAGGCGGCCCCCTTAATTATTAAGGGGACCGCCCCCGCTCCAGTAGACCTCCAGCTGTCCAATTTTTCTCCTATAAATACCAGCCTTCTCCTGGACTTTTACTCACCTTTTGCACACTAAAACTTTCTGTTCTAAATCCTTTCTAAACATTGTAAATCCTTTGATCATATTTACTTAAGCATTGGTTTCTAAGTGATCCAAGCTTCCACCACCACCAAAAGTGCAAAAGAAGAACTCTACTTTAACTAGTGAAGAAGTGTTATTACTTACCTCATTCAATTGTGTTGTTGTGTAAAGTGTTGTGTAGTTGTGATAAGTAGATCTAAGTGTAATTACGTAGTGGTGTTGTAAATTAGTTGTGAAGTAGTTGTGAAGTAGTTGTGAAGAAGTAGTCGTGAAGTAGTCGTGAAGAAGAAGTCGTGAAGAAGTCGTGAAGAAGTCGTGAAGCCGTTGTGAAGAATTCGTGAAGAAGTCGTGATTAAGTCGTGTAGAAGTTGTGTATAAGTTGTGAGATTGGTTCTAGCTACGATTAGGACTCGACATCTAGCTTTGTGTCGTTAAGCCGGTGTAAGCCAAAGTTGTGTAAGGTTTCTCCGCCATAAGGGAGTTTGTTGACATAGTGAAGAAAACTCTTGAGTAGGTGACTCGAGGAGTGGAGTAGGGCAAGGAAGGTGTCCTTGTAGCCGAACCACTATAAATCTCCGTGTTGTGGTTTGATCTTTCCATCTCTCTCTTTTATTTCATTATATTTACCTTACTTGCATTACTTATCTATATTTGCTTATATATGTTCATATTGATCAAGAGTTGAATTCACATAAGATATAATCGAAGTTTTAAAAAGTAAACAAAAGTTTTCATAAATTAAAAGGACGTAAAACTATTCAACCCCCCTTTTAGTTTTCCACAATTGGTATCAGAGCCAGGTTAAACAAGATTTTTAAAATTAACTGTATTTTAAAACTTGAAACGATCTATGGAATCTGAAAAATATTTAGAAGGGCAATCTATGCAAAGACCACCAATATTTGAAAGTGATGGATTTTTATATTGGAAAAATCGATTCAAAACTTATGTGAAGTCAAAAGATCTAGATCTTTGGCATGTTATTACTAATGGTGATTTTTTACCTATTCAACATAATCTTGAAACTAAAAAGGATGAAATTGTACCTTTTGAAAAACAAAGTGATGATTTAAAAAGAAAACTTTTTAAAAATAATGAGGCTAAAATGGTTATTTATAATACGCTACCACGTAAAGAATACGAAAGAATCTTTATGTGCGAAACCGCAAAAGAAATTTGGAATTCTTTAATAATAACTCACCAAGGTAATAGTCAAGTCAAAGATAATAAAATAGATCTTCTTGTTCAACAATATGAACAATTCACGATTCCGGAAGAGGAATCAATTGATAATGCATTTGCTAGGTTTAACACAATCATCACTAGTTTAAAGGCACTTGATGAGAGTTTTTCTAGTAAAAATTTTGTCAGAAAATTTCTTAGGGCTCTTCATCCAAAATGGCGAGCTAAAGTTACGGCGATTGAAGAATCGAAGAACTTGTCAACTCTTCAACTTGACGAGTTGATTGGCAACTTGAAAGTCTACGAAGCAATAATCAAGAAAGACTTCGAGATGGTTAAAGGAAAGAAAGAGCAAAGTAAGTCAATCGCGTTGAAAGCTAGGAAAGCATCAAGTGACGAGGATAGCTCAACCTCCGAAAGTGATGATGAAGAATATGCCATGGCCGTTAGAGACTTCAAGAAATTTTTCAAAAGACGAGGAAGATTCGTTAGACAACCACATGACGAAAGGAAAACACTCCAAAGAAACAAAGACGACAAAGGTAGCAAGAGCGAGAGGAAGTGCTTCAAATGCGGTGATCCAAATCATCTCATTGGAAGATGCCCTATGATGTCAAAGGAGCAAAACCAAAAGGCGTTCATTGGAGGAGCATGGAGTGATAGTGAAGAAGACGAGAAAGAAACCACAAAAGAGGAGAAGTGTCTTATAGCTAAGACATCAAGTGAGGTACGTTCCGAAACCGAATACTTTAGTGATGAAAATTTATCATTAGATGAAAAAGACCTAGATAACGAATATAATAGGTTATGTATATTAGGCCAAAAAGTAATGACTAAAAATAAATCACTAAAACACATAAATAATCAATTAGAAAAAGAAATACTAGAATTAAAAATTAAACTACATAACTTAGAAAAGGGAAAAGAAATTCTTGAATGTAATACATGTCAAGAAACTAAAAATGAAAATGAAATACTTAAGGAGGAAATTTGTAGGCTTAACAAATTCGAAAATAGTAGTAATTCTCTTAGGGAAATAATAAGTATTCAAAGAGTATCAAGTGATAAATCCGGATTAGGATTTAATTCAACTAAGGATTCAAATAGTCAAACTAAAAATGTAAAGTTTGAATGTGAAACTAGTGAGCAAAAACCTTTAGAGTCAAAGCCTAAGTATATACTTATGAAAGATAAAAAAATACCCATAGCTAGTGATGAGGAAGTAAAAACCTTTTATAAACCATCTTTAAAAAATGAAGTAAAATACTCTAAACCAAGGTTAAGGTAAAAAAACACCTCCACCTAGAAGACCACCTAGTCCTCACCCTCGGCCTAAAACTCCTCAACCTAAAAGAAACTAAAATATACCAAACCGTCATAATAATAGTTACCCAATGTGGAATTACCCAAATCCACCAAGCTTCAATCCTTGGGGAATACTTCCACCATACATGAATCCGAGTCAATTGCAAACCATGTTTGGGCCAAACAACTATGGACCAATGAGATCATGGGGACCAAGTGGCTAGATTGCAAACTCATCAGGAAAGGCAATATCTCTTTCGTAATTGACTTTTATAAGTTAATATGCTTTGAAGATCTTGTAGACCACATGTTGAAGACCAAAAGGTACGCCGCTCTTTCATGCTCACCATTATATGCGTAGATAAATGAACTAGCAAATTGCATGCCCCCATTAGTCTTTAATGCCTAGTGTAGTTTGTACTTGTATGTTAGTTAGTAGATTATTCCTTATACATGTCTACATATATATTATATATATATATATATATATATATATATATATATATATATATATATATATATATATATATATATATTATATATATCCATATTATTATATATACATATAAATATATACGCACATAATCTATATACATATATATATATTGTATATATAATAATATGGATATATATATATATATATATATATATATATATATATATATATATATATATATATATCCATATTATTATATATACATATAAAAGAAATTGTTCGTCCTCGAACCTTTTCTTCCCCCTTTGCCTCTTTTGAACTTTAAAGTTCAACACGAAAATCTTTCGTGTCCACTATCACATGACTCATGGTGATGAAGAGAAGTGAGTTAAGTGGATTAACGTAGAAGTAGCACTTTGACCGTCGAGTCAAGAAAACTATGGATGAAACAAACTCCCGTCACCGCCAGCACCTATCTCCGTCATTACCTCATCATTTCTTAACTCCATTCAACATCCCACGTTTTCACACAAAATAAATATATATAAATATGCACTTTTACCTTCATCCCCTAACACATTTGTCGACTTGACATCTTGATCATTTTATCCAAAATTCTCAAGAAATGTTAATAAAATGTCAAGTATTCCTTCCTCGTGCCATTAAAACCCAACGTATTTTTGATATATAATAAATCTATATATATATATATATATATATATATATATATATATATATATATATATATATATATATATATAAATTATTTTTCTATCAGAAACTAAAACCGACAAAAATACATTTTTGGTAGGCGGCCCCCTTAATGTTTAAGGGGACCGGCTAGTAAACGGGGGCGGTCCCCTTAATAATTAAGGGGACCGGCCTACTGTAGCTCCCAAAAATGTTTTTCTTCCAAAAATCTTTACCAAACACCCCACTTTTCAAACACACCCATACCTGCTGCTGCTGTGAACGAACCTAAACTTAAAAACCATTCACCAAATCACCATCTCCGACTATTTTCACAAGGGGCAAACACTTGTATCTTGATTAGCAACACATTTTGTAAGTTTTCTAATTCACATTTCATCTAATTCCATTCAATTTTGAGTCTAATCATAATTAGGTCTTTTACTAAACTTTCTTTTAATCTAAAATTTGTTAAAATTAAGTCTAGAAATCTTATAACCAAATGCTCCCCATAGGATTAGAATGCTTAATCAACCTAGAAACTAAGTAATTAAAAAACCATTATGTCAAACTAATCACTCCTTTTTCAAAACTAATCACATTGTTGAATTATGCCATAAACACCTCTTAAAACTAATCACATTGGTTTATTACAACTCACAAATCCTAAAAATATATTTTTCGAATCATAAAAAATGTTTTTGATAAATATAAGAAAGTGTTTGGATTAGGAACTAGAATCATCAAAATTTAATCAAAATTAAGTTCATAACTACTTGTCAAGTTTATAAACACGCAATTAGTTGTTTTAAGTCATCAAGATACGCAATTAGTTATTTTCTTATTTAAAGGAGCGTTTGGCACAACATTTTGAAAGAAATTTTTGAGTCAAAATCTAAGTTACTTAACATAAACACTCGTTAGAAATAGCTAGATATACAATCCAATGTTTGTCTAGCCACATTTCAAAGTAGCTTATGATGTATAAAAGAACGTTCGGATATTTTTGATTTCTTGTCATAATGTCCCTGTAACTATTCTTTAACATCATAAAATATATTTTAAGCGAGTTAAAAATTAAAACTAAGGAACATTGTAAACTACTTCTTAGGATTTAAGTTTTAGAGTCGAAGTATGTTTACGTTCCACATAAGTAGCATATACAATATATGCATGTCATTTTCTTATTTTTTGTTTGTTGCTATCTTGTATAGGTGAAAATGCCCAAAGTGACGGTTGGCGATGTCTCAAAAACAAAAGCATACATTCCAAAAGTCTCTTCCACTCCGGGCATGGCTCCCTCTGTTGCTTGTTTCTATCGTCCCATTGAGGATAGGAACATTCACGAAGGAAGAATTGTCCATCCATCGTTCTATGAATCCGACTTCATCGAACGAATGTTCACCAACGTTGGTCTTGATTGTCTCTACAAAATAAATGAGCCAATCATTCCCCGGTTTGTCCTCGACTTTTATAGTCAAGTGACGTTACAAACCGATCCCAATGGGTATATCCTCATATCCTTCATGATTCAAAACCAATTCATCACTCTTACTCTTGCTCAATTCTGGCAAATTCTAAGAATCCCCTTCTCCGGTCAAGCCGTCTTCTCTAATGAGTGGGACCTCTCATCTCTTGAGGAACATCGACCTCAACAGGGTACTTACTACTCAGAGATTCCATCTCCTGAAGAGATTCGTCAATATCTTGGGCTAGCTCGTGGTACGACTAGTCGAAAGATCAAATCAAAAGATGTTGACATCACTCCAAACCAAGTCCTTCTCAAGGAGCTACGCAGCGACATGAGACGTTGGGAAGAACTCATTCGTGAGAATGCGTTCAGTACCAGTGGTCACCGTGATCATGTCACGGCGAGCATACTCCACATGTTGTATTGTATCGTTACTGAACAGCCATACAATTTGGCATATCTCTTTGTCTACCGTATCATGTCCGCCAAAAATACTCGTAATGCAAATCTTCCGTATGGCATGTTTCTCACCCGTCTCTACAATGATATCATGGAACACTATCCACAGCTTCGGAGTCCAATCTATGAGTCTGTTCTACCGGTCCTCAATCCACTTGTTCGTGTCCGTGCTCGTCGCTCCTGAAGTGACAAAGGAAAATCTCGTAAATCTGTCTCACTTCCACCTCGTGGTTCCACGTCACATCAAGGAGACGATGATGATGATGATGATGATGATGATGATGATGATGATGAGGAGGAGGAGGGCACAACACGTGCTAGTACCCCATCACCTAGGACCTTCGTTCAAAATCTTTCGGATCTTGATTACATCGAGTATCAAGTTCCTTCTCCTTCCGAACGAACAGACGAACTGCTGTATGAAAGACAAACCGAACTACTCAACACCACACAACAGATGCGTCAAGAAGTACGAGGCGGTTTCAAGTCTATTGGAAAGACACTTGGAAGGATGTTTGGAAAGAAGAAGAAATAGACTTGTTTGATGAGTGTTTCGTTAATTATCATCAGACATTTATATGTAATATTATTATCTTAACATTTGCTTGCTATGACTTTTATTATGTTAGATGATAAACTTATTAGAACCTAGCTACTAGTTTATTTGAAATTATATGACTATGCTTCTAATATGATTTTTTTCTAGTCTTAAATATGTATATTATTTATTTTAATATGCAATTTATAATATTTAATCATTCTTGATGTACATGATCCAAATGGAACTTGCTGCAAAAACACCCTAAAAATGACCTTTTTCTGGAAATTTTTCAAATTTGGTCGCCTGGGAAATCACCAGATGGGTGGCCCCCTTAATTCCTTAGGCGGTCCCCTTAATTTTAAGGGGGCCGCCCAACAATTAAGGGGACCGGCCATCTGGACAGTAAAATTTACTGTTTCCTTTTGCATCTTGTGACCACTTTTACCTAGCCCCAGCTACCATTACCCTTAATGCACAAACTGGACTTGGAATATTACCACAAAACCTCCACAATTTGCCTAAATCAACCACATTTTCACAATATAAATACCCTCCTTACAATTACCTTTCACTTCATCAACCATCACCTTCATCAAACACCCATTTTCATCCACAATGCTATCACCAAAATCCTCCATCTCTAAGACTTCAAGGAAACAAAGACTTGTTATCATACCACCAAAACAACCTTTCATAGACCTAACCCAAGATGACATCAAAACTCCATCACCACCACCTCAAAATTCATCCCCAAGTGCACCAAATGCACCATCAAAAACACCATCCACCCATGGAGCTTCATCTTCCTCCATTCCATCCACTTCATCCATAAATGACTACATCCACACTCACCTAACATCATCACCAAGAGCATCATCACCACCATCCACTCAAGAACCTTCATACACCCAACTTGCCATTTCCCTATCACCCATCACACCTCTTGATGCTCACTTTTCACCATCACCAACCCCACAACCATTCTTTCCTATACCTTGGGCAATGCTTGAAGCCCATGGTGATAATTGTCTTTGTTGTGTCCATAACCGGACCTTAATCTTTGGTCTTAGAGATGAGATACACTACATGTTTTCATCTCTTGAAAACATGATTGCCAACCCACAACCACCACCTCCTTCACCCACTACACCACCACCACCTCCATTTCCACCCAATTAAGCATATGCAATGCTTAAAAATAATTTTTCAAAACCTTCTTGTAAGCAAGCTCCATGGAAGACCATGTACCTCTAAGATGATTATGTAGTTTCATTAGTAGTTTTTGTTTGTATGCTTGCATGCTTCATGTTGTAATCTTTTGGTTGTGTATTTATACACAACACCTTTATTAAATGAATGATCTTATTCTATATGCTTGCTTATTGTTGTTACATATACTTGTGCTTCTAACATTTTTTTTGTAAGCGTTCCATAGCTCGTTTCCTTGGTGCCCCCAAACGAGGGGGAGTACACATCAAGGGGAGTTCTCGTCCTGACAAATTTAGATCCTAAAACTTGTCGGCTTAACCTTTTTGATTCTACAAAAAGGGGGAGAAATAGATGTAAACTCACTAAATACTTGTCTAAAAACTAATTTTTAGATTTAATGAGTTTAGATTTTGTAATCATCAAAAAGGGGGAGATTGTTGATATAAATAATGCCTAAACACGTTATTAATATTTTTCGATATCTCTACGTTTTGATAATCACAAAATGTAAAATCATTAATCGGAAAATTATGACGTAAACAAGTATTTAGTTGTAAATATCTATTTCTACAACTCAAATCACTTAATGTATGAATGAACTAATGCTTAATGCATTATATGATCAAAGGAACATTTTCTTAATAACTAGATTTTTTATAAAACATCAAAAACATTTTATATATTTTTGAAAAACATTTTTGGTATTAAATAAAAATGTTAAATCTTTTATAAAAACATGAATTCAAATTTTTAACCAAAATCAGTTAAAATGTTCCACAAAAACCTTCCCCACAAAAGGACAAAATTGGCCAACGTCCAGTATGGGCGGCCCCCTTAATTTTGCCAGGCGGCCCCCTTAATTATTAAGGGGACCGCCCCCGCTCCAGTAGACCTCCAGCTGTCCAATTTTTCTCCTATAAATATCAGCCTTCTCCTGGACTTTTACTCACCTTTTGCACACTAAAACTTTCTGTTCTAAATCCTTTCTAAACATTGTAAATCCTTTGATCATATTTACTTAAGCATTGGTTTCTAAGTGATCCAAGCTTCCACCACCACCAAAAGTGCAAAAGAAGAACTTTACTTCAACTAGTGAAGAAGTGTTATTACTTACCTCATTCAATTGTGTTGTTGTGTAAAGTGTTGTTTAGTTGTGATAAGTAGATCTAAGTGTAATTACGTAGTGGTGTTGTAAATTTGTTGTGAAGTAGTTGTGAATAAGTAGTTGTAAAGTAGTTGTGAAGAAGTAGTCGTGAAGAAGTCGTGAAGAAGTCGTGAAGCCGTTGTGAAGAAGTCATGAAGAAGTCGTGATTAAGTCGTGTATAAGTTGTGTATAAGTTGTGAGATTGGTTCTAGCTACGATTAGGACTCGACATCTAGCTTTGTGTCGTTAAGCCGGTGTAAGCCAAAGTTGTGTAAGGTTTCTCCGCCATAAGGGAGTTTGTTGACATAGTGAAGAAAACTCTCGAGTAGGTGACTCGAGGAGTGGAGTAGGGCAAGGAAGGTGTCCTTGTAGCTGAACCACTATAAATCTCCGTGTTGTGGTTTGATCTTTCCGTCTCTCTCTTTTATTTCATTATATTTACCTTACTTGCATTACTTATCTATATTTGCTTATATATGTTCATATTGATCAAGAGTTGAATTCACATAAGATAGAATCGAAGTTTTAAAAAGTAAACAAAAGTTTTCATAAATTAAAAGGACGTAAAACTATTCAACCCCCTTCTAGTTTTCCACACCATCTTTATATGAATCTGCAATAAAACAGTTAGCAATAAAGTTGGAGAACGAATATGGCTTTGTCATTCGCTCGGTGCGGTTGGATTAACCTTCGGATCCGTGAGGACTGATGTGTGATCAGGTAGAATCCCCTTTAAAGAAGATTCTCCTTGACAGGAATTTTCAGCTTTTAGAAATGAATCTTAAAACAAATTAATGTCAGAATCAACATACTAAGCATGTTCTCATACTAGAACGTCTCAAAGCAGACAGCACGTTAGAGTGAATCAGTGAATTAAATACCCACTGATTGACGAGAAATTGATTAGAAAAATCACTCGCGTGTCACTGGATAAACATTTTATGCAACACGATGAGGGTTTTATAAATTGAATCACATTTCTGTCATAAACACTTTTGTTTGAAAATTTACACAATCAATGTGCTCGAAACTCAGTTGGTGAGCACATTGAAAGGTTTTCCAAGACCATCCGTCAATCCATTTCCTGGAACAAGTTTGATTAAAATGTGAATCGCCCCATCGTTTTTTTAGTTGTCAAAATTTTGACCCATGAAGGATCTCACATGTCACCCACCAAAAGCTTGTTTGATGTTGGTTCTAGAAGGATTTCCATCTTCATTGTGAATACTTTACGTATCACTCGGATGTTCTGGCAATACCACAAGGATAATGCGTAGGACTCTTAATATATGTTTTCTTACTTTTCACGGTGTATGAAAGAGCAAGCATATTTGAAATGTGTCCTAATGAGATTTATGGATGATCTCTTGGCTCTAGACTCAATAGTGCATTTTGATTTAGTAATCGGAGGCTGGAGCAGACTGCCACCTTTTCAATATCAACTAACTCGGAGTGAGAGAGTCAATAGTAATGAGTGAATCTCCGTGTGAATGAAACAAGAGTCTTTTAAGAGACCTTGATTGGCTAGGGAGGGTTGTACAGCTTATCACTAGGTCCATGATATTTGTCTTTGATGTCAGCAATCAACTACGTGATTCTGAAAGCATATGAATTGACCCGGTTTCTGCCTAATGTGAAAGGAGGGCTTCTTTCTTTTCACCCTTTATCTTTACATTTCTTTATCATTCTTCAACCCCTTCAGCGCTTACCGAGACTTCATCACTAGTACCTTGTTGGGTTTGTTCCAGTACTAGCTCCATCTCAGTCGGCACTCTTCCCTTATTCTCACATTGCTCCTTTTTTTTAATCATACCTAAGGACTTCTACAATAACTAGTGGATTGTCCCTGGGTAGATCCCTCCGGCTCTGGCGGGATCGTGGGAACTGATACCTAACCTTACCATCCTTATAACTCCAGTACATTAAGTAAAATAGTTGGTCTTTGGTATTCTTCCAAAATTGCCATCACAAATCATCCGCTCCCCCTCAATAAGTGCATCGATATACGAAAGAGTTTAGCACATATGAGAGAGCCTCAACTTGAGTCCAAAAGATCACATTTTATCAGTTTTCATATTTAAATCACATTCTCTCCCCCCAATCAAAAATTTCATACCTTTTGAGATTTGTGATCCCAATTGATTTAAATAAGTTTAGAAATTATGGGAGAAAATGTGGTCTGATTTGATATATACTGATAATGGAACATTACTATGCTCCCCCTCAATCAATGAGGGAGAATGTTAGTGTCAAAGATGATGAGTTTATAAATGATTTGGAGTTTAGCTAGAAACTCATGAAAAGATTTATATTCTGACACATAACAACACGTTTATTCATTTGCTTATTATGTACAAAGTGGCGTGTTTTGATGATATAAAATTTTGAAATCACTCTCCCCCTCAATCGATGACCCGTTTTCTATTTAAAGAGCTGTAGTCATTGATTGAGTGACAAATTTTATGAAAAACTTCAAGTCTGATTGATTTCCAAAAAAAATTTATGGTACCACCAAGTGTAGCACAAATACTTTTCTGAAGAATCATAGATGGAAAAGTATTTGCGATGTAAAGAAGACTTCTCTTGTTATACGAGAAATGATGCACTGAACCGTACATCAAGTCGAGGGTTCATGGATGTAAAGTAATCCATGACCAGGAGAAATTAATCACCCATTGACAGGAACAACCATCTTTTTGGCGACGTGCTTTCCTCATTTTGAAAAACCGGGTTGCATATCTGAAGTAATAGCAAGCCATTTAGGCATGTTTTGAAAACTTTTTGAACTTCTACTCGAACTTCATTTAAAGACCCGTGTCATTATTGAATGACATTTCTAGGTCCGTAAATGTTATCGATACCAGAAGACATGCCTTGAAAAACTATTTTTGGTATTTTCTATTTTTCTGATTTTTATGGTTTTTCTAGGTTTTATATTTTTCTATTTACATTTTGGTTTAAGATATGTACAAAATATATTATTCAATTTAAGAAGATGTTGACATGAATACCGAAATAAGGATATCGTTCTGTACGTTGTAGAAGTCTGTAGTCAACATCTCTTAAACTTTCACCACTAAAGCTTTCGAGGCTCCTAAATAATCATATGAACTTGAGCCTTCACAATTGTGAAGCTTTGATAGCTTCCCCCCAACCCGACAATCTTCTTTTTGAGCAGTTTCAAAGCTCTATTTCAAGCTTACATAAGGTAAGTGTACAGCGGAAATCGTAGCAAACCACATCAAATATTGCTGCTCCTTTTAAGAATAATCATCGTGATTCTCTGTTCGGGGGATCATCAAATAGATCAGCAGTGTATCATCTCACACTTGAATAATTCTTCTCACATTTCTTTTCGCTGAAGTCTGAAGTAATGCATACCAAAAGTATCCAGAGACCACTTCCTCCAAGTAGTTAAAGTGATGCAATCAGTCTCATTGTATGAAGCTCAAAAACCCGAAGTACACACTCAATCCCATTAATGAAGTCGAAAACGTAACATCAAGATCAATTAAGACCCGAAAATCCCCTTTTCTCCCTTTAGGAAATTGCAGATGAGAATTGCTACACCAAAGTCAACTAAGTCCCGAGTGTAAGCAATTTATCCCGTATGTAGTCGAAATGATAACACCAAGGCAATACCACAAAAGCAGAGGAATCATCATACAATTGTGTACCTCTTTAATCATCAGAAACTGTTTATTACATCTCTTCCCCCACGTAGTTGAAATAATACACCAAAAGCCACGAGTTAAAACACTGATTTTCTCTGCGGTTATGACATTCGTCTTCCCGGAATAACTTCAATTAAGAAGAAGTATAACGTTCATCACGTGTACTCGTTGTGCGTTCAGATGTATGTCTCCTTCCCCTTTGCTGGTTTTGATACCTCAGAATCAGCAACACATTTTACGCACGTATACTTGAAATCTTGTGAGAATAACAAAATTGGCTCAAATGTATCATGTGAGAATCAACCGCCACTGAAACTCTCTCTGACTATCTTTACCAACCCTTAATTAGGCTATTTGAAGTGATAACTGATGGAGCAAACCCGATATACTAAACTTGAAACTGACGAAGAATTCCCCAAATTTGTTACTTAAGCTTGCACTATTGTTGATTGAAGAACGTTGTAGAGAATTTATACTCCAAGCAAATCTCTAAGTACTCAATACCCAACCAAAGCATGAGACATTAACACCTCTTGCGATTATCCACAACATCATCTGCGTGTGACACTGAATACTAAAACATAACTCCTTTAAGTGATAGTTAACCAGGTCTTCAACCATCCACCCCAACTGCTGATAACTAGATAAACCTAGTCTTTAACTTAAATATTAAGCACGAGAAAGTTATCGTTGAAAGTCATGCATCCAACCAACCCCGACTTCAAGATAAAATAAGATCACACCTTTGTGAAAGTCAACTTCAATCTCAAGTAAGTGATACCTGATCAACTCCGTAGTCACAATTTGAGTCACATGCCCAACAAGTGAGTGAACATACACTCAAGTGTACGTCAATCCACTGTTCACACTTCTCCCCCTCAAAAATTGCATATGAGGTTGCGATTTTTGATTGAACAAGTGCATATGAGGTTGGTCCACTGTTCACACTTCTCCCCCTCAAAAATTGCATTTGAGGTTGCCATTTTTGATCTAGTGAATAAAAATCCAATCTAATGAAAGTAGACCCACTTGATGACTGAACGAGCATGGAACAAGTATGAAGCTTGTTGATGAGAATAGTCAGAAACAAGAAGATTTCTCTTCTTTCGAAGATAAAGCGCACTCAAGCGTACGCCTTTCTTTTCTTTGAGGAGCAGGGCCTGAAGTGTTTTCAGCAGATGCCATTATGTTGAAATTGAGGCCCGAGGCTTGAACTGCAGTGTTCAAACGTCATAGTCGTTGAAGAACGAGGCTTGAACTGATGTGATCAAACGTCAATGACGATGAAGATCGAGGTCTGAACTGATGTGAACAGACGTCATTGTCGTTGAAGAACGAGGCTTGAACTGATGTGTTCAAACATCATTGTCATTGAAGATCGAGGCCTGAACTGATGTGAATAGACGTCATATTTCGCTGAAGAATGAGGCTTGAACTGATGTATTCAAACGTCATTGTCGATGAAGAATGAGGCCTGAACTGATGTGAACATATGTGAATAAACAACATGTCAGTTATCAGGTGGATCTACTTACCGTTGATGGTATTCTTATTCACTTGTTCAATCAAAAATGGCAGTCATATGCAATTTTTTAGGGGGAGAAGGGTGAATTAACTACATGTTGATTGATGATTGAGAAATGGCCATACGACTCCTGAATACATCAGTTCAGGAGCCGTGCAAACCAAGTTTCTCCCACTGGGTGAAGTTCACCCGGGCATGTATTAAGTTTTGGCTTTAAGTTCTTCTGACTTTCTTTTTTCTATGACTAAAGACCAAAATATTTGTTCAGGCGTCAACTTAGTCTGAGGTGCAAAGACAGTCAATAAGTTTGTCTCATAGTAATTATGGGGTTTGGTTATGACTACATTTTCTATACATTTGGGATCCTTCATTTTTTCATTTAGCTTTTCTCTATTGATCACTTCTATCTCATTACTCTCTTCTAATGAGGACACATCGGGAGGGGTATGGACCGGAATAATCATTACATTTGCATCATACAATGCGGGTTGGGCCATTTTAGCACTTCCAAGGTAAGCAGACTTTGGTTCACCTATGGCTTTCTCACTATGTTCATCACACAACTTTTTATGCTTTCTAATCTTTTGAGCAGTTTGTCTGGTCTGGTCTTGTGTGTACAACTTGTTTTCAAGTTTATTCTTTAACGTTTTAAGTCTGGAAAAATCATTTAAGAGTTTAGATTCTTTTTCTTTGAAATCTTGCTTTAGTGTATTTACACTTTCTTGAATCTCTTGTTTTTGTTTAACAGTCTGATTCAATTGTTTTTGTAAAGAATATAACTCCTTTTTTAATGTTTCTTCCCTTAAATTACATTCAATTATGAATGTACGCATTTGACTATCCATTTTCTGCTCACGTTCAGTTAGCTCAAATTTAGCACGTTGTTCATATATGGCCACCTGATCTTTATAGATGTTAAGTCTAGTGGTCAAGGTGTCATCAGGAATAAACACGCTGTTCTTATGCAACTCACAAGCATTATCTACAACAGAAGATGCACCACTTGGTACAACAGACATTTTGTTGTGTTTCACATGCTGTGCATATGGGATAACATTGCTATTTCCCATATTAGCAGCATCTGACTCAAGAACGTTTGTCTGTTGTACTTTGTTGAGAATCTTCCATTCATGCAACACATCATCATTATGAATAACAGAAGATACCCCACTAGGTTCAGTAGACGCTTCGTTGTTTTTCACATGTTGCATGTTGTTCATAGCAGTATCTGACTCAACAATGTTTGTCTGTGGCTGATGAAGCTCTTTCTCTTGAGAATTCGAGCACACAAAGTCCCTATTGACTCCAAAGTACTCAAACACGTTTATCTGTTGTACATCTTTGGGAATCGTTCGTTTGTCAATCATGTTGTACAATTTGAGTACCTCAGATATGGAAGAATCTGAAGTAGTAGACATGATGTAAACGTGCACGGGATTTTACAATTCTATGATTTAAACCGAGAAATAGAATCTTTTGCGGAATTATACAAAATCAAGAAGAAACTGTGAATTGATTACTTGAATGTGTTATGATGAAAGTATGGTAGACTTGGTGATCTGTTGTATAGTTGTGATTTGGTTTGGTTGATGCAAGTTGTTACCATGAAATTATGGTCTGAAAACTTAAAACCTCAATAACTTCATTTTATTACCGTGAAATAACGTGTCCTTCTCCTCGGTCTCAAGGTCGTTTTGATAGGTAATTCGCTGAAAACGGAGTTATGGTTCAAAAGTTATGGCCGTTTGAAGTTTTGACATAAAAAGTCAACTTTGGTCAAACCTTAACAAGTCAAGTCGCAATTAATCAAATCGCAACAAGTCAAATCGCAACTAACCAAATCACAATAAGTCAAATCGCAAAGATCAAATCGCAGGCTCAGTCAAATCGCAACCCAAAAAAAAACCCAAATCGCAGGGATCAAATCTCAACAATTCAAATCGCAGGTTAACTCAAATCGCAGCCAGAAGTATCCAACTCGCAACTGTCAAATCGCAAGTCACAAAAGGACAAATCAGTCGCTTTCTTAAGTACCCAACTTGCAACTGTCAAATCGCAAGTCACTAAAGGACATAACAGTCGCTTTCTTGCGATTTGTCTTCTTTCCTTTTTTAAGTAAAATGCCAAATCGCAGTCCTGACACTTACCAAATCGCAGCAACCAATTACCCAACACTACTTAAATCGCGAGCAAGAAAGTGCTACCGAGACTCAAATCGCATGTAAGAAAAACTTCACAACACCACATGAATTGACTCAAACATCCAATAAACGAATGAAATAAGCAATCCAACCACTAAACTAAGCTTATACAACAATCTTAAACAAGAAAGTACAAGTGTTGATCCCAGATGAGCTAACGATCTTGTTAATTATCTTAGATGTAGATCCAAGACAATAGGTATAGAAACTGTTCTTGAATAATTACCAAGTATTATGCGGAATCTAATACTTGATCTTAAGAAGAATTAGTAATAAAACACAAATGAATTATCACAAAACACTTCAATATATTCAATACGGTTACTCAAAAGTAACAGGGTTACAAATAGCCTTGAAGTGATAAACAATTCTCAATCAATACATATCTAATCCTAACCCTAGAACCTCCTTTTATAGACTAAGGAGTCCTAGTCGGTTACAAAGACTTCCTATACGAGAATAATATCTATACGAGAATATTACTCTAGCAGCAGAATCCTCGTAGACTAGCAGTAGAATCATACTTAGCTTATTCTCCAACTATCTCTGAAACTCAGTAGTAGTATCAATTACACCAGCAGTAGAATCATTTAGCCTAGCAGCAGAATGACACTTGGTGTAATTTCCAATTAGAATCATGAGCAGTATGACTAACCATTAAGCAGCAGCATCTTTAAACCCAACAATCCTCCCCTAAACTTTATATTTTACTCCAAAATCATCAAGTTTCCTTTAAGCATAGATGAACACCAAGAGGATGCTTCCAAACACTTACTGCTTCTTTGTTCTCCCATAATCCTGCCCATAGAGTTTTCTTTGAATTTTTCTGATAAGATCAACAACCATTTGAGTCCAGCTATTCACAAGAAGTTTAATATCTCCTTCAATCATCAGCTTAAGTGTAGATACATCCAAAGGATAATCTTGTTCAACCAGCATATACATTATAAGTCCTTTATCTAGCACCAGCTCATGAACTCCACAGGATTCATACAATCTCCACAACTTTACTTTGGTACTTTTACCCTGCTCCAACCATACTCTGTTTTCCCTATCAATTTCAAATATGTTCCTAAGGTCTCCCCAGAGAACTCTCTCAATTTCATTATGTGGTCTGGCATATCCATACTTGTTTTTGATTAAACACCATAAATTTATCAAATCCTCCCTATCCAGATTTCTAAGCGTTTGAGGAAATGTCTTAAATCTTTGGATTCTTCCACCAACTCTGTGAACTTCAAACCATGGTGTCTTACCATCATATCCAGTCTTCCATCCTGTCACAGAAGTTTTTCAATTAATGGATCTGTATCAACAAATGTATCATCCTCATCAGACACAAGTTGAGTCAATTGTTGCAATTCAATTGTTCTCTTGTAAAACTCTTCTGATTGCTTCTTCTTCTTTGAACCCTCACTTTCAGACTCAGAACTTGCCACAATAGCCTTAGACTTATCTGATCTTGTTTTCTTTCTAGCTTGCATCTTAAGTCTCTTTCCAGGTCTCTTAACACCAATACTAGGTCCTTCTTTCTCTTCTTTCTTGACCTTTTCTTCAACAACTAGTGTATCTTTTTCCTTCTCAACTTCTGCTTTCTTCTCACTATCCACCTTTTCCTTAACACTTTTAGATACTTGCTTAGGCTTCACAACAGTAGGTTCTGGATTCATATAAGCCCTTGGTGCCATACCCCTTGTAAGTTTAGCAATATCAGCATCTGATCTGGGTGTAACAGGTCTGTTTATCCTTGCATAAGCCTCATAATATGCCTTTTCAGTAGCAGCATAAGTCATCCTTTGAAAATAACTATTCTTCCAGTAGGCTTGATTCTTCAGATAACTCTTCACATAGCTTATTTGTTCACCTCTTGTAGGCTTCTTCTTTTTATAGACCTTTTTCTGATTTTGTTTCTTTCTAAACTCACCCAACAGATCATCTATGGCACACTGTCTCTCTTCAGGAGTGTATCTGATTTTCTCCTCTTCCAGAGCTTTCATAGCTATCTCCCAATCAGCTTGTTCCTGCATCTTTTTCTTGTTCTCCTCTTCTGCATCAAGTTTTGCTTGCACCTTTCTAGCCACTTCTGCATCTGTTTGGCTTTGTTGTTCTTTTTCAATTCTTGATTGAAACTTGAACTTCTTTTCGGGTTCTTCAATCAAAATTCCTTTGCCTTTGTCTTTTGATGAAGCAGTAGATTGTGCATGTTTTGGGATAGCTATAGATTCTCTAATCACAACTCCATTATAAGCTTTTCTTGGTGGTGGAGATGGTTTTGTTTTTGTTGGTTGTTGTTTTGGTTCAGATTGTTTTGGTGGTGTGGGAGATTTGTTCTTTAGATTGAGCATAACCTGAGCCAAACTGATAGTATCATCATCAGACTCTTCAACTTCTTGCTCAGCAGCAGCAGCTTCATGAACACTAGGAGCAGGATCAGGAATACTAGCAGTAGGATGCTCTGCACCAGCAGCAGAATGTCCTTCATCCAATTTTATTTCTCCAACAGCAGAATCTTGAACCATTTTACTAGTAGCAGTACCTCTTGTTCCTCCAATACCAACTCTTCTGTAGCAGCATTATCACCTTTTTCTAATACAACCTCCTCTGTAGCAGCATCTAAATCAATTTCCTCAGTCTGCTCTTGCTGTACACCCTTATCCATATCAACAAAATCATCATCAAAATTTAAGTCTGCATCATTACCAATACCAGCCTCCCCTTGACCAATATCTTCATTGCTCCCCTGTTTGGGAGCATCCTCCCCCAAACTAGGTTTGGAATCACCCTTCTTGGACTTTGACCTTGCAGATGTAGAATTCCTTGGTCTCTTAACTCCCTCTAGGTGGTTAATCCTTTGCTTAAGTTTCTTGATTTCTGCACCATGAGTAGTCTTAAGTTCTTGCACCTCCTTCCTAAGACCAATGACTTCATTTGACAATATGGTACATTTGTCCATCAAATCCTTAATCAGTTGCATACTATCTTCACCACTTCGGTCTGTGTTACCTGACCCGAGAGGTGGATCATCAGATTTGTTAGTTTATACATTGGTTTTAGCCATCAATTCCTCATGAGTTTCATATCTAGCCTCATCACTTTGACCTGTGTGAAATGGTCCGAGAGGTGAATCATGGGCAATGTCATCTTGTACATATGTATCCGTCAAATCATTGTGTTCAAATCTACCCTCCACACTTCGGGATGTGTTACCTTCCATGAGAGGTGTGTCAAAGGGTGTAAACTCAGTATCAACCCTAGGTTGATTAGCTGAGTCCCCCTTTTTAGCCAGTTAGCTGGGGTTACCATCACCTGTATTAGGTTCCGAAGAAACCTCTACATTAGATGTTGCCATTTTTGAGGTCTTAGATATGTTAGCACTGTCCTGTCCAGCTACTAAGCTAGGAACAGTAGTGCTAGCCTCTCCCATCATGCCACCTACATCACCTGTGGCAGCCTTATCTGCTTTCATACTGACATTGGCCTGAGGTAGCACAATGTCCTCATTTTGTGAATGCCTAGTGGATTGGATCATTTTAGTTGATGCATTTGATTGTTCTGGAGAGGGTGTGTGATGGGAAGCTGTTGGGATTTCAGCTTCTTCACCCTGAGTAGCAGCCATTTGTAAAGTATGTTCTAACAAAGGAGTGATAGTCCCAGAAAATCCAGTTCCATTCTTTCTCAAATATGTAAACATTTTGCTTACAAGTTCAGGACTGGCATGTTTTCTTTGATGTGGCAAAGGTTTTTCTAATTGATGATCAATAATGAGTTGCAAAAAACTTGGGTAACCAAAAACTTTTCCAGAAATATGCTTTTTCAACCCTTCAAAAATCATAGCCGAAAAATTAAATGGTTGGTTTGTGGCCAGACAAATCAAGGCTGATGCTTAAGTTGTACTGAACTCATTCCACCCAGTAGTTTTAGGACTAAGACAATGTAAAAGGGTGTGAAGAAGAAATTTCCACTGTGGGCAGAGAAGGCCTTTGAAAAACTTTAAATTATTGTTTTTCTTCTCATACCCAATTTTTTCAAGTTCTTCAAAAATGGTAGCATTATCAAGGCAAGTTATTGCTTCATCAGTTGTAAAATGAAGTACTTCTCTTACAACTGATTCAGTAATAACGATTCTTTGATTGTCTACCATAGCCTTCAAATATTCTCCCCCCTTTTTATCAGTTTTGGCCGTAACAGTAGACCAAAACTGTTTCATGTGGGATTTACTGTTAACGCATACCTTATGTGGGAAGCGTTAAGAAAGTCAATGACCTCAGTAAAACCCTCTGCTTCTGGGACCTTTTGAAGAAAAGCCACCTGATTGTGATTAGTTGAGTATTCTCTTTTTGCCATTATGAATTTTAGGGTTTTGATTTTGGGTGTTTTTGATCGGATGATGAAAAGATGTGTTAGGGTTTGAATTGAAGTTGATGTTGGGCGCACAAAGTTAATTTTGAGATCGAATTGGGTTTTTAAGCCGTTTCCATCTCATTAGGTTTATATTCACTCCAACTTTCAAAATAGTCCCTACACTTTCAAACCAAGCAGCAGAATACCAATAGTTTCAATATGAGCAACAGAAAGTTTTGCCTAGCAGCGAAAACTTTGGAACTAGCAGCAGAATGTTCACTGATCATTCCAAACATCTTTTTCTCATCAATTCAGTATTCCTTATTGACTTACCTGCAAAAGGTTAGTCCAAAACCACAAAAAGCACAAGCAAGAATATTCCATAATGATCACAATCAATTGTTATACTTAGCAGTTGAATAAACAACTAGCAGCAGACTAAATATAACTTAGCAGCAGACAACACAAAACATAGCAAGCTTAAGAAACAACTTATTTGACTAATAACAGTACACATCCTTACAAACTTATGACAAAAACACACAGAGATAAGAATTTTTCAAAGATTGACCATTCCTATACTAGCAATTAAATATTGAAAACTACTCACATCAAAACCTTTAGTGAGTAAATCTGCAAGATTATTGTCAGTATGTATTTTAACAATTTGAATGAGCTTTTTCTCATAACAATCTCTTATAAGATGGTGTCTTATCTCAATGTGCTTTGTTTTAGAGTGAAAAACATGATTTTAAATGATACACATGGTACTGTTATTATCAATATAAATTTTGGTGTTCATAAAGTTGTACCCATAATCCAGCAGTTGGTTCTGAATCTAGAGCACTTGTCCACAGCAACTAGAAGCAGCCACATACCCAGCTTCAGTTGTTGAATTAGCCACCACAGTCTGTTTCTTGCATTGCCAAGAGATCAACCTATGTCCAAGGTATTGACATCCTCCAGTGGTTGACTTTCTATCCAAACTTGCTCCAGCATAAGTAACACCCCCAAAATCAGGTCCAGCGGAAGCATACATGTTACTGGGGTGCTACTAAATTGGATCACAACACAAAGTAAAGAGAACGGTTTTGCCTTATACCTTTAGAAAAATTTGTTACATTGTCATAGTAAACCAGTTTACAACCTTTAATTTGATGTGAAAGTAAGGCCATAAAATAAGTAAAGCGGTCCCAACGTATTTATCAGAGTCGTTTATGACCGTGCCCTTGCCAAGCGCCTCCAACAATAAATTGTGCCGTAGTAAAGACCTATACCTGAGAATACACGCTAAAAGGGTCAACATAAAGCTGGTGAGTTCATAGGTTTAAGTAAACAAGTTATGCATGGACCACAAGATTTCATAGACAATATGTTAAAACATGTTCATGAAAAGACTATTGTTGCACTAAGCTCATGACACCGAAGCCTTAACAGTTAGTTCATGTCATCACCCCAAATAGGTGCTTTGCCAAACACCTGTACAACATCAAATGAAATGCGTCCGT
This sequence comes from Artemisia tridentata subsp. tridentata, assembly GCA_021014915.2. NCBI lineage: Eukaryota > Viridiplantae > Streptophyta > Magnoliopsida > Asterales > Asteraceae > Artemisia > Artemisia tridentata. Next base: position 411,865,557 of record CP139504.1, read on the forward strand.
TTGACCAGTTGGAGTGACCAACCCGGACGGGGGAGTTTACCCCCAATAGATCTATTCACAACATTCGCGCTTACAACGTAATTAACGGTTCATGATAGTGGGGAATTTATGGCAAACGACAACAACTTAGGCAATCAATTAATGTTTAATGCACTTGTGTCCCTATGTAAAAACAAGCAGTATATTCCCACCCCGAGGGTTTAGAAATCATGTATAAACAATGTGAAAGTCGGGGCTATGAAACTCACCTGATGCAAAGCAACAATGTCAATAGTGATTATGCTGGAATGAGGTTCGGTCTTTAACCGCAACCTAATATGAATGATATGAACTAATGTAAGCAATGATATAATGTTGCACATGCAAATACGTATGTTATCGATACCACTCGTTAGTTTCAAAAATAACGTTGAACGTCGAAAAATACATTTTTGACGTCTCGTTAAGTTATAAACTACTTTTCGTATAAATATGTTGAAACGATACTCCACGATCCTCGTTTGGTGTTCTATCGGTAAATATAATATTTTCGTCGCAAAAATAACACTTTTCATTACTTGTGAAAATATGCCCAAATGGCCTCGTAAAACTAGTCGTGAAATATTGTACGTTAAGTGTTAGTGATTAAACTCGACGCTTTTGAAAACCTTGTAACAATATTTTAATGTCGTGTAATTTGACTTTTGATCATACGTGTCTTGATTAGATAGAAAATCGGCTATCAATGTTATGTCTTGTAAAAATACTAGTTTTTACACTTAGAAAATATTTCTATTAAGGGCTGTCAAAAATAAATAGAGTTCGTTGGGTTTCAAACGTGTATAACTCGGTCGTTATAAGCCCACTTACTACGTTCTTAATATCCACGGTTTCGTATTAACATGTACTAACATATTTTCAGTAGGTTGGCTCATCTAGATCACGTCTAACACCTCATTTTAGCCTTTGAATCTCGGCAAACAGCAAGCTAAATTTTCAGGATAAGGTTTTTGGTCGTTAAACTTAGAAAAATCATATCTTTTTCGTCGTAAGTCGGTTTTCACTCATTCCAACGCCCACAGTTTCGTTTTTGAAAGTATTTTCTAAATATGAAGGCCAAAATAGTTCAATGTTTACTGAAATTTCCAGATCTCACGTTTTTGGACAGTAGCTTTTCTATAGTGTTAAAAACTCATTTTTATGGTTCAAGACTTGATCATACCACTTCCAATCAACACCACAACTACTCTAATCCTACCATACACCTTCTTAGAGTGTTATGGGGTCCTAAACATCACCAACAATGGTGGATTTCATGATATTACTAGTAAAACTTGTGGATCTATTGTTAGTGTTTATTTATGTGTATTGTGGTATATATAACATATAAGTATGTTGCATGTTTAGCTACTAATACTTGAAAATACATCAAAATATGAATCAAATGAAAGTATGAAAAGATATAAAAATATACTTGAAGCTTACTTGATGGTTTGAGGTGATTTGGAGAGGAATATATAAGTAACCTAGGGATTTTATCTCAAAACCCTAACAAGGAGTGTAAATGAGCCTTGATTATAACTTTTTCTTCGAAAACTTACGGTTCTTCCTTGGTGTTCTTGTGATGGTTGAACAAATGAGAGGAAAAGAGAGGGTTTTTGATCAATTTTGCTAGTTGATTTTGTAGTGAATGTGTTATGGAAATTAATCAAAGGTATATATATACTTATAGCATTTAATGTAGTCCAAGTAATCAAGTGCTTATTGGAATCTGAGAGGTGTTAGGGGGGGCGGCACATGGAATAAAAAAAAGAAGAAAAGTTGGCTCATTAAAGAGCTTGTCTCCCCCCAATTAGTGAGCATAATGGTATTAGTGTATACATTAGGTGTTATCGTGTACCGAGTTATCTTGAAATAAATATTAACGAGGTAAAATAAAATATGACGAAGTTGTAAAAATTGTAAAATCATATTCCTTGAAAGAATCGGGTGTTAGAATGTTTATCGGGTTGAAATATCGCGAATTGACGGAGTTATAAGCTCCTAATGGAAAAGGTAGCAATTGTTTTAAAAACACCGGGTAAATTAGAAAAAAAAAAATTTTATATCATTATATTGAATATGAAAACATATTAGGATCATTGTCAGGAGTATCAGGTATATGTTTCGTAGTAAAGACTGAGTGGTACCGTTTAGTAAATAATGAACATACGTAAATTGCAATAATGCATAACCGTGCATGACCAAAAATGCAGATGATGTCCTGATAATATATATAGACCACTCTAGTCTATATGATGTTTCATGAATTCGCAGCTAAACCCTGATGGTTACGCGAATTTTTGGTACCCGTAAACCTAGTTTACGTACTGATATGAATAGTGCTTTTCCCTCCGGGAATGAATAGTGTTTTGTGAATAGTAAATTTTTTGAAAGCTTCTCAAAATCACAAACCGACCTAAAAAATGATGAATAGTAAATGATGAATAGTAACTCATGAATAGTAAATTATCGAGGTTTGGAAATAAATGTTGACATGGAAAATTAAGGGTTGTTACAGTCTGCCACCCTTAAAGGAATCTCGTCCGCGAGATTCAGTCAGTGTTGGTCGTTGGAGTGTCGTCGGTGAAGAGATGCGGATACTTTCGATGGATTTGGTCTTTTCGCTCCCAAGTGAACTCAGGATCTCGATTAGAATTCCAGCAAATCTTGACGATTGGAATTTGACTTTTTTGGATTGGAACATGGTATGAAATGGGGATAGCTTTTCAAGACAGGGTTCAGTTAGAAGTTTCCTTGGTTACGGTGCTTTTTTTTTGTTTTGAGGCGAGTGTCAATGAATGGCTTATATGTTTTGCCCATCAAAATTTATTTTTAGGTAAGGTCTAAGGGTGACTATTCCAATCATAACATGATTCTTCCGGAATTAGACATAGGTGGCCAGTCTATGTATAATTGAGGATTAATGATGTAATGCTTGGTTTAGTCAAAACAACATTATGGTTTAATAGTATTAATCGTTTTGTTTATAAAATGACAGTCAAGATAGTTTTCAAAGGAGTAATACAGTTTGTGGGGCAATAACAAAAGTAGTTTACATGATAGTTGTAATGTAGATGGTGAAATGGTAACAAAATAGATTTATACTGTAATTTGCAAAACATTTCGTAAGGTGGCAAGAGTAAAATTTAGACATTTTATAGGATATAAATAAATTAGTTTATAGCAGAGTGGTATCGTATTATCATAAAACAATTGAGAAAAGGTAGTGAAATTAAGAGTGTAATGGACGAGAGTTGTCGTATCACGGCGATAATAAAAGATAGAACATTCATTAGACAGAGATTCATAATAGTACATGAAGCTTAGACGAAAGTACTTAACACAAAACGCAAAAGGAATACAACCCTAGAGGGTTTAGACTTCGGTTTTTATCATACAAGCATAAACTTTTCCTTAAGCATCATCTTCGCTCGTAACATCGACAGGATCCTGGCAAGCTTCTCCTCCTATTGCTATGTATGCTCCCCCACGAGTTCTTCCTCCATTTTGATTCTCCAGCTTTGGGCAATCACTCCTGAGGTGTCCTTTTTCACCACATTCAAAGCAAGTTACCGGGGTAGGGACCTTACAATTTTTAGCTTGATGACCGGCCATTTTGCAATTCCAACATGTAGCGGGGCAAGGTCCAGTGTGGTGATACTTACATTTGTCGCACTCAGGTAAAGTTCCAGCATACCTTTTCTTATCACCTGGCCCAGTAGCATAGGCTTTCACCACTTCTTGTCTCTTATCTTGTTGCAAGGTATGCTTGTCTCTATGGTCATCATGCCTCTTCCTTTTTTTGCTATTGTTGTTGTCATCTCGAGCAGCCCTTGCCCGAACAACTTGGTCCATCAGATTGTCAGACATTCGGATTGTCTCATCCAGAGTACTCGGCTTAGAAGAGGTGACATTTCCTTGAATATAAGAGGGAAGACCCCAGATGTACCTTTAAATCTTTTTCTGGGTAGTCGAAACCATTTCGGGACAGAGAGTAGCCAATTCATGATATCGTTGGGTATAAGCTGCAATGTCGTACCCTTTCACTGTTAAATTCCAAAATTCAACTTCCAGTTTTTGAACTTCATTTCTCGGACAATACTCAGCAGTTACCATTTCCTTAAACTCAGCCCATGGTAATTCGAAAGCAGCATCAATTCCCACTGACTGGGCATAGGCATTCCACCAAGATAAGGCACCATCCAGCAAGGTACCTGTAGCATATTTCACCTTACAGTTCTCCGCACAGTTGCACATACGAAAAGTCGATTCCAACTTTTCAAACCATCGTACCAAATCGACAGCTCCTTCCACGCCACTGAAAGTCTGCGGCTTGCAACCCGAAAATTCCTTGTAAGTACACCCACGAGCCGCAGGTTCAACCCTGGTTTCCGTTCCACTAGCTTCTCCGCCGTTACCACTGTTGCGTTGGGTCTCGTATTCAGCTATAGCAGCAGCAACTTGTGCAGCGACTTGTTAAGCAACGAGTCGATTGATAGCAGCTGCACTCATGCTTTGTTTCTTTGGTGGCATTTTTCTTCAAAATAGGGAAAGAAGAGTGAGACGTAATAAAGACGTTTCCTAAAAGTAGGTGCTCTAAGATGACATGTCATAAGATGAAAGCTTGAAGTCGTGTTATGATTAACTGGCGTACTTCCGGGTGGTGGTTTACGAGATGATGTAGATGTTCTGAAGTATGGGGCGAGTGTTCAAACTAGTTTTGAGAAACGGTTAATAAGGTAATCAGGGAAATTGGCAGACTAAAACGAAAGATTTAGGGAAATTGGCAGACTATAACTGGTTACGTAAAACGATGTCTCACATGATTGTGAAAATTTTTAGAGACCATTTGTATTAATTATGATATCTCGGAAGGTTTAGAGGATATTCAAAAAGTACGAGTGCGTACGTTATTTCGGTTATACCAGTAATACTTCTCTAGCTTCTAAAAGTTGTTTTGAAAGACCTAGATGAGTGGTCCTAACTCGAAGTCAAATCAATGTGAGTGATCAAATAGTAACCTATAATGCATAGTTATGACAAGCATACAGTAGTGAGGCAGAAGGCTTGGCAGGCGAGCACGTGGCGGTCATAGAGTTTTGTTTTTGTAAAAAGTGGTTATAGTCTGGGTTTTAGAAATATACCCAGTTCTCTATAACCTTGGCTCTGGTACCAATCTGTAACACCCCCAAAATTGGGTCCAGCGGAAGCATACATGTTACTGGGGTGCTACTAAATTGGATCACAACACAAAGTAAAGAGAAAGGTTTTGCCTTATACCTTTAGAAAATTTTGTTACATTGTCATAGTAAACCAGTTTACAACCTTTAATTTGATGTGGAAGTAAGGCCATAAAATAAGTAAAGCGGTCCCAACGTATTTATCAGAGTCGTTTATGACCGTGCCCTTGCCAAGCACCTCCAACAATAGATTGTGCCGTAGTAAAGACCTATACCTGAGAATATATGCTAAAAGGGTCAGCATAAAGCTAGTAAGTTCATAGGTTTAAGTAAACAAGTTATCCATGGACCACAAGATTTCATAGACAATATGTTCAAACATGTTCATGAAAAGACTATTGTTGCACTAAGCTCATGACACCGAAGCCTTAATAGTTAGTTCATGTCATCACCCCAAACAGGTGCTTTGCCAAACACCTGTACAACATCAAATGAAATGAGTCCGTTTGACCAGTTGGAGCGACCAACCCGGACGGGGGAGTTTACCCCCAATAAATCTATTCACAACATTCGCGCTTACAACATAATTAACGGTTCATGATAGTGGGGAATTTATGGCAAACGAAAACAACTTAGACAATCAATAAATGTTTAATGCACTTGTGTCCATATGTAAAAACAAGCAGTGTATTCCCACCCCGAGGGTTTAGAAATCATGTATAAACAATGTGAAAGTCGGGGCTATGAAACTCACCTGATGCAAAGCAACAATGTCAATAGTGATGTAGAAACTAAGAATGTGCTAAAGATAGTTTCTTGGATCGTTTTGAGCCTTAGGGTTTAACAATAACAATGAATATTAATGCAGCGGAATAAAAACAAATCAAAGTTATTGACACAAAGTTTTTCCACATCACCTCCAATTCTATTCGATCATAATAGAACGGTTACTCAACAATAACAGGATTAAAGACACCTCTGATCTTGGAGGATACAAACTAACTCTAGTCTAGGCGTTTGCATAAACCATACGCCCTAGACACACAGACACACCTTTAGATATCTACATTATAGAAGACACATATGAAACCTGTGTACCCTTGATCTCTTTATATAATAGAGATTTAGGGTTTACAAAATACTACGAAGGACTAATAAATAAAAACTTCTTTATCAAGCAAGTCCCTTGTGTTTCATTCTTCATTAATTGAAGAATTCTTCCTTTGTCATTTTAAACCCTTTTGTTTCATTCTTCTATTTACTTTGTCTCATCAAATCAATAATCCCAACAATCTTCCCCTATTTGATGATGACAAAACAAACAAAGTCTTGTACGAAATTCCCTAGACGAAGTAGAAAAGTTGAGATGTGATCATCTCCCTGAATGAAACAAACTTGTCTTCCTTGTCTTCCCCTTAAACCATGCCATGCCATCACAATATATCTTCCCCTTTTTGTTATCAACAAATAGGGAACGTATGCAAATAATGATCTTGACCACCACGAACCAATATCACAAACTTCCAATCCAAGTCTTCCAATGTTTCAAATTGCCCTCCATGACGCACAAATACGAATAATGAATTCAAAACAATAGAAACTCCAACTAGCAGTAGTAATGATGATCAACAGTAGTAAAAATAAACTAAGAACGTGGTAAAGATAGTTTCTTGGATCGTTTTGAGCCTTAGGGTTCAACAATAACAATGAACAATTATGCACAGCGAATTAAAACAAATCAATTGTTATTTACACAAAGTTTCTCTTCACAATCACCTCCAATTATATTTGATCAGAATATAACATGTTACCTAACTGTAACAGGGATCTAAGACACCTCAGACCTTGAAGGATACGAACCAACTTTACAAACCCTAGGCGTTTACAAACCTACACGCCTAGGTCACACACACACACACCTTTTGACTACATTATGGAAGACACATATGAAACCTATGTACCCTTGATCTCTTTATATAATAGAGATTTAGGGTTTACAAAATACTACGAAGGACTAAAATATAAAATCTTCTTTATCAAGTAAGTCCTTTGTGTTTCATTCTTCATTAATTGAAGAATTCTTCTTTTGTAACTTTAGGTCTTTCATGTTTCATTCTTTCTTGTTTTGTATCATCAAATCTAATAGACCCAACAATCTTCCCCTATTTGATGATGACAAAAAAAAACACATTCTTGTACGAACTTCCCTAGACGAAGTAGAGAAATTGAGATAATTAAATCTCACCATGAATGAAACAATCTTGTCTTCCCCTTAAACCATGCCATGCCATCACAATATATCTTCCCCTTTTTGTTATCAACAAATAGAGTATGTAAACTATAGAAACTTCCCCTCAAGTGATGCATGTACATTAACTCTCTTGTGTGTGTGAACTTCCCTTGTGTGTGTAATTCAACACTATACGCTTCCCCTTAATGCTCGTAAATCATGCTACTATATCGAACCAAACACAATAAGCACAGCAGCAGAAACCAATATGCGTAGCAGCAGAATGATATATGTCGAGCAGCAGAATGATCAAAGCTAGCAGCAGAATAAATTACAACTAGCAGAGTGTATCAGACGTAGCAGCAGAGTAATATATGCAGTAGCAGAATAAGAATAAGCGTAACAGCACTGTGTAATCCCAATTAAATACCAAATACTGATCTGCTACTTCACGTGGAATCTTCATTCCTCACGTTTGACCACCGTCCCATGTGCCGTGAATAATCATTAACCATATGATCGACCCACTTTCAATTCTTGTTCTTTAATTGCAAAAGACGACAAACCAATAACAATTTACGGAGTATATTAAATCAATTCTATCGAACAGAATAATATAAAATCCAATTTATAGTAACAACTGTCCACGTCATTAACTGCAATCTTGACTATGTTTCACTAATTAAATCGAAGCAACTGAGCAATAGACACCAAATCCAAAACCTCGACCAATTATTTAAAACTTGCACATCATTAACCTCACGTCACATTCAACATTAATTAACAATCTGACAAGCTTCCATTAATTCATATTGACCATAAATAAATTAGTACGAGGTAGTCTGATGTTAGATCAATCCCACACGTATGGTCCACTTGCATCAACAAAACAGATCACATATATAAACAACAGACCGAATAAAATATACCTTTTAAACACCAGTCCGTAGCATCGTAAAAACAGCTTTTCATCAACAGAAAACTTTATGAATCCCTAGGTAACGAGCTCCCCAATCTCTGATACCACCAATAGAAAATAATGACGTGCAAAAGATAGTTTCTAGGATCGTTTTGAGCCTTAGGGTTTAACAATAACAATGAATATTAACGCAGCGGAATAAAAACAAATCAAAGTTATTGACACAAAGTTTTTCCACATCACCTCCAATTCTATTCGATCACAATAGAACGGTTACTCAACAATAACAGGATTAAAGACACCTCTGATCTTGGAGGATACAAACTAACTCTAGTCTAGGCGTTTGCATAAACCATACGCCCTAGACACACAGACACACCTTTAGATATCTACATTATAGAAGACACATATGAAACCTATGTACCCTTGATCTCTTTATATAATAGAGATTTAGGGTTTACAAAATACTACGAAGGACTAATAAATAAAAACTTCTTTATCAAGCAAGTCCCTTGTGTTTCATTCTTCATTAATTGAAGAATTCTTCCTTTGTCATTTTAAACCCTTTTGTTTCATTCTTTTATTTACTTTGTCTCATCAAATCAATAATCCCAACAAGTGATTATGCTGGAATGAGGTTCGGTCTTTAACCGCAACCTAATATGAATGATATGAACTAATGTAAGCAATGATATAATGTTGCACATGCAAATACGTATGTTATCGAAACCACTCGTTAGTTTTGAAAATAATGTTTATCGTCGAAAAATACATTTTTGACGTCTCGTCAAGTTATAAACTACTTTTCGTATAAATATATTGAAACGACACTCCACGATCCTCGTTTGGTGTTCTATCGGTAAATATAATGTTTTCGTCGCAAAAATAACACTTTTCATTACTTGTGAAAATATGCCCAAATGGCCTCGTAAAACTAGTCGTGAAATATTGTACGTTAAGTGTTAGTGATTAAACTCGACGCTTTTGAAAACCTTGTAACAATATTTTAATGTCGTGTTATTTGACTTTTGATCATACGCGTCTTGATTATATAGAAAATCGGCTATCAATGTTATGTCTTGTAAAAATACTAGTTTTTACACTTAGAAAATATTTCTATTAAGGGCTGTCAAAAATAAATAGAGTTCGTCGGCTTTCAAACGTGTATAACTCGGTCGTTATAAGACCGCTTGCTACGTTCTTTATATCCACGGTTTCGTATTAACATGTACTAACATATTATCAGTAGGTCGGCTCATCTAGATCACGTCTAACGCCTCGTTTTAGCCTTTGAATCTTGGCAAACAGCAAGCTAAATTTTCAGGATAAGGTTTTTCGACGTTAAACTTAGAAAAATCATATCTTTTTCGTAGTAAGTCGGTTTTCACTCATTCCAACGCCCACGGTTTCGTTTTTGAAAGTATTTTCTAAATATGAAGGCCAAAATAGTTCAATGTTTACTGAAATTTCCAGATCTCACGTTTTTGGACAGTAGCTTTTCTATAGTGTTAAAAACTCATTTTTATGGTTCAAGACTTGATCATACCACATCCAATCAACACCACAACTACTCTAATCCTACCATACACCTTCTTAGGGTGTCATGGGGTCCTAAACATCACCACAATGGTGGATTTCATGAGATTACTAGTAAAACTTGTGGATCTATTGTTAGTGTTTATTTATGTGTATTGTGGTATATATAACATAAGTATGTTGCATGTTTAGCTACTAATACTTGAAAATACATCAAAATATGAATCAAATGAATGTATGAAAAGATATAAAAATATACTTGAAGCTTACTTGATGGTTTGAGGTGATTTGGAGAGGAATATGTAAGTAACCTAGGGATTTTATCTCAAAACCCTAACAAGGAGTGTAAATGAGCCTTCATTATAACTTGTTCTTGAAAAACTTATGGTTCTTCCTTGGTGTTCTTGTGATGGCCGAACAAATGAGAGGAAAAGAGAGGGTTTTTGATCAATTTTGCTAGTTGATTTTGTAGTGAATGTGTTATGGAAATTAGTCAAAGATATATATATACTTATAGCATTTAATGTAGTCCAAGTAATCAAGTGCTTATTGGAATCTTAGGGGTGTTAGGGGGGGGCGGCACATGGAGAAAAAAAAGAAGAAAAGTTGGCTCATTAAAGAGCTTGTCTCCCCCCAATTAGTGAGCATAATGGTATTAGTGTATACATTATGTGTTATCGTGTATCGAGTTATCTTGAAATAAATATTAACGAGGTAAAATAAAATACGACGAAGTTGTAAAAATTGCAAAATCATATTCCTTGCAAGAATCGGGTGTTAGAATGTTTATCGGGTTGAAATATCGCGAATTGACGGAGTTATAAGCTCCTAACGGAAAAGATTGCAATTGTTTTAAAAACACCGGGTAAATTAGCAATAAAATTTTTATATCATTATATTGAATATGAAAACATATTAGGATCATTGTCAGGAGTATCGGATATATGTTTCGTAGTAAAGACTGAGTGGTACCGTTTAGTAAATAATGAACATACGTAAATTGCAATAATGCATAACCATGCATGACCAAAAATGCAGATGATGTCCTGATAATATATATAGACCACTCTAGTCTATATGATGTTTCATGAATTCGCAGCTAAACCCTGATGGTTACGCGAATTTTCGGTACCCGTAAACCTAGTTTACGTACTGATATGAATAGTGCTTTTCCTCCGGGAATGAATAGTGTTTCATGAATAGTAAAATTTTTGAAAGCTTCTCAAAATCACAAACCGACCTAAAAAATGATGAATAGTAACTCATGAATAGTAAATTGTCTAGGTTTGGAAATAAATGTTGACATGGAAAATTACAGGTTCATCAGTTACAGCATAGTCAGTATCTGTGTATGCTATCAAATCAAAAGGTGAATCCTTAGGATACCAAAGGCCCAACCTAGGTTGACTCCTCAAGTACCTAAAAATCATCTTAACAACATTCAAGTGTGAGACTTTTGGGGACACTTGAAATCTAGCACAAGCACACACAGCAAACATGATGTCTGGCCTTGAAGCAGTTAGATACATCAATGAACCAATCATTGATCTATACAGAAGTACATCAACCTCTTCCCCATCTGCATCCTTGAGCAAAGGCTTGTTGGTCTCCATTGTTGTCTTAGCTGGCTTCACATCAGTGAAATTAAATTTCTTCAAAATATCAGCCACATACTTGTCTTGACTGATGAAAATCCCATCTGATTTCTATTTAACTTGAAGCCCAAGAAAGAAGGTGAGTTCCCCCATAGAACTCATCTGAAATCTATTATGCATGAGCTTCTCAAATTCTTCACATAACACCTTGTTTGTAAATCCAAAAATGATATCATCTACATAAACTTAGACTAGTAGGACATCCTTTTTGTCTTTCTTTATGAACAATGTCTTATCAATGGTTCCTCTGCTGAAACCATTATCCAACAAATATTTTGACAAGGTGTCATACCAGGCTCTTGGAGCTTGATGTAGACCATATAGTGCTTTCTCCACCCTATAAACCCTGTCAGGATAATCAGGGTCTTCAAAACCAGGTGGTTGCATCACATATACTTCTTCATCAATCTTTCCATACAAGAAGGCACTTTTTACATCCATCTGATACACTGGGAAGTTCTTGAATGTAGCATAAGCCAAGAATAGTCTGATTGCCTCTATTCTTGCTACTGGAGCAAACACCTCATCATAATCTATACCTTCCTCCTGAGTCTATCCCTGAGCCACTAATCTTGCCTTGTTTCTGATCATTATTCCTCTTTCATCTCTTTTGTATCTGAACACCCATTTTGTTCCAATTGCCCTCTTCCCATTGGGCAAATCAACTAATGTCCAAACTTATTGAAGCTTGAACTGTAACAATTCCTCTTGCATAGCTTCAACCCAACTTGCATCTTGGATAGCTTTATGAGTAGTCTTGGGTTCCACTTGTGACAGAAAACATGAAAACTTACAATTTTGTAGATCTTTGTGGCTATTCCTCGGATGTAGTGATTTAGCAAATAATCCCTGATGAAGCAAATCACTCAACCCCTTTGATTTACTTCTGTTTTTTACAGCAGATTGAACATCACCAATTATCTGCTCTTTTGGATGATTTTTGTGCAGAGGCTGACTTAAACAACATGGAGAATGTAATACCAGTCAGTCCTATTCCAACCACTAGAATGTCTGGTTCATCATCTGTATCTTCATAGATATTGACCAAACCAAGAATGTCTTGTATTCACTGCTTCAGCCCAAATGGTAGTGGGTAATTTTGACTCAGACAACATAGTCCTAGCAGCCTCAATTAATGTCCTATTTCTCCTCTCAGCAACACCATTTTGGTGAGGAGTTCTAGCCACACTAAACTGTCTTAAAATACCTTTTTCTTCACAGAACAGATTCATCACACTATTCTTAAATTCAGTTCCATTGTCACATCTGATTACCTTAACTTTGTGATTAATTAGGTTTTCTACTCTAGTTATGAAGGCCTTAAGAATATTAGAGGTCTCATCCTTAGATCCTAGAAAGAATACCCAAGTAAATCTGCTAAAATCATCAGTGACAGCTAAGCAATACATCTTTTTATTCAAGCTTTTCACAAAAGTTGGTCCAAACAGATCCATATGTAACATATGCAAGGGCTCAGAAATAGAGTTCACCACTTTGGACTTACAAGAAGCTCTGTGTTGCTTTCCCATCTGACAAGCAACACAGGTTTCAGGATTTTCAAAGATTTTTGAAGGTAAACCTCTCACAAGGTTGCCCTTAACCAGTTTATTTATAGTTTTGAAATTCAAATGGCCCAATCTTCTATGCCAAAGTTTGGATTCATCAATTGTGGCTTTGGCAAACAGACAAGTTAAATCTCTTATGGGAAGGATGTTCTTTATGTCCACACTGTATATATTGTCTTTTCTAGGGACTCTGAGTTGCACTAATTTATCATCATGCAACTGGTAGTCAGGAGACAAGACAAGACACTCAGTGTCTATAAAAAGAAGAAAATTATTTTTGTCACACATTTGTGAGACACTAAAAATATTGAACTTAAGTCCATTCACCAAATACACTTTTTCAAAATCCAGGTTGCCTGTTCTAATGGTACCTTTTCCAACAATTTTACCTCCTTTGGGGTCATTCCCAAAGGCAACATAGCCACCATCCAAAGCTTCAAAATCTTTCAAGTTGCTTTGGTTTCCAGTCATATGTGAAGAGCATCCACTATAAAAAATGCATTTATCCTTTAGCTCCTTTTGTAGATTGCCCTGCACAAAAAGTAAGAGAATTAGTTTCTCTTGGGGACCCAAGCCATCACTGACTTGGATTTGCCTTGTGCATCAACATAGTCGAATTTCTTCAACTCCATTGATGCACTGCTGTGTCTGAGAACAGGATCTAGAACTTTGACTTTAGGTTTCCAGACCCTACAAGCTTCTATTGGGATGAGGGTTAGTCTTTCTAGCAGTGTACTTGTGGTTTACCCTAGTGTGTTGGTTCCTAATAGGTCTTTGGTAGTAGTAACAATCTTCCTGGAGATGCTCAAAACTACCACAACTATAACATGCCTTCTTAAGTAACTGGAAGTCACTACTTAATCTTTGTGAAACTAGGCTGTTCCAATTTCTCTGATTTCCTCTAGGCAAGTTATGAGTTTTTGTAGGAAATTCTCTAGGTGTGTTAACAAATTCAGCCATTTTCCTAGAGATACTGCTACCTAACATAGGTTTAACAAACTCAACATGTTTACCTTTTGATTCAGTTTTGTTAACCTGTGAGACTTTTGATTCAACACAGATAAAAGTATTTTTCTTTTTAGGTTTAGGTGTTGACTCAGTCTCATCATCCTCACTATCTGACACCCAATCTTCAATGATTGGTGCATCAGAAACCTTCTCATCTACCTTAGGTGCACAATTTTCATCATTTGTTTCACTGGCTTCACCTATAGGTTTTGCATCAATCTCAGTAAAGAAAGATAATTCCTTTCTGGGTGGGGCAAAGGCACTTTTGACAGGGGGTGGTACTTCATTGTACCCTAAACCACTCCCTTTTCTCAGAATTTGGCTTCCAATTAACTTATTTAAAAGATCAGTTGCAAACTGTTGTTTTTCTATCCTAACAACATGTTTCTCCTTATCAGATAAAGCTGGTCTCTAGCCGTTTCTGCCTCTTCAACCCTTTTGATTAGCATATTAATCTCATAATCTTTCTTAATGATTTCAACTTCTAGACCATTAATCTTATCAACATAATCTACTTCATTCTATCTAAGAAAGTCAAGTTTTTCTTCTACAGATTTTAGGCCATATTGATAACCTAAATTATCAAGTTTTAACTTTTCTACTTCCATTCTTAAACATTCATTCCTAGATTTTAATTCCTCAACAGTATCTATGCAAGATTTAAAAGAACAAGTAGACTCATTTGATACCTCAGATTCTGATCCAGAAGAAGAGTAAGCCATTAGAGCAAAGTGTTGTTCTTTAGGTTCTTCTTCAACCACCAATGCATAGTTGGGTCCATCCTCAGCTTGGTCACTCTAGTCAAAATCTCCCAAGCCATCACAAGAAACCATAGCAGTAGTAGGATTAGCTTCTTCAATAGGTATCTGCCTTGTGTTCTCTTTGTTCTTCTTGGGTGCTCTGCACTCCCTAGCAAAGTGACCCTTTCTCTGGCAGTTGAAGCACTCCATCTTTGATTTATCAAACCCCACATTAGTTTGACCTTTGTACTTGATTTCCCTGCCAGTTTTCTTGAGAAACCTCCTAGCTCTCATAGTAAGCATGGCCATCTGCCATTTCAAATCAATCTCCTCCAGATCATCTTCATTAATCTGATCCAAATCATGATCAGTAAAAGAAGTACTTGCAGGACTTCTGGTAAGATCAGCCAAAAAGGCACAAATAGCAGCATCACTAATGTTTTCACTATTTGTACTAGCAGTAGAACCAGCAGCAGAAACTAGATGACCAGCAGCAGAGTAATTTTCTTGAGAACTGCTAGAAACCTTGCTGTTAGAAGACATAAATGCTAGATTGTTTGCACCAGAAGATGAACTAGTAGCTCCCTTGACTTCATATTCATAGACTTTTAGATTATTTTACAGATTATCCAAAGTCATTGTTTCAAAATCAGCTTTATTCCTCCAGACCACTGTATGAGTATTCCATTCAGATGTTAAGCTCCTCAAAAACTTCAGATTAATGTCTTCTTGAGCAACAGGAACCTTTAGAAGTGCCAATTGACTCACCAGCTTTTGCAATCGATCATAAGTACTATCAATGTTTTCATTACTTAAAGCTGAAAAAGTTTCAAACTGATGCTTCAACA
The DNA here is from genome assembly GCA_021014915.2 of Artemisia tridentata subsp. tridentata. Lineage (NCBI taxonomy): Eukaryota > Viridiplantae > Streptophyta > Magnoliopsida > Asterales > Asteraceae > Artemisia > Artemisia tridentata. The sequence continues at coordinate 411,881,259 of CP139504.1, forward strand.
AATTCTTTATTGACTTTTTTGTGGCCTCATTCCCACCAAATCTGAGTTCAATGGCTTCCATCAAGTCCTTAGCAGTCTTTGAGTTACTGAAGCTCAACTGGTACTCATTGGGTATGCCCATCAAGAGGATATTGTGAGTCTTAATCTCCATTCTCCTCTGAGCCTTTTCTTCATTGGCCTTAATGGGTAGTAGTGTAACCCCATCAGCAGCTTTAGCAGGCAGTTTATCACCATCCTCAATGACTTCCCACATTGAGTAGTCTAACATCTTTATATACTGCTCTATCCTTATCTTCCATAGTTCGTATTCCCCAACCTTGAGCATTGGTACCTTTGAAGCAGTTACCATGTGATGAGATTCGGATTCCATTGCGTTAGAAGATGTTGAACAGATCTTGATTAACAAAAATTCTTCTCGATATCAGTCTCTAGATCACAAGCTCTGATACCACTTGTTGATCCCAGATGAGCTAAAGATCTTGTTAATTATCTTAGATGTAGATCCAAGACAATAGGTATAGAAACTGTTCTTGAATAATTACCAAGTATTATGCGGAATCTAATACTTGATCTTAAGAAGAATTAATAATAAAACACAAATGAATTATCACAAAACACTTCAATATATTCAATACGGTTATTCAAAAGTAACAGGGTTACAAATAACCTTGAAGCGATAAACAATTCTCAATCAATATGTATCTAATCCTAACCCTAGAACCTCCTTTTATAGACTAAGGAGTCCTAGTCGATTACAAAGACTTCCTATACAAGAATAATATCTATTCAAATCTATACCATAATTATCTAACAAACTATACAAGTTTTTCTAATAAGCAGTAGAATGATTACTCTAGCAGCAGAATCCTCGTAGACTAGCAGTAGAATCATACTTAGCTTATTCTCCAACTATCTCTGAAACTCAGCAGTAGTATCAATTACACCAGCAGTAGAATCATTTAGCCTAGCAGCAGAATGACACTTGGTGTAATTTCCAATTAGAATCATGAGCAGTATGACTAACCATTAAGCAGCAGCATCTTCAAACCCAACAACAAGCTTTTAACAAATCCAACCACAAACAAAATCGAACCGAAGATTTTTTCTTAATAGTTATTCGAACCAAACAAAACACAAAAACCAACCTACAAATCCGTGAGTATACTATCAAACGAACCTATCCTTGGCTCTTGATACCAATTGTAACTAACTAGAAATTATAACTCGTGTGTCGGTTGTGATTTGTGGCCGAATAAGAGAGAAAGAAGAGATGAGAAGTTGGGAACCTTGAGAGAAAAGAGATAATATTAGAGTGAAACTATGAGAAGGTCCAACCCTTCCCTTGTGTGGGAAGGGCTATATATAGTGACTTACAAGACGCTCCATGTGGGCTGTGGAGTGAGCTGACAGTGGGTAAAGACCCAACCCACTCTACGAATTCTCTAATAACTAAACTACTACTAATAATCCTATGAGCTACTTAATGATAATGAGTACTCGTGTTGACCGAGTCTTCATATGAATATTTATATTCCTAACATTGTAGGTTCAAAATCATTGTTCGTATATTCGATGGTGGTTCTGCCCAGGTTATTTTATTTGATAACAATATGCATAGGATGGCAAACTTGTCAGCATGGGAGATCATGCAAGAACAAGGCATGGATACAGATGAATACTTTCCAGATGAGCTTAATCAGATAATCGAAAAACAATATCTATTCAAAGTGAAATATATTGAGTTTAACCATAACAATAACAGTCATATTTATCGAGCTGAAAAGGTCACTGAATATATTGATACAATCAATTACTTCAAGAATTGTTTCCTAGACGAAGAGGTTCGATACATTACATTATTAAATAATTAAACAATCAAGTATGGTATAATATAATTCCTCAGTTGCTGCTGAAAATTTGTACACAAACAATTGGTTTTTAGCTTATTTTCAGTTTAATCATACATATTACAACAATTAGGTTCCAGCAATACTAAGGTTCAAATTTAAACTGTTCGTTTAAACTCATAATAGCAGTACTAAATATCAAGTTATTTCTGCTACTATAAACTTAGTACTGTTAAATCTTTTTATTGACACAAAATTAAAAAATATGTAAGCAGTTCATAATACGATTCATGTGATTTTATATAGTTTTTTAAAAATGTATATGGAATACACAATTAAAAAACAGGGTAACGAAGATGGACTGGAAGAGGATGCAGATGACCTACATGAATCTAAAGATGAAGATCAAGATGTTGAGAAAGGCGTGCATGATTCTGAAAATGAACTACAAGAAATGTGGGAAGATCTTGATGATATTGACGCTGATGATGAAGTACTTGGAGAAGATATGGACGGTTCTGAAGCAGGTAAAGAAGAAATTGTAGAAGACCTGGATGATTCTGAAGTTGATGAACAAGAACATGGAGAAGACCTGGATTTTTACGAAGCTGGTAAAGAAGAAATTGATGAAGACCTATATGGTACTGAAGATGAACAACATGTTATTGGTGATCAACAGCAGGACTCCGAAGATATTCTACATGATGATGAACATGAGTTACAGAATTCAAGATGTGTGCTTGAAACGACATCAGCTGATGTGAATAAGGTATTATTTATTATACGTTGATATACGTCTAACCACAATTCATGTTTGAAAATAAGGAACTTAATAAATGTTATTTAAATTGATTGAACATCATAGGTTGCGTCAAATGACACGACAATTCCAGCCATTGTTGCAAATGAGGTAAATTAGGACAAGATAGTTTTGGTCCCACACCTGGAACACATTATGCACTAATCATTAGTCTATTCAAAACATATACCAATCAACAAAGTAAATTATTGTAATTACTTTTAAACTTTATTTATAGGATGAAGCAGCTAACATTTTTGGAAGAGATATGAAGAGACAGCGTGAAATGATTGATGTAGGAGATAATGAAGCAGAAGAAAACTTCCCAACAAAGAGGCTGGTGATAGTAAATTTAGAGAAGGACGAATGAAAAAACCCAAAACTGGATGCGTTTGATATTATTTGAAAAAATATTTTCTTTGAACACCTTATTTGCATTGAACAATGTTTTTGATTATGAATTTTGTTAGACAATTTATACCATATGTTTGTTTAATTATTGAATAGGTTGTTATTTTTTAAACATATTATTTTCCTATTACAAATTTACATATGCAGTAATGCATACAACGTCCGATATTTGATAACACACAAAAGATGTTTGTCGCAAGTAATCATAGATGACACAAGCAGTACAAAAGCACAAGCAGCATTACCCATTCTACTTGGCAACACTAAGTAATAACATCGAACAATACTAACTTCTATTCCGAACAATACTAAATATTTACGTAGCCACGATAATCGTATCATATCAGTATTAAAACCAAACTACCAGTATTAATCAACTATATATTCAAACAAGTGGATCATTGATTCACAAGATATCATAAAATTTTAAACAATTTAAAAAGATATCGATATATTTTTTAAGATAAAAAAATTATTATCTTTTAAATACATCCTAATTAATTGCATAAAGGTTTTGTCGAATTTTAAGTTATTTGATGTAATTGAACAAAATCTTACAGCAATTGGAACAGCTACATTGTAATTGCATAACATATTTGATATCTACTAAAACAAGCTACCAAATCGATAAAACATCCATATAAATATGTGCTAAACAAACTAAACATCATTGTATATAATTAGATATACATTAAACTAATCCTAAACCTACCAGAACAGCACCTTTTAAATTAAATGCAATACTTAATATATATTAAAACACTCAAACAGTACTAACTTTCAAATTAGTACTGCTCCTTTACACTTGGTACTACAAAAATTTGTAATCAACTGATTAACCACTCTACAAGCTATTTATGTGGTACGTCATGTACTTATATAGATCCTATAGGAAGGAGTGTATAAGCTGTGTAGGCAGACACATCAAGAGTCAACGGAACTAACTGATTAAACCTTTGAGATGCAGTTAATGGTTTAAGAATGCAAAATACCACAATCTTCTTCCGTACGTTTGATCAAACACCCATAAATCTAATCAGTTTGAAATCCAAATATTACATTAAAAACACACTGAACACATAAATCAAGATACAACAACATAAATGTAAAGGATCAAACCGTCAAATCCTTTAACATAACCCTCATAAACATTTTATTTTTTAATATTTGATTTCATTCATTTTGTCTGACATAAAAAATCAAACACAGACTAAATAATACCTATGTTACTCTTTTATCACACAGTAAAAAAATAAATGTAAATTATAAACGTAATAAAAACTTGATTATAACAAAAAAGACTAATTATTGATCAGTTACTTCCATTACGTAGCATCATAGTATTTGCAACAAAGTTCCATGACAAAGTTCATAAACTAAAGCCATGATCACATCAAAAAACTAAGGAAAACCATAAACACATCTTAAACATCTTCGGAGTATGCCTCAATCTCCATCTGCTCCACATGAACTTCCTTCTCATCGATTCCTTCGCGAGCCAACACCAGTAGTTGAGACATTAAATCAAGTTTTCGGCGGTCCCTCATGTGAGTTTCAAGCAGGCAATTATATGCAGTTGTAGCAACCCCATGAAAAGGGCCAAACGAATCAGCCTCATTGATGGTTTGTTCACGTTTTTCGATCTTAGCCCTCAGCTGTGTGCATTTGTCCCCCATCCGGATAAGAAATCCCTCCTCTTCTGTTATGTCTTGGAAGAACAAAAACTTAAATGCATCTGATAGATTGTCTGAGCCACATGCTGCTTTCAACTCATTAATGTTTGGTGTAGCTGCCATTGATCAAATATTTGATTTTTTAAGTTACAAATAGGACTATCAAAAGTTATAACCTGGACTACAATTTTGCAATGGTAAAAATAACCAGATTTATGTGGTTGTGATGATAAGTGAGTAATAACGATTATAAATAACCAAAAACAGCATTTATAAGTTATACAAATTCATATATGCAATGAATGTATCACAATTTAACCTAAATTATGAATAGATAACTTAAAGAAAAATTAAAATATTGAAATATTCAATTTACTATAAATCTGTACAAAATAAATGCTATAATTATGTTCAAAAGATATATGTAATCTAAAATATATATTTAATCTATATCTATAGTAAAAATATAATGTATAACAAATCGAATCCTAAAATATATCCACCTATGTGTTATATAAATAACGGCATTCGATATATATTGTTCAATCCTAAAATACTATTACTGTTATCAAAAAACAATAACAATGGTGAAAGCAAAGGAATCAAAGGTATTAATGTTTTAATCTAAATTATTAGATTATTTATGTGTTAAGTTAAACTGACTGTATAGAATATCAAATAGTAACACTCTTGTATGTTAATTATATGCAGGAAAACAAAAAAGCAGTAGCTAAAACCAACTTTAACCACTCAAACCATAATGATAGTTTCACAAAATATGATCAACCTATTTTTATATCTTATGATGAAGAGGTATCACTAATATGGTAAATTTGTATTATATCAAACTCATCAATCAGAAAATCTAAATATCTTTCTAATACTTGCAGGTTGTTCCATCAGATGATGAGGTATTATAACATAAATATGTTTATTATTGTTGTCATTTATTTGTGAGAGATTTACAAAATTAATTATAAACATGAGATATACAGATTTATGCTGCTGGTGTCAATGGTTATCGAACTACTCCAATTTCGAATAAGCAAAAACAAAACAATCCATATATATACAACACATCTAATGATGATGTTGATTTACATGATACTGATAATGAGGTATTATATAAAATTTTAATTATGTTCTATTTTTCATTGTAGTGGAAATAAATATTTATCAGTTTTTAATTTTTTATGCATTCTTTAGGTTGTTTGTTTGACACACAACAGCCGGAGATTGTCAAAGGGGAAATCCAAAATTGGTAAAAATACATGCAAGTTTGATTATTCTGAATATAAATCTGCTAATGAGGTTTTTTTTTTTTTTTTTTTTTTTTTTTTTTTTTTTTTTTTTTTTTTAATTTTGATAATATTTTATTATGTAAAACTCATGAATCAAAAAGTCTAAATATCTTTCTAATATTTTTAGTATGCTCCAGTTACACGTAAATGATGTAGGCTGACTAAAGACAACAAGTTAGTCAGGAATAAAATTTTTGATTTTAGTTCATCAGACGATGAAAAGTTGCAAAAAAAAGATGACAATGGAGAGGTATAAAAAATAATTGTACTTCATATTATGTAATACTTATCAATCAGAATAAACTAACTACGTTTGTGATAATTGCAGTCTCTCCCAGTTATACGTAAACACCGTAGACTGACTAAAAACGGCAAGTCAGTCAAACAAGATAGTTGTTGATCTGATTTCATCAGACGATGAAAAGACACAATCAGACAAAGTTGTAGATCTAAATTCATCTGATGATGAAAAGGCACAATCAATGGTTGTGAAACCTCTGGCTGCTAATCATCTTGGGGAAAAAAACCCAATGGTAATAATTTACAATTGAACATTATATTTTTATAAAACATATGTATTGTACACAAATCAATGTTCATACGTATTGTAAACGTAAGATTTAAGGTATTCCAAACAATCCCTATTGTCTACATAATAAGCTAAACAAAACAGTCCTGCTAATCCCATATTATTAAGCTACCATAGACAATAAGATAAATCAAACAACTCTCATAACAGATAATTTGTTAGTAACTACTAACTATGTTTTGTTTTGTAGAACCCCACTTTCCCATGGGTTCTTTCAGATTATGCGTCACAACAATTGGGTCCGTTCTCTTACCGAGATCTATCAAATATATCTGATGATGAGAACAACAGCAGCGTATCTGAAGAAGGTGTGTGGGTTAATATCAATGATCTGGACTACCCTTTTTATGATTTAGTTGACTATAAACCCAAGTATACTATTCTTGATAGAGTTATCATTGATAAATCTTCAACAGGTTATTTGTTAAAAAGTAGTTCCATGTGCAATTTTGTGTGTGAGTGGTGTTTAGAAAATTTAAATTTGAACTTCTATACTCGTTTTTTAATTTTTTTTTTTTTTTTTTTTTTTTTTTTTTTTTTTTTTTTTAACATCCATAGGTGAGGAATATCATGATGATGGTGGTCAAGACAAAGATGCACCCATGGATGAGAAATATGATAGAGAGCTTTTACACAAACATAACATAAGTGGCAATGAGATGTCGGATGATATGGTTGATATTGATGGGAGCGTGCGCGGTACGCATGTTTCTAACAACTACATTGATGACGAAGTATGGGAAGTCGATTCAGACGCATATAGTGATAACGCTCATTTTGTACATGTTTTAGTCGCGTTATTTCTTTGTTTGTGCATTGTATTTGGTTGTATTTGTGAACATTTTACGCTTAAAAGGTATAAAAGATATATTCAGGTTCAGGTACAATCAAGTCCAAGGGAATAGCTTGAAAGATGGAGAAAAGTCGTTAAATCAAGAGCTATTGCACAACGAAAGATTCTACCCATAACGACCTCGTGAAGATCATCAAAGATTGAAAATCAAGATTGCGAAGATTTTCGAGCTCAAGGAAAGATCAAGTGTTGATGTGATGAATGAGAAGTTACATGCAAAGAATTAGAGCTTACTTCTTCAACCAAAGCTCAAGAAATACAAATAAGGCTTAAGTTCAACCTAAGGTTCAACAATAGCATGCCATCCTTACTCTAAACCTTTAGGCTGGAATCTGAACCTCAGGTTGAGACTTCAACCTTGGGTTGATGCAACTCCTAGCACACTTAATGACTATCTTTAATGAACTAACTCTTCATGTGGGTTGTCATTACTCCACAATTACTCCAAGTCTAGAATTTTTATGGCACTTTGTGCATAAGAAAATTGTTTGTTGGCCAAGGAGTGGCCATTCTATTAATTAAGCATTGGCCAAGAGAAAATGGGAGAGACATCAACTAACATCTACAAGATAATCTACAATTAACAATTGAAAAGGAGAGACAAGAATCTCCTATCATCTAATAACTAATCTCATACCCTCTCAAGAAGGCTACAAGGAAGAAACGCAGGAAGAAGGTAGCTTATATTCATCATTCATCAACCTAATCATTCAAGGAATCATTGTTGATCATATCATAAGTGTTCATAACTCGTGCAATCATCATTACAACTTTTGTATGACTTCTTAATCTTGTTTTCAAGTGATATAATTTCTGTGGTTATTTCTTTGTTTGCCATGAGTGGCTAAGTGCATTGTGCACTTGCCTAGATGATGTTTGTTACATGAATATTGATTGATTATGACTATATGGTTCTAATTATTTGAAAAGCTAATACTAAGATTGAATTGTACTTTTAAAGTTTTCACAAACAAAAGAGTTATCAAGTTTGGTTGATTGTTAATGGTGTAATAGATCGAAAGAGTCATTGTTATTCAATCCATTGTAAACCTTTGTCCATGAGGGTGTTACCTTATGTATTGACCATTTCATAAGTAACTTGGTTAAACTTAGAAAACTAAAAGGTGTGGTTGTCAATTACTTGTGAAACAATAGTGAATCAAGTGATTGAGTTGTGTTAGTCTTGGTTGATCAAAACCTTAATATTGTTTTTTTCATCTTAAAATCTTGACGAAGATTGAAAGTGTTGAAAACAAGAGAATTAGTACATCAACTAATTGTAGGAATTTAAATAGCATGATCAACATCTAATTAAATAAACACATCAAGAGTAGTAGCAGAAGCAAGATCGTATTTAACACATATAATGAATTACCGAAAAGTAAATTAGAATTACCTTGAAATCCTAGCAAGAACAAGGATCAGTCTTCTCTTCTAATCACAAGATCAACAAATAGGATTAACGTGGAACCCCTTACCGTTTTGTTCCACAATCCAAGATGAACAACTAATTAAGATATTACTGAACTCTTGTACACACGTACTATAACCGATCAAGCAATGATGCTAGCGATTAGACACGTAAAACCAAACAATATTTTTTTTTTGCTACACAAAAAAACTATGGATCGACTATATATAATATAGTTCGACCAGTTTTATGACAAGGAGAGAAAAACACAATTAGGGTTATAGCAAGTGTACCAAGCAACCTAACAAATAACCCATGATGTGTATTTATATGGAATGGAAAACTTGTTCCCAAAGCCAACCGAATTAGGGTTTAATAACCCCTAGGCCGATCGGCCAAGGCTTGTTCACCAAGCTTTCTAGATCCTTCCAATCTCCTTTTTCACTAATAGTCCTTTAACTATTAACTTAACGGTCGTTAGTCAACACCGTTAATTACATAACGCCCGTTATGTATCATTTCATGTCCAAATAATTAATATACATAAATAATATATACATTAATTATTTACTTGATCATCATACGTAAAGTGTGCAATCCCTCGGTCCCGCGTTCGAATCTAGACATATACGATAATATTTTTCCATTTAACTCTAACAGCTCCCACTTGGAAATCTATTAAAAGTGTAATGATATTGGTTAGCGTCTAGCAACACGCCAATGCCCCTAGAACAACTCGGGTGTGTGGTCTCCTGGAAAAACCACTTGATGATAACTCATCATACTTATCCTTTTGTTTCTAATACCACATTAATAAAGATATTGCTCTAAATCATTCTTTATTAATATTCTGTTTCTCGTTATTTATGATTAAATAAGATTACCAAATCTTTTGAATCATCAGGGGAGACTTTGGGTGTGGCCACACAAACATCTTATTAATCCCACGAGGGGCCCAGTAGTATTAAACTTCAAATAAATTTGAAGGAACAAATCCCATTTTGACTACGAGCATAACTCATACACTTTTCAACACTTCCGAAAACAATCCGTATAGCTACCATTTACGTATAGCGTTAAATTGAATCACAGAAATGCACTGCATGCATGAACGGTTATCTGGTATCTCAAGTCTGAGGATAAATATATATACATGATTTACTTAATGACAAGATCCATAAAGTAAACTCATGAGGTCGAGATAAGTCCTATATTCAAATCCTTGAATATCATGTGATATTGGCATCTCAACACATCCATATACCTTCAGTATATCATACCAATCCTCACATTTGTCTTTATTTAATGATATTTCCCATATCATTAATCGACAACGGACAATTTAGAATATATAAATATATTCACGGATATAAACATGCAAATATAGGATGTATTATTAAGATAATGATAAATAAACAGAACTCCGTATTTTATTTCATTAAAATAATAACTGTTTTAGAACATTCCATTATCCAAATACTACTCACAGATATGCATAAAACTATCAGCTAAACGAAGTCCTATACCCTCTGAAAGTTGTTTAAGCTTTCCACCAGGTAGAGCCTTTGTTAATGGATCTGCTAAGTTGTCATCTGTGTGAACTTTGAGTAATTCGATCTCGCCTATCTCCACTTGTTCTCTAACATAATGGTACCGGATCGGGAAATGTCTGGTGCCCTTCATGATTCCAGGCTCATTAGCAAATGTAATCGCGGCTGAGTTGTTACAATACATTTTTATAGGTCTGATGAGTGGCCTTTTATTCATCATTTTATACCTAAAAAACCCCACAAAAAGTGACCAAAAACACCCAAATAGACCATATATTGTTACAAATATCATTGGATTGTATTTTATGTGTTTCAGATACAAAAGGATTGAAAACGGGGCAAGTATGGACAAAACCGAGCTTGATATGGAAAAGAGTTCAAAAGCTGAAGCCGGGAAAGATATTCTTCACGCGGATTTAATTCAAGCTCAAAAATCCCAAAACGGCCCTTGGATTAACTTTGAAGAATTGGCAGAATGGTCCTTACAATTTCCAAAATTACAACCTCGGTCCCTAAACTAACTATCCTATCCTACACTAATACCACTATCCGGATCCACCAATATTTAACCCAACCTTACTAGCCCATCACCACTACACAAAAGCCCATTTTAACCTTAACTAATAGCCAGGGTCAACAAACAATCAGAGAATGGTCAAACCCTTTGGCTAATTACTATTCATCGTCCCTTATCCCATCTTTCCCGTCTAATCCACCCTAACCCCAAACCAGTCACTTTCATCACCACTACCATCCAAAACCATCACCCTTGGTCCCCCCCCTCCACCTCATCTATCCTAAGCACGAATTTCCATCAAACGGCTCAAGATCAAAGTTGTGGAGAGCAAGAAAATCCGAGGGCTGAGATTAAAGAAGAAAGCACAACTGGGATTCCACTCACAAGAAAAGCACAAGTGCAGAGAAACCCTAGTTCTTAGTTTTTAGTATAAATAGGATAGTGCTACAGTAGATATAAGCAGGTTTTAATTTAGCTTAATTTAGGTATTTTTCTTTTTAGCTTATTGTCATTTATCTTTTATTTAATTTCCAGTATTGTAATTTAAATTCAGTTAATGAAAATTTAAGTTTTTGATCCGTCGCGAACGCACTATTAAATAAATGCAGACAGCGGATGCTCGTGAATAATTACAAATTACCCCTTTGTGAAAAAGGATACTTGCAAAAACTCACGTTCGTGTGTAGTGTGAAGACAGGTAAGTAATTACCCGAATCGTTTCCCAACGAGGTGTGAATGGGCAAACTGTGGAAAGTTAGGATTAGAGTGACTGATGTGATTGGATATTTTTGATTTTGCTTTTTAACAATTCTAAATAATAAATTAAAAACAAATATGCACAAGAAAATTAAACGCGAATAAAAATAAACTAAAACGCGTAACGGGGAATCTAAAATGAGACTAAAAAGTAAAATTTATGAAGTTTAAAACCTAAAAATGTAAAATGACTTAAAACTTATTTTAAAACTTAAATTATATTTTTTATACTTTTTATTTAATTATTATTAATTATTTATTTATTTAATTACTTATTAAACTATTTAAATTTATAAAAAATACTAAATGAACAAAGAAAATTCTAAAACTTTTTCTAACAATATTATAAGATAAAAAGAAGCTAAGAAAATTATAAAAATGAAAAATGCTTAATTAAAATTTAAAAAGATAAATTCTATTAAATAGAAGCTATCACTATTTTTCTATTTTTTGATTTTCTTAAGGTCTAAAAATATAATTATATTTTTTCTGGATTAAAAATGACAAAATAAAATTATGGAAATTAGATTTATATTTTTCTGATTATTATTTTTTTTATTATGATTTAATTACTATTAGAAACTAATTAAAAAGATTAAAAATATTAAATGACTTTAGAAAAATCTGAAAAATTCAGGATAAGTCTAATTTAATATTTGAAAGCTAGGAAAATTAAAATCAAAAGTTATCTAAGCCTAATAAGCAGTTTTGGGCAAATAAGCAGTTTGCTAATAAGCCAAAAATAAGCTAAAAAGCTAGAAAAATTACCAGAAGCTAGGAAATATATTAATGCACTAAATTAAGCATAAAACAACTAAAATCCAACAACTTAATTCACAGAGTAAGCAAAATGAGCACTTATGAAAATGTACTATTTATTCAGAAATAGCAGGAAAATCCCAAATTTGCAGAGCAAAATAAGCTATCAAATAAGCAGAAGAGTCTGAATATTAAGGGGGCAAAAGCTACCCTATACTACTGAGTATATAAAAACACAAAAAGCCCTATCACAATCAACCCAAATGAAGTCCAATTTGGCAAAGGTTCAGGTGGTATAACTGAGGGGTCTGCTGATGCAGGCCCTGCACAGAGCAGATTTGCCTGTTTTGCAGGCCTGGTTTGAGGGCTTAAAAGGGTTCTAAAAATCTTGAAAAAAATTCCTAAGATAGGTGAGCTGGGTGACTTTCTTAATCCAGAAGAACAGCTTAATAGGGCTTATTATGATGAAGATAAAAATTAAGCAAGTTCTCCAAAAACCAATAAAAATTGAATGTGTAGTCTGCTGAACTGTTTTGTGTGCAAACTTTTGCACAGGGTTCTATGCTTTTGGGACTTTACTAAATAGGCTAAGTGGGACTCAAAAAGGCCAATGAAAAGACCAGAGTAAGCTTGTAGCTTCTAATGGCTTATTTGAGCTTTTCAGCCCTTAGGACTGCACTAGCAGACTAGGGACTTACAAATCTTTGAAAATATGCAACAAACTTATACCAACAACTTCTAAATGCTGAGTTAATCAAGTTAGAACCTAAGTAAAGTGCAAATGAACAGTAAACATGAGTTTGACCCGTTTGACTGCCTAAAGCCTAACAGTCCTTATAGGGACTGTTTTGCAATTTCTAACTGAAAGTGATTATTTTAAGCCAAGATCTTGATCAATCTGAGTTTACTAACTTATATAAACTATGTTTAGCAACTTTTAAAGTATAATTAAGCAGGTTAATAAGCTTAAGCTAATTCTATCTATTTTTGACTTTTATAGGTGTTTTTAGTGAAATAAAGACAAAGGCTATTTAAATCTGATCTATTGATGAAATATGACTAATAAGCTAGCAACAAGTAATAAATTATTGAAATAAGCTACAATAAGCAATTGTACAGTAACTATAGTATTTAATGCAAAGATATAATAAAGTGGCTTACAACTGATGCAACACCCCAACCCGACAAGGGCAAAGATGTCACAAATACATGGTTTCATATCAGATACAAGCATTCAAGAAATAAAATAGCGGAAGCCTTAACATTAAAATCCAAAGGAAAATAAGTCAACACGACTTATATCAAGTGCAAGACAGAAATAACGAAGTACAAAACAGAATCCAAAATGCCCAAACAATGGCATAACAGAAGTAATATCCAAATGGTCACACTAGAATGACAAGGTCTAAACTTCACACAAGTTGCTCTCATCCCAAGCTAAACCCAGCTCCTAGCTTAAATGTACCTGCCGCAGGAAAAGAAATGCGGCTGAGCTACGAGAGCTCAGTGAACAGATATAACAGAAACAAAGCAATAATATAGAATAAAGACAGGAAGAGAAATACGAACCGGTCAGAGTCTAGATACAAGTATAATGTAACAGTAATGAAGATAAGTGATGTCAAGGTCATGCAAACATGTCAAGGGTTAAGGAAAGTAGTACAGGTAAGTGTAAGGGTAACAGAAATCCACTACGAGCCCAGAAATCAGAGATATCATAATCATGTAGCCATATCAGAAATCCAGAGGGGATGCCTCTCAAGTAACCAGATAATATGAGGGGTGTCCTCATGTATCAGATACAACAGGGTGAGGGGTTACCTCGCAGGGTTGGAGTCATGAGCTACCAGAGGTTGTGAAAGACGTGCATTGCACACACCTTCAGTCACCAGATATAACAAGTAATATAAACAGATCAGGTCAAGTCTAGGATGCATCCATACGCCCCAGGTGGCCAGAGTCTACCAATACACACCATATAATCAAGTCAGGGACGGGATAGGACATCTCTCTCCTACCCTAGAGTCAAGTCATCGGTGCATCAATGACAAGGACATGAACACCTCATGCCTGGTGGGTGGCTCGTAATATCAAACTGTGGGTCAGGGTCAAGTGTCAAATGTCAAGTATCAGGTGTCAAGTATCAAGTATCAGGTGTCAAGTATCAGGTTGTTCAGAATCAAATTCCATATCAGGGTTCAAGACAGGATATCAGAAGGTTCATATCAGAGGGTTCAATATCAGGAGGTTCAATATCAGAGAGTTCAATATCAGGAGGTCAATATCAGGAGGTCAATATCAGGAGGTTCAAAGGTTCATAATAAAGTTCACTTTAAAAGTTTACTATTAAAAGGCCATTTTATAGATGTCAAAATAATCCTTAAGTACTGGTCTCCATAAACTGATTTTAAACGGTTTCCATAAAGAAGGTCTTTTCAAAAGGTTTCTATAAAGGTAGTCTTCAAAATAGTTTCTTGAAACATTTTCATAATTAATTAAAAAGATTTTCTCATCCAGTTATAACATCAAAAGTATCAAAGTTCAAGTCAATGTTTTATGGCAGGGTTCATATCAAGGTTCATGGCAGGGTTCATATCAAGGTTCATGGCAAGGTTCAGAACAAGGTATAAAACAAAGATCAAGACAAGGGTTTAAACAAAGGTTCAAGAACAAGTACAACAGATCAAGGTTCACAATACAAGGGATACATAGCAATGGTTCGGGAAATCTTAAACGAATCTAATAAATCAAGAGAACGAAGGCCCTTTACTGAAAAGGGCAGAATATCCGTACCTTATTTCAATGCAAGCACACAAAATAGAAAAGGCTGACAGGAAATCAAATCACTCCCTCCTCGAACCTAAGGAGTAGAAAACAGAAATACGAAAGGGGTTTTCAGTTATCTTCCCATTATAAGTAACTTCTATTTTTAGTAGGTTTCCAGAATTTAGTAAGTTTCCATAATTATCAGGTTTCCAGAATTAACAGATATTATCATTTCAGATTAGGTTGAACCTTTATTCAAAGATTATTATGGAATACAGTACATTTTATCAAGTTACAGAAGTTTAGGGTTAATTATGACAATTATACAATGTTTAGGGTTTTAAATGTAACTTCATTAATTTCCAAGGTCATTAGTGAAATTACTTTAAGTTACAGAATTATACACTCACTTTATTCAGAATTACATTTTATTCCCTTAAGTTTCACAATTTACAGATTACACCCCCTTAGTTACATAATTTACAAAACCAACCTTATAATTACATATTTTACAAATTAAACCTTACAATATCCATAATTACCAACCAAGCATATTATATTTCAAATTTACAGAATATACCATCAGAAGTTAGTACATTACAGATTAGACCCCTCAGAATTCAGAATTTACATATTTAGTCCTTTAAGTTTACAAAACATATATATTAAGTCATAATTCATAACAATTACATAATTAGCCCATAAATCCTCAAAATTACACAACAACCTTTTTATATCAGTATTAACTCAAAACAACCTCAATATTTTAGATTTACACATTTGGTCCCTCACCTTTAATTTATTTCAAATCGAAACCCTAATATGCCATTAATTCATTATATTGCAATATTTACACTTAGGACCCCAAAGTTATATTTTTACCACATTCCTAGAGATGTATATGATCTTACAAAAATGTCCCAGAAGTTTCAAAGTTGACAAAACAGGTCCTTATACTTTTTATGTTTAATCGGCTAGACTTTTTACAAACAATTACAAACCCTACTATTCACCAATCATTGAACCATCATTAATTCATCCTTAAAACACATTTAATGATCAGATTCATGCCCAAGAAACCTAACCCTAGTAGCCCCGATTTTCATTTATTTTTTTTCTTTATTTTTATGAAATCCGGTTTTAACTAAAATTCACCACGTTAAATCTAGGCCTCCAAAAATCAAATTCATATTTTTCCCAGATCATATGACTTATAAGGAACCCACGAAAAATAATTAGCATGCCCAGAAAAATCGTTTAACATATATTGCATTTTTACGTACGTTTTAGACATCAAAATTGCCACGACATGATTTAGGCTACCATAATTCGATCTATCATTTTTCCCAGGTCATGTACATCATATTAGGTCTAAATAAAATAGCCATAGCACCCAGAAAATTCGTAACACATATTTTGGAATTTACGTGTGTTTAAACCCATAAAATTCAAAACGACTTAAAAACTGTGCATGATTCGATTCATATAATTTTCCTGAGTCTTATATGTTATAAGGATCTTAAGAAAAATATTGGATTAATTTTAGAACATATGGAATCAAGGATCACGAATTATACCTATCGTATGGAATAAAGGAGGAAAAATTCGACACCACCTAGACCAGGCCCTTATAAATTGAATGGCTATTTTTCTAGTCTTCCTAGCACTAGAATGAACTCCAGAAAAATGTTTCTTGGCTGCAAAAAATTCGGATTGAATGTGTGTGTATTTTTGTGTTTGTCGGCTAAGGTTTTTAGGGTTAAATCAAGGAGAAAATCATGGGAGGCTATATGAATGATATAGACCGAGTATGGGGAGGGTATTAAGGCTAAAGAATCGGTATAAACCTGGACAAAATCAATCTTCCCTTAATTTGAATGATTTCCTAATTTATTTTGTATTTTAAGTGTTTTTAAATTAATTAAATTATAACTTATGTACAAATTTCGGCCCAAGTGTTTTTTTTTTGTGTAATAATACATTTTTGTACTTGTAAAAATATTAGAAGCTTGTATCAAAATTATCTCACTTGATTTGTGGTTCGTTTCCAGATATTCGGGATTAATTCGGTACTTTAAATAAGCTTTAACTAAATTTTAAAGTTTCAGGGGTAATTTGGTAATTTTTGCATGTTTTAAATTTTCGGGTTTTACAACTCTTCCCCTCTTAAAAAAAAATTTCATCCTCGAAATTTGCAAGGAATCAGGAATGAAACATAATGGAAAACAGAACAAAGACATACCAGACGCGCGATCAGTCTGGTCACCAGAAAGCATAAAGACACGACCGGTATGAGGAGCAGGAGGAGGAGGATCAAGAAATTTCTCAAGTGCTGACGTAGATTGCTTAGGACAATTTCTCACTTGATGCTCAGAAGAACCACATCTGAAACAAGCACCAGACGTCGTACGACAAGCTCAAGTATGGTTTTTCCCACAAGAACCACAAACAGGTAGGGAAGTAGAGTACTCAGATGATCTCCTCTGCGAGTTTGATCCAGTAGCCCGATCTTGCTGATAGCCTCTAGAAGAATGATCTCTCCGCTGCCGTTTGGTTGACGCTGCACTCCTGACGATCACCATCCTGCTTAGAAACTGACCTCGAATCTCGGCCCCTCGAATCTGATTTCTTCTGGTCGTAGCTCTTGCCCGAATACTCCTTGACGTCCCGACTTTGAATCTGTTGCTGCACCTTGTCGCCATCACGGTCTCGTTTGTAACCAACGCCCTCATGAAAATCTCGATGTTGCGAGCTGCATCGCAACATGCTGATGGATCCGCAAACTCCGAATTAAGCCGACGATCAAGAAAATATGACAGAACAGAACATGAAGAATGACAGAGCAGAACAGGAAAATATGACAGAGCAGAATCAAGGAAAGATGACAGAGCATAACAGGAAAAGAGAGTGCGCGTGCGGAAACCTAATGTCTACCCAATCCTCACAGGTCAAGCCTAAGCTCTAAGGGTTTCTAAAGCCTTATCTCTGATACCATAAATTGCAACACCCCAACCCGACAAGGGTAAAGATGTCACAAATACATGGTTTCATATCAGATACAAGCATTCAAGAAATAAAATAGCGGAAGCCTTAACATTAAAATCCAAAGGAAAATAAGTCAACACGACTTATATCAAGTGCAAGACAGAAATAACGAAGTACAAAACAGAATCCAAAATGCCCAAACAGTGGCATAACAGAAGTAATATCCAAATGGTCACACTAGAATGACAAGGTCTAAACTTCACACAAGTTGCTTTCATCCCAAGCTAAACCCAGCTCCTAGCTTAAATGTACCTGCCGCAAGAAAAGAAATGCGGCTGAGCTACGAGAGCTCAGTGAACAGATATAACAGAAACAAAGCAATAATATAGAATAAAGACAGGAAGAGAAATACGAACCGGTCAGAGTCTAGATACAAGTATAATGTAACAGTAATGAAGATAAGTGATGTCAAGGTCATGCAAACATGTCAAGGGTTAAAGAAAGTAGTACAGGTAAGTGTAAGGGTAACAGAAATCCACTACGAGCCCAGAAATCAGAGATATCATAATCATGTAGCCATATCAGAAATCCAGAGGGGATGCCTCTCAAGTAACCAGATAATATGAGGGGTGTCCTCATGTATCAGATACAACAGGGTGAGGGTTACCTCGCAGGGTTGGAGTCATGAGCTCCCAGAGGTTGTGAAAGACGTGCATTGCACACACCTTCAGTCACCAGATATAACAAGTAATATAAACAGATCAGGTCAAGTCTAGGATGCATCCATACGCCCCAGGTGGCCAGAGTCTACCAATACACACCATATAATCAAGTCAGGGACGGGATAGGACATCTCTCTCCTACCCTAGAGTCAAGTCATCGGTGCATCAATGACAAGGACATGAACACCTCATGCCTGGTGGGTGGCTCGTAATATCAAACTGTGGGTCAGGGTCAAGTGTCAAGTATCAAGTGTCAAATGTCAAGTATCAGGTGTCAAGTATCAAGTATCAGGTGTCAAGTATCAGGTTGTTCAGAATCAAATTCCATATCAGGGTTCAAGACAGGATATCAGAAGGTTCATATCAGAGGGTTCAATATCAGGAGGTTCAATATCAGAGAGTTCAATATCAGGAGGTCAATATCAGGAGGTCAATATCAGGAGGTTCAAAGGTTCATAATAAAGTTCACTTTAAAAGTTTACTATTAAAAGGCCATTTTATAGATGTCAAAATAATCCTTAAGTACTGGTCTCCATAAACTGATTTTAAACGGTTTCCATAAAGAAGGTCTTTTCAAAAGGTTTCTATAAAGGTAGTCTTCAAAATAGTTTCTTGAAACATTTTCATAATTAATTAAAAAGATTTTCTCATCCAGTTATAACATCAAAAGTATCAAAGTTCAAGTCAATGTTTTATGGCAGGGTTCATATCAAGGTTCATGGCAGGGTTCATATCAAGGTTCATGGCAAGGTTCAGAACAAGGTATAAAACAAAGATCAAGACAAGGGTTTAAACAAAGGTTCAAGAACAAGTACAACAGATCAAGGTTCACAATACAAGGGATACATAGCAATGGTTCGGGAAATCTTAAACGAATCTAATAAATCAAGAGAACGAAGGCCCTTTACTGAAAAGGGCAGAATATCCGTACCTTATTTCAATGCAAGCACACAAAATAGAAAAGGCTGACAGGAAATCAAATCACTCCCTCCTCGAACCTAAGGAGTAGAAAACAGAAATACGAAAGGGGTTTTCAGTTATCTTCCCATTATAAGTAACTTCTATTTTTAGTAGGTTTCCAGAATTTAGTAAGTTTCCATAATTATCAGGTTTCCAGAATTAACAGATATTATCATTTCAGATTAGGTTGAACCTTTATTCAAAGATTATTATGGAATACAGTACATTTTATCAAGTTACAGAAGTTTAGGGTTAATTATGACAATTATACAATGTTTAGGGTTTTAAATGTAACTTCATTAATTTCCAAGGTCATTAGTGAAATTACTTTAAGTTACAGAATTATACACTCACTTTATTCAGAATTACATTTTATTCCCTTAAGTTTCACAATTTACAGATTACACCCCCTTAGTTACATAATTTACAAAACCAACCTTATAATTACATATTTTACAAATTAAACCTTACAATATCCATAATTACCAACCAAGCATATTATATTTCAAATTTACAGAATATACCATCAGAAGTTAGTACATTACAGATTAGACCCCTCAGAATTCAGAATTTACATATTTAGTCCTTTAAGTTTACAAAACATATATATTAAGTCATAATTCATAACAATTACATAATTAGCCCATAAATCCTCAAAATTACACAACAACCTTTTTATATCAGTATTAACTCAAAACAACCTCAATATTTCAGATTTACACTTTTGGTCCGTCACCTTTAATTTATTTCAAATCGAAACCCTAATATGCCATTAATTCATTATATTGCAATATTTACACTTAGGACCCCAAAGTTATATTTTTAACACATTCCTAAAGATGTATATGATCTTACAAAAATGTCCCAGAAGTTTCAAAGTTGACAAAATAGGTCCTTATACATTTTATGTTTAATCGGCTAGACTTTTTACAAACAATTACAAACCCTACTATTCACCAATAATTGAACCATCATTAATTCATCTTTAAAACACATTTAATGATCAGATTCATGCCCAAGAAACCTAACCCTAGTAGCCCCGATTTTCATTTATTTGTTTTCTTTATTTTCATGAAATCCGGTTTTAACTAAAATTCGCCACGTTAAATCTAGGCCTCGAAAAATCAAATTCATATTTTTCCCAGATCATATGACTTATAAGGAACCCACGAAAAATAATTAGCATGCCCAGAAAAATCGTTTAACATATATTGCATTTTTACGTACGTTTTAGACATCAAAATTGCCACGACATGATTTAGGCCACCATAATTTGATCTATCATTTTTCACAGGTCATGTACATCATATTAGGTCTAAATAAAATAGCCATAGCACCCAGAAAATTCGTAACACATATTTTGGAATTTACGTGTGTTTAAACCCATAAAATTCAAAACGACTTAAAAACTATGCATGATTCGATTCATATAATTTTCCTGAGTCTTATATGTTATAAAGATCATAAGAAAAATATTGGATTAATTTTAGAACGTATGGAATCAAGGATCACGAATTATACCTATCGTATGGAATAAAGGAGGAAAAATTTGACACCACTTAGACCAGGCCCTTATAAATCGAATGGCTATTTTTCTAGTCTTCCTAGCACTATAATGAACTCCATAAAAATGTTTCTTGGCTGCAGAAAATTCGGATTGAATGTGTGTGTATTTTTGTGTTTGTCGGCTAAGGTTTTTAGGGTTAAATCAAGGAGAAAATCATGGGAGGCTATATGAATGATATAGCCCGAGTATGGGGAGGGTATTAAGGCTAAAGAATCGGTATAAACCTGGACAAAATCAATCTTCCCTTAATTTGAATGATTTCCTAATTTATTTTGTATTTTAAGTGTTTTTAAATTAATTAAATTATAACTTATGTACAAATTTCGGCCCAAGTGTTTTTTTTAGTGTAATAATACATTTTTGTACTTGTAAAAATATTAGAAGCTTGTATCAAAATTATCTCACTTGATTTGTGGTTCGTTTCCAGATATTCGGGATTAATTCGGTACTTTAAATAAGCTTTAACTAAATTTTAAAGTTTCAGGGGTAATTTGGTAATTTTTGCATGTTTTAAATTTCGGGTTTTACAACTGATATGGACTGTGAATAAAGAACAAGAACCAGAACCACACCTAGCTTGTTCACACAAGCCAGATAACCAAGAAAAGCATTCCTGAATAGCTTAAACCACCCAGAGCAGCTTATTAGCTCCCAGTTTGACTTTGGTTGACTTTTCTTCAAATCTTGAATTAGAACAAATTTACTCTAAAATAAACTTACAAAAAGCTATATAAAGCTTATGTAAGCTTATAGAAACAGCTGAGAAGCTGATTCAATTACTACTTATTTATGTTTGATTTCTCAGTACAACATGGAATTTGAAATTAACATTAACTACTGAAATTGTACAAAGATTGACATCAAACAAGCTTAATTTACTTTATATTGATTACTGAAACATGAGATTACAAATTATCTCTACTGGAAAGGAA
Source organism: Artemisia tridentata subsp. tridentata (assembly GCA_021014915.2). Taxonomy (NCBI): domain Eukaryota; kingdom Viridiplantae; phylum Streptophyta; class Magnoliopsida; order Asterales; family Asteraceae; genus Artemisia; species Artemisia tridentata. The sequence continues at coordinate 411,903,657 of CP139504.1, forward strand.
ATACGATTTATGCTACTTTTACCTACTTGCCAATTAAGGCTACAAAAGCTTTCTATATATACAAAATTGAAATGGGAAAACCCTAGTCGACATCTCTGAATCTTTTAACACCCTTGATTTCTCCTGACATCATCCCAATCGTTGATTCTTGTTTTTGGCGCCAAAATGAGATAGTGGGAAATACCCACTAACTCTGCTAATTTGTGATGATGAAGAAGCATTAATTGTATTTGGATTGTTAGGTAGCGTGTTTAGGAGGGGGGATGAGGTGGTGAAGCCAGCTGTGGAATGAGGTGGGGGTGGTATTGTTTTGGCGGTATGGTTTAGGAAGATGACGGGTTTGACTGGGTTTGACTTTTTGTTTAAATAAAAAGGGTTGGGTCGGTTATTTGATTGGGCTTGAGTATTGGGTTTAGTAACTGGGTTGGGTTTTAATTTAAAATGGGTTGGGATTTTTATTATAAAGGCCGGTTGGTTTGTAGTTAAATCACAAGGACCATTATTGTAATTTCTGATTTATGAAGGGGCTGAACATGCAACTTTCCCAAAGTATTACAAGGACCATTTCTGCCATAGAAGAATAGAACAAGGGTTATATTTGATAATTTTCCAATTTTTAAAACCCGGGGACTATTTTTGACATTTTCCAAACTTGGGGGACCAAAGTTGTAATTTTGCAAACTTGAACCTTAAAGGACTAATCTTGACAACTTATGAATCCCCAAGGACCTTTGATGATATTTAACATGTTTTGAATAACCAAGGACTAGTTCTGCCAATTTGTGAAACTTTAGGGACTGAAAATGACAATTATGCAAACTTTGTTCGTTTTTCACTTGTTTTCAATCTTTTTGTTCCTGAATCATATAAAAACACATTTTATGATATTTTCAGTATTATTTGACTTTTCAAAGTGTTTTTGGCTGTTTATGTGGGTTTAAATAAGGTAAATATATGTGTATTTAGACACATATCAAATCCCCCACACTAAACTATTGCTAGTCCCTAGCAATCATTTATGAAAATTTAATGGTATTTATCTCTTTACCAAAAGCCATTACTTCTGGAGTAGCCAATGTTTTAGTATGTGATACTTTGGTACAATGATAACCAAATGATTTTGAGCAAATCATCAGCTGTCAACGGTTTTGATTTGTCTTTACCAAAAGCCGTTTGCTTCTGGACTAGCCAACTCTTAGATAAATTATCACTATTATCTTTGGTGAGCTGATTACCAATCATGGTTTTTCACTGCCTTTACCACAAGCCATAACCTTGCGGGCTAGCCAACTCTTCACTTATGAAGATATGGTGAGTCGAATACCATACAATTTTCGGCAAATTGTAAGCCATCAACGGATTTGAGACATCTTTACCAAGAGCCGTTTGCTCTCGGATTAGCCAATCCTTAAGTGGGTTAGACATGGCGGACTGATAACCATTTATTGCGTTCTAAGTGAGAAAAAATTTTAAAATTTTGGCTAAAAATGGGGGTACTAGATGGTACATTTGATCAAATTCGCAAGAATTCCCCCCCACACTTAGAACTGAATATTGCCCTCAATATTCGAAGTACCGGTTGTTAAACCAACATTTAGAACGTGAAAAGGAAATACTAATAGCCATTTATTTTATACATACACATGTTTTTTTTTTTTTTTTTTTTTTTTTTTTTTTTTTTTTTTTTTTTTTTGATAAAATTTACATATATACAACATGTGGGGCATCTCCCCCACACTAGGGTGAGACATGGGTGAAAACCCATATTTTGCTACTGTTTTTGTTAACCGAGTCGCTAGCTTGACTCGACCCCGAATTCATTAGTTCATGGGGAAGTAAGTGGACGAAACCATCTCCATCGGACTTTCATTTAAAATGTTTGGATAAACACTGAAGTACTTGAAAGTTCCACTCCGATGAGATAAATCCGGCATTTAAACCAATGTTAAATGGACAATGCCGGGGTCAAAGGTAATATCCTCACTCCCGAATGAGTGAAAGATAAGGGAAATCACCGGGTAGGTGAAGGGAAGAAGAGAGATCTGAATAGCAATTAAGACAAGAACTTCCTCCTCAAGAATTGCATACTCAAGTGGAGGAGGCAAGTCCTTAAACTTGATCTCCGGAAATTTATCAGTTTTCTCAACTGACTTGATTTCCTTTTTATGAAGTTCAACGGGAGGGAGAGGAGGAGAATTGTCCTGATTCAACAATTTCTCAAGAGAAAGAATATCTCCCTCCAGATCAATCTCAGCGTTATCAATTCCTTCAAGAAATGAATCACACTTGAGAAAAGCCTCGATCTCTTCCAAATTGGAATCATTTCCCTCAAACGGAGTGAGAGAAGGGGAAGAGTCGGAAATGAAAGGTAGAGAAGATGTGGTGGGAATACCACTCACTGAATTATGAAAATAACCAATACTTTCATGAGAGTACTCCTTTGAAGCAACATCAATGACATCGATTCGGTTAACCGATTTAGAGTCATAATTTGAGGAGTACCTCGAAGTTTGATCATGGTTAAAGGTGACAGCTTCATTATCCACACGCAAGGTGATCTCATGCTTAAATACATCAATAAGAGCATGGCCCGTTTTTAGGAATCCTCTTCCAAGAATGAGAGGAACCTTTTGATCTGCGTCGAATTCAACAACCACAAAGTCAGCTGGAAAATGGAACTTACCTACTTTCACAAACACATCTTCGGCAATGCCGCAAGGATGAGATATGGTTCGATCTGCAAGCTCAAGAGTCATGCATGTAGTAGTAAGAGCCGGAAGAGAAAGTTTCTTCCATACTGAATGAGGCATCAGGTTGATGCTTGCACCAAGGTCGGCCAAGGCATAGCATTCAACCATTCCCGGAAATACACAAGGTATTAGAAATTTTCCCGGATCTCCAAGCTTCTCCGGAAGCTTTTTCAAGATAACCGCTGAGCAGTTCTCATTTAATGGAGTTTTAGCCATTTCAATCAGTTTTTCCTTGTTGCTTAACAAGTGTTTGATTGTTGATGCAAATTTGGGCATCAGAATGATAGCATCCGCAAAACTTATGTCAAAATGTAATTCTTTAAAGATTTGAAAGAATTTATCCATTTGTTGACTAGCCTTCTCACGGAGCTTTTGCTCATTTAAGCGCGACGGGTAAGGAATGTAAGGTTTGGATTTAGGGGCAATGACTTCAGGAGTCTCAACAGGTTCAAAGACAACTCCTGGTTTGGATTTCTTTTTAGGGATAACCGGAGGATGGACATGTGCTGTACTTTGTGGGTTTGGAATTTGCACTTTGTCCGTAGAATCCTCCGTCTCTTTTTCCATTTCAAACAACGGAGGAGGAGTAGGACCAGATGGTCCCTCATAAGCAGCACCACTCCGAGTGGTGATAGCTTTGACGAAAGTGGTATCTTCATCATCATCACTGTCATCAAGCACACTGACAGGAACAGCATTGAGCATTTCGGAATAATATCTGGCTGTTCTTTGCTCACTAAGTTTGGTTGACAAACTTTTAACCGTAAATCGTGATAGAGTAGGATCTATTCTTGACGGTTGAGGAGCAATTGTGGGTGTAGATTTTTGAATGACCGAAGGTTGGACGTATTTAGCACTTCCATTGTTAGTGGGAAGTACCGGGTCCTTTATCACCTTGAGTCTATCATGAGCTTTACCACTATGTGTAGTGACAGCTTTGAGTTCACCCCTTGGGTTGACAACAGTGTTACTTGGGAGACCTCCCGAAGTAGAAGGTAGATCAATTAAAGACTTTTTGATCTGGTTTAATTGGGCAACCAATAACTTGTTTGTCTCATATTGTGTCTTATTTGTCTCCTCTTGGGTTTTTATGAATTGCTTAAGCAACTCATCTGAGGACGTCTGATTTTGGTTTTGGACATTCCATGGTTTTTGGTTATGATTACCCTGATTCTGACCTCGGTTTTGATTGAAATTTTGAGAATTGTTAAAATTTTGTCCCTGATTTTGAACAAAGCGATTTTGATTATTCTGATTTGGCACGGGTGGAAAACCAGGTGGGACCATAGCATTCGGTGCTCGGTACTGAGTCTCAGCATGCGGACGGTATTGATTTTGGTTTACTGCAGCTACTGGAGCTGGGTAAAGAGAAGCATCGGTTGCTTGACAATCATAATACGCATGTGGGCCACCACAAGTTTCACACACTTTGTTTATTGCTTTGATTTGTTCCGGTTTATGAATTTCACTCTTCAATTCTTTCATTTCCTTCATCATGCAACGCATTGAATCTGTAAGGAAGGCTAACTCTGATGAGTTACCGGATGAAGAAGCAGGAGTGACAGGAACATTTACTTTGTTTCGAGAAAAAGGAACTTTTGATTTATTTTCACAAATTTCAACCACCTCTTTAGGTTTACGATTCAAGATATTGCCACCGGCGGCTGCGTTAAGTGCATCTTGATCATTTTGGGTCAACCCATTATAGAACGTATTTATCTGTTGTAATTCCGTGAATTCGTGATGTGGGCATTTTCTTAGGAGATCTTTAAATCTGTCCCATGCCTCTTCGAAATTTTCATCAAAACCTTGACTAAATCCAGCAATTTCATTTTTTAGATTAGTCGTCTTTGATGGAGGGAAGAAATAATTTACAAATTTCTTAACGAGATCTTCCTAGGTTTCAATAGATCGAGGGGGTTCTTTATCCAGCCAAATCCGGGCTGCCCCCTCAAGTGAGAATGGAAATAGCATCAATTTGATAACTGTTTGCGGCACATTCTTGTAATTGATTGTAGAGGTCAACTTATTGAACCAACGAATGTGTGCATATAGATCCTCTCGTTCAAACCCGTGGAATTGGTTTGTGGACACGAGCTGAATCAAATGTGTCTTCAGTTCAAAATGATCAGAATCGATGGCTGGTAAAACGATGGCATCTCCGTAACCCTCGGTGGGTGCCTGGAGCATTTCAGCCATTGTGCGTTCGTCTGCCATATTATCAGTGAGAACAGTACGAATCTCGGGTTCGACTATTTGGGCAGCACGTCTACGATTACGTCTTCTCGGAATATCTACGAGTTCACGTAAAGGGCTTGATGACGTGGAAGAACGAGTGCGCATGCACTAAGTAAAATATTTTAATTAAATCAAGAACGAAGCAAAACACAAGTGAACTTAAACCAATAATCAACAAGCGTACGGTAGCTCTTTAAAAGATAAACGCACAGAGTGGCGGAGAAGCAAAGGTGGGCAATTAATGCTCCTTAAAAACCCGCTTCTTTCAGTCCGACAATTTAATGTCAGACTATCCTTAAACCTCCGTTATAGTTTGTTTACCAATCAAAGGTGAGCCGATATTCGCAAGTGATACAAAGGCAAGTTTTAAATCTGATGTTTGGGAACTTATTATGGCCGTACCCCCAGTTAGGTAGTACTATGTCTTGGTTCTCGATGGTAAATTTTATTATTGTTATTATTAAAGAAAACGGAAAATGTTTTTGGGTTTTTAATTTTTTATATGATAATAATAATAATAATATATATAGAAAAGAAAAGAAAAATATTTTTGTATTTTATATTGTTTTATGGGAAATAGGAACTTCTGATAGAAGGATCTCAAATCACTAATCGCTTATACTCTACACAATAGTCGCAACACAACCTCCCCGGCAGCGGCACCAAAATTTTGATCCGTCGCGAACGCACTATTAAATAAATGCAGACAGCGGATGCTCGTGAATAATTATAAATTACCCCTTTGTGAAAAAAGATACTTGCAAAAACTCACGTTCGTGTGTAGTGTGAAGACAGGTAAGTAATTACCCGAATCGTTTCCCAACGAGGTGTGAATGGGCAAATTGTGGAAAGATAGGATTAGAGTGACTGATGTGATTGGATATTTTTGATTTTGCTTTTTAACAATTCTAAATAATAAATTAAAAACAAATATGCACAAGAAAATTAAACGCGAATAAAAATAAACTAAAACGCGTAACGGAGAATCTAAAATGAGACTAAAAAGTAAAATTTATGAAGTTTAAAACCTAAAAATGTAAAATGACTTAAAACTTATTTTAAAACTTAAATTATATTTTTTATACTTTTTATTTAATTATTATTAATTATTTATTTATTTAATTACTTATTAAACTATTTAAATTTATAAAAAATACTAAATGAACAAAGAAAATTCTAAAACTTTTTCTAAAAATATTATAAGATAAAAAGAAGCTAAGAAAATTATAAAAATGAAAAATTCTTAATTAAAATTTAAAAAGATAAATTCTATTAAATTGAAGCTATCACTATTTTTCTATTTTTTGATTTTCTTAAGGTCTAAAAATATAATTATATTTTTCCTGGATTAAAAATAACAAAATAAAATTATGAAAATTAGATTTATATTTTTCTGATTATTATTTTATTTATTATGATTTAATTACTATTAGAAACTAATTAAAAAGATTAAAAATATTAAATGACTTTAGAAAAATCTGAAAAATTCAGGATAAGTCTAATTTAATATTTGAAAGCTAGGAAAATTAAAATCAAAAGTTATCTAAGCCTAATAAGCAGTTTTGGGCAAATAAGCAGTTTGCTAATAAGCCAAAAATAAGCTAAAAAGCTAGAAAAATTACCAGAAGCTAGGAAATATATTAATGCACTAAATTAAGCATAAAACAACTAAAATCCAACAACTTAATTCACAGAGTAAGCAAAATGAGCACTTATGCAAATGTACTATTTATTCAGAAATAGCAGGAAAATCCCAAATTTGCAGAGCAAAATAAGCTATCAAATAAGCAGAAGAGTCTGAATATTAAGGGGGCAAAAGCTACCCTATACTACTGAGTATATAAAAACACAAAAAGCCCTATCACAATCAACCCAAATGAAGTCCAATTTGGCAAAGGTTCAGGTGGTATAACTGAGGGATCTGCTGATGCAGGCCCTGCACAGGGCAGATTTGCCTGTTTTGCAGGCCTGGTTTGAGGGCTTAAAAGGGTTCTAAAAATCTTGCAAAAAATTCCTAAGATAGGTGAGCTGGGTGACTTTCTTAATCCAGAAGAACAGCTTAATAGGGCTTATTATGATGAAGATAAAAATTAAGCAAGTTCTCCAAAAACCACAAAAAACTGAATGTGTAGTCTGCTAAACTGTTTTGTGTGCAAACTTGTGCACAGGGTTCTATGCTTTTGGGACTTTACTAAATAGGCTAAGTGGGACTCAAAAAGGCCAATGAAAAGACCAGAGTAAGCTTGTAGCTTCTAATGGCTTATTTGAGCTTTTCAGCCCTTAGGACTGCACTAGCAGACTAGGGACTTACAAATCTTTGAAAATATGCAACAAACTTATACCAACAACTTCTAAATGCTGAGTTAATCAAGTTAGAACCTAAGTAAAGTGCAAATGAACAGTAAACATGAGTTTGACCCGTTTGACTGCCTAAAGCCAAACAGTCCTTATAGGGACTGTTTTGCAATTTCTAACTGAAAGTGATTATTTTAAGCCAAGATCATGATCAATCTGAGTTTACTAACTTATATAAACTATGTTTAGCTACTTTTAAAGTATAATTAAGCAGGTTAATAAGCTTAAGCTAATTCTATCTATTTTTGACTTTTATAGGTTTTTTTAGTGAAATAAAGACAAAGGCTATTTAAATCTGATCTATTGATGAAATATGACTAATAAGCTAGCAACAAGTAATAAATTATTGAAATAAGCTACAATAAGCAATTGTACAGTAACTATAGTATTTAATGCAAAGATATAATAAAGTGGCTTACAACTGATATGGACTGTGAATAAAGAACAAGAACCAGAACCACACCTAGCTTGTTCACACAAGCCAGATAACCCAGAAAAGCATTCCTGAATAGCTTAAACCACCCAGAACAGCTTATTAGCTCCCAGTTTGACTTTGGTTGACTTTTCTTCAAATCTTGAATTAGAACAAATTTACTCTAAAATAAACTTACAAAAAGCTATATAAAGCTTATGTAAGCTTATAGAAACAGCTGAGAAGCTGATTCAATTACTACTTATTTATGTTTGATTTCTCAGTACAACATGGAATTTGAAATTAACATTAACTACTGAAATTGTACAAAGATTGACATCAAACAAGCTTAATTTACTTTATATTGATTACTGAAACATGAGATTACAAATTATGTCTACTGGAAAGGAAATACGATTTATGCTACTTTTACCTACTTGCCAATTAAGGCTACAAAAGCTTTCTATATATACAAAATTGAAATGGGAAAACCCTAGTCGACATCTCTGAATCTTTTAGCACCCTTGATTTCTCCTGACATCATCTCAATCGTTGATTCTTGTTTTTGGCGCCAAAATGAGATAGTGGGAAATACCCACTAACTCTGCTAATTTGTGATGATGAAGAAGCATTAATTGTATTTGGATTGTTAGGTAGCGTATTTAGGAGGGGGGATGAGGTGGTGAAGCCAGCTGTGGAATGAGGCGGGGGGTGGTATTGTTTTGGCGGTATGGTTTAGGAAGATGACGGGTTTGACTGGGTTTGACTTTTTGTTTAAATAAAAAGGGTTGGGTCGGTTATTTGATTGGGCTTGGGTATTGGGTTTAGTAACTGGGTTGGGTTTTAATTTAAAATGGGATGGGATTTTTATTATAAAGGCCGGTTGGTTTGTAGTTAAATCACAAGGACCATTATTGTAATTTCTGATTTATGAAGGGGCTGAACATGCAACTTTCCCAAAGTATTACAAGGACCATTTCTGCCATAGAAGAATAGAACAAGGGTTATATTTGATAATTTTCCAATTTTTAAAACCCGGGGACTATTTTTGACATTTTCCAAACTTGGGGGACCAAAGTTGTAATTTTGCAAACTTGAACCTTAAAGGACTAATCTTGACAACTTATGAATCCCCAAGGACCTTTGATGATATTTAACATGTTTTGAATAACCAGGGACTAGTTCTGCCAATTTGTGAAACTTCAGGGACTGAAAATGACAATTATGCAAACTTTGTTCGTTTTTCACTTGTTTTCAATCTTTTTGTTCCTGAATCATATAAAAACACATTTTATGATATTTTCAGTATTATTTGACTTTTCAAAGTGTTTTTGGCTGTTTATGTGGGTTTAAACAAGGTAAATATATGTGTATTTAGACACATATCAGTTTTCTTGTTTTTATTTTCTTGGTCAACCAAAGTCAAACATTTATTGTTTATCTGCACTAGCTTTAAGTTTGAATGTGATTATCTTAGCTTATAGAAGCTGTTTTTAAGTTCTTTAGAATTCATTTGTCTGCTTTTAATGGTTTGAGTGGATTTGTGTTCAACTAAGGGATAGCACTGAGCAAATAAGCTCAAAATGGCAATAAGCTTTTTTTTGAGCTTTTCTTGTGACATTACTTTGCCCATTTAGTCTATTCTGAGTAACCAGTAGAGTCCCTTATTTGCTTTGGTCCAAATCCATTCAACATCAGTCCACAACATATAAGCAGACTGAGGTTTTTTTTTTTTTTTTTTTTTTTTTTTTTTTTTTTTTTTTTCACTTTTGCAGCCTCAATTGTTGATTTTTAAGTTGCTCATTTTAAGTTGTTTTTAGCTAAATTTTTGCACAAGTAAAGTTGGCCAGCTTGTCTATCATCCCATATTTTTTTTAGATTTTTAGAAATTTTCTTTAACAGCTTTTTAAGGGCTTGAAAAAGCCCTTTTATGCCTTGCACCTAGGCTAATCAGCATACCTTTGTGGCTTTTTGGCTTATTTGTGCTTATTATTGCTTATCTCTGATTCCTATTGCTTATTGTGAGTTCCATTTTAGTTCTTAGTTAGACTTAAGCTTATTTCAGTATCATTAGCTTATTAGAATAGCTTATTAGCTTATTTGCATATTTTAGCTTGTTTTTTCTTTTATATATTTTTTTTTATTTTTTTTTTCTTTCCTAACTGATCAGGTCAGATGAGCTTATTTTGAGCTTATTATTGATTTTCAGAAAGTTTCTCAATTTTATAATTTGCTTATTTTGACTTATTTGTTGATTTTTAAAAAAGAAAACCAAAAAAATAAAATAAATAAATAAAAAATTGGCAAAACCTGGGACTCGAACCCAGGTCTGCTAACCCACAACACACACACCTTACCATTGCAACCTCGGGATTTCTTCATTGAGATCATGCAACATTTATTTCTTAAACCTTGTTCCTCATTTGCTTAATCCGAACAATATTGCTTATTCCCAGCTTATTTAAATAAGCTGGGACCTTTTTGCTATTTTTCTTAGCTTTAGTATCACTTAAAGTATTTTTAGAAAAATTTTCAGAATTTTCTCTTTTCATTTAGTGTTTTTAATCATTTATTTTCTTTTAAATAGTTTTTAATTCGTACTTAATTATGAAAAAGTCAAAAAAATATAATTCTTTTTTTCAAAATTTTCTTTTATCATTTAGGGCGTAGGAAAATTAATTTGGTACTCGTAGGGTTAATTTTTAAAGATTTTGACGTTTAGACTCGTTTTTAGGTTTTCGTTTTTATTCGCGTTTTCTTTATTTTAAATCTTGTTTTCCTAGACTTATAACCAAAATTGAAATCCGTATTTCAAGCATTTTAATACCGAACCGAAAACGATATCCTCAATTTCACACCTCGTTGGGACTACGACCCGGGTATTCACTTATCCGGTTTATTATTAATTGATTTGTGTGTCGAGTGTTGCTCGTTGACTTTTCTTCGTGAAAGGTTTGACTTGTGATTACTTTTCCAAAATCGATCAATTTTTTGCGCCGCTGCCGGGGAAGGTTGAAGTGAATTCGTGATTTCCGTTTATCGACTCGTGTTTTGAAGACCCTTCCTCGTGAAGTTATCGTTTTCATTTGTAAATATTTTCTTATTATAAAAAAACCAAAAAGATTTTCTTTTCAAATTTATTTTCCATTTTTCTTTTGTGTTTTTCCATGTTTCTAAATTTAAAAATCCAAAAATAATCTTCTTAATCCTCTTATCCATTTAATTCTATCTCTTTATCCCTCTTTTGTTTAATTCTTATGGCATCTCTCGTCTATCATTGTTTTCATTGCAAAAGTCCGATGGAGAATGCGTATCGTTGTTACAAGTGTATTTGTGAGCAGTGTGGGGGTAATTGTAGTAACGGATATTGTAATTGGTGCAAATCATTTATTAATAAAAATCTAAATTCTTCCAATGAATCACCAAATTTTTCTGGTTACCCACCACAGCCACAACCGTCTTCATTCAACCCACATAATTGCTTTAATTGTGGAGATCCGTTAAAAGATGGTTCACTTTGTGACAGATGTTTTTGCAACGAATGTGGATTTAGTCGTGGACTTTGTATGTGTTACTCTTCGAAAGCTGAAACTTCATTCGCTTATGATTCTAATCCAAATTCTTTCAATGAACCGCCAAATTTCTCCGACTATCCTCCACAACCCCAGATGTCTTCATTCAATCAACGTTATTGCGATGGGTGTGGAAATCCGTTAGATCCGACATCGACTTATTGTCAACGGTGTACTTGCGAGAGGTGTGGTAGAAATATTATCAATGGATTTTGTTCATTTTGTGCTTCGGAAGCTGAAAATTCATACACTTATGATTTTAATCCGAACTTTTCCAATTATCCTCAAAACAATTTCAACCTCCCTCCACAAAATTCATATGAGCAAGAGCCGTACTATCAAAGCTTCAATGATATATCGTTTCAAAATTCACCGAATTTTTCTTGTACAAATTGTGGTGGTCCTCATAATGATTATCAATGTCAACCGTGGAGTCAAAATCACTATTAATCTAATCCTTGCTATAATACTTCCGGTTTTGACAATTCCCAACCTCCACAATACCAAATGATTCAAACACCACCTCAGCCACTTCCTCAAGAACTTCTCCGTGACTTTCGAGATGCACTAAATGATCTTAAGGATTTTATTATTAAACATGCCCAAGAAAATCCTTGTCAAAAAACTTATGGAGAACTTCTAGCTGAAGAACAAGCAACTAGAGTAAGTTCTCAATATTGTAAAACTTTCATTTACAATGACGATGATGACGAGGATTCTATAGGGATAGATTATAAGGAGTCGTCAACTGCAATCACAACCGTCTTACTAACCAAAGAACCCGAGGACTCTCTCATTATGGGGGATGAGCATCTTAGCACTATTCCTAAAAAGGAATCGGACGAATTCATAAAGTCTAGTACTGAGAACCTTGTTCCAATCCCAAGTGAGTCTGAGGAAATATCCGACAATGAAAGTGATTTGCAATTTTGTGGTGATTCTCTTGATTTTTCTGAGGTTACTTCCGGGATTTTCTCTAACCCTCTTTTTGAATTTAATGATGAGTATACTTCTTGCAAAGTTAATCCTCTTTTCAATGGAGGGTTAGAGAACGTTGAGGACAAGGACTTTACACTTGATGAGCCGATTTTACCAATACCTCGCCCCGATGATTCCCATGACTCAGAAGGGGATGTACTTTTTCTTGAAAAATTGCTCAACAATGATCCCCTTTCACTTCCTGAAACTGAGTCATTTTTCGTTGATCCATCATCCCCCCGCCCTCCTGCTAAACCACCAGATGATGGAATTCTCTCTGATATTTTACCCATCCAAACCACCCTTTTTATCTCTTTCGGGAGTGAGGATGACGATTATCTCACAATTGTTATTCAGATCTTTCTCCCTTTCTTCACCTATCCGGTGTCTTATCCTTTCTTTCATTCCTTTGTGAGTGAAGACACCATCTTTGACCCCGGCATCTCTCATTCTTTTAAGCCGAGGGTATCTCATCGGAGTGGAACTTTCGTATGCTTCAATGTTTATCCAAACATCTTGAACGAAAGTCCGATGGAGATTTTCTTTTCCACATGCTCCCCCAAGAACAAATATATTCGGGGCGAGTCAAGCTATACGACTCGATAAATAAACAAGCGCTTCGTGGGGGGCACCCCATGCTTATATTTCTATTTTCTTTCTAATAAGTGACGTTAGGAGGGCTACCTCTTCCATTTGTCGTGTTTCGTGGTTTTTTGTGTATGTCCAGGATTTGCTCGAATAATGAAGACTCTCGTTCTCGTGGTTGTGTTTCTCTCCACTCGAGTTTCATCATTCGTTGCTCATCCAATATCGTTAATCTTATCGTTTATCATTTATCTTTTGGCATAATTAATAAAAGGCCTTAGATTTATGTAGGAGAACCCTTACCTTTAAGACATTGAGGACAATGTCTCGTTTTAGTCTGGGGGGGGGGTGATCTTTCGATTTGATTTTTGCCTTGCATTTTTTGCTGTTTACTCTCGCAACCCCGTTTTTCCACCAAAAATCCAAAAAAAAGAAGAGAAAATTTTAAAAATTTTGTGCAAAAATATAATAAATTTTGACATTTAGTTGACTTTCCGCTAGTGAGAGTAGGAATAAAATTTTGACTTGATCGGGCGTGTTGAGCCCTAGCTTGTCTCCTTAACCATTCGGCTAAGCATTCGCGGATCTTATTATTTAAGATTTTAAATTTGCGAAGAACGAGAAATGATAGAGTTGTTTATAAGTTAGATTGCTAAACGTGGAGTAGTTGGTTCTCTTTAGAGCTCATCGAAGCTAATTGTGGCTTTTTGTTCCCATCAGCTTGTTTCACCCTATAATAATAATAATCTAATTAAAAGTATTTTGGTTTTGGCGATAATTAGTTTTTATTCCTTCTTAAAAGAATCCTTGCTTGTAAGAGTTGGGTACACATCAAGGTTACTCCAAGTGTCGTGTGACATAAGCGACGGTTCATAAAGCGGCCCTTGGATATCTAATTCAGGAATGTGTGAGGTCTTGATCTAACGACCTTGGATCCTCATTTCAGGAATGTCTAGAGTCTTGGAATTCTCCGTAAAGTTTCGTTTAGTTTATGATACACGGGATTTGGAATGTTGGCACCAAAAATAAATACAAATAAATAAAACTTAAATTTATGTGCGGATTCGAGATCGGTCCTTGGATTCTTATTTCCAGAAGGTATTTAGGTCTTGGCTTCCCTCTTACACCGGCCCTTGGACCCTTGATTCTGAAAGGCGTTAAGGTCTTGGAACTCTCCGTTGTAACGGCCCTTGGATCCTTTATTCCGGAAGGTGTAAGGTCTTGGAATTTCCCCGTGAAGATCCATAGTTTATGGTACACAACTTCAATAAAAAGTTATGTTGTTAAAAAAAAAATTGCAAAAGTCAAAATTATAAAAATAGAATAATAAGCCCCATTTTAAATCACCTTGATTTGGACCTCATTTTTATTTGCAACGATTCTCGAGGAAAGGAATTGAAACTACTTAACGTCTAAACTTAAGTGCTTTTATCGGACTAAAATTATTGAAACGAGAATATGAAGAAATTCATGTCTCACCAAAAATAAAATAAATAGAGGAAAATAGGAATTTGGGGACAAAGAGTTCTACACAATTAGCTTTTATGAGTAGTGATAGCAATCTAACTTGTAAATGACGATGATTTCGTTTTTAAGCTTAGTTAGGGGGCTCGTGAAAAATCAAGGATGACGAATTTTATTGTAACACCCCAACCCGACAAGGGTAAAGATATCACAATGATGGTTTCATATCAGATCAAACAAAGCATACATCTATAGCAATACAAGAATACTCAAAGGTTACAAATGAAATACAGATACTATAAGGTTACAAATGAACTTCCACTAAATACTAATTCCGAAATAATAATAATAACTTCTAATCACTTCTAAATCCAGAATAGCTATCAGTCTTCTAAGTCCAAAGGTACTCTCCACCCATTCCCAGCTCTTTTCTAAAAACCTGCCGCAGGAAAAGAAATGCGGCTGAGCTACGAGAGCTCAGTGAACAGATATAACGATAACAAACAGTAATAGAGAATAATGCAGAATAACAGAAACAATGGTCAAACAGATGTAATATGGATCACGGAATAAGTCAATGAATAAACATAAAGGGAAAAGAGAAAGGGATAGTAATCCACCACGAGCCCAGAAACAGATCATATCATATCGTAACCACAAATCTTCAAATCATATAGAGGGGAGACCTCTCAGATAATCAGATAATATGAGGGGTGTCCTCATTCTTCAATGGAGTAGCTAGCTCCCAGAATTTGTGAAGGCATGTATAGCACACAGTATCAATCACCTCAAAATCATAAACTCACAGTCATAGTTAAATTCACTAAACAGACAAATCTAGGATTGCAACCCATACGCCCCCAACTCACAATCATAAACTCACAATCATAATGGCCATAGTAGATAATATAAAAGGGACGGTGTGAGAAATCACTCACCCACACATGAGTCATGCCAATGGTGCATCAAAGACATGGCCAGGTTACCTTCCTGGCTAGGTAAACAGAAATGGCTCGGGTATCAAACTAAGAGTCAGGTCTCAATATCAAAACAGAATGTCATATCAACAGGTCATGTATCAGAAGGTGCATCTCAATATCTCAGAAGTAAATATCAAAGGTTCACACAAAGGGAACATAGCAATGGCTTTGGGAAAACTTAACTGAATCATAACTCAAAATCAAATCAGGGAATAAGACACCCTTACTGAAAAAGGGCAGAGTATCTGTACCTTAGACCGCCAGTGAAACACACAACTAGAAACATAAGAATTGGAAATAACTCCTCCTTCAGCGAATCTACACGAATTCATGATCGACTTATTAATAACTTATTTTAAGTCAGAATACTCATTTTAGTTGGCTTCCCATTTTTGGTAACTTTCTATTTTTGGTAACTTTCCGCTTTAAGTAAGCTAACCATTTTAAGTAACTTTGATAAATTAGGGTTATGAATGACAATTAAGTAAACTTCTAGGTTTAAATATGACCAAATTCCAGTTTAGTGTTTAATATGTCATTTATCAATGTCTAAGGTTCATTCCTGACAATGATCAAAGTTTTGGATTATTATTGGAGTTAAGCAAGATTGCTTGGGATCGATATGTCAAGATCAGTAGTTATTTAAAAGCTATCATGTACGCACAAATCCTTTGAAGTATTGACACGTCTTGATTTATAAGTGGAATTATAAACTCTTAATATTATAGCATTCCACAAGATACACGTTTTAACATCAGTCAGAGAATGAATGGGCATATATATGATAGTATTAATGCTACAAGTTAACTCACCCAAGATCCCAAAAGCTTGTTCAAATCACCAGTTACCCCACTCCCCTCGACTTCAATATGACACCGAACCCACAAGACTCTAAAACTTAACCGAGACACTCCCTCGTGCCTCCAAGACTTAACGAGAACAGATTCTCACATAAAATCATACATGACCACACTATATTCACTTACTTACTTTTGTACGCCCCTGTTTGTTCCTTTGGTTTTAAATACCAGATCTTAAAAGTATAATGCATGTCATATGAATGCTTTAATGACCAAAACGAAGATGTAATTCTCAGCATATTCACAAGTTCTTAAACGGAAATGGGTCGACACGGGTTTTAGGCTTATTATCCGATCGTTCAAATAAAATTTTAAGAGTGCGTTTCAACAGTCGTCTAGGTCGAATAGGGCTGCTCAGACACGACATACTCAGTCATGACTCGCGCATAATTTACCACAAAATCTTAAGTTAGATGCAAGATACGACTTATAAAAAAAACAAGACTCGTTTGAATTGCATGAGGTTTAATGTTGCATGCATGAAATCATATGACTTATGTCTAGCAACTCGAAACATAAGCAAATTTGGTGACGTTTAACCATTTTCAAAAACATATTCTTGCGATCATATATGCTAGTCGCGACTTGTTAGCGTCGCATAGGTTTTTGTTTTATGCTCGTATGTCTCTCTAAAAATAGCGAAATTAAAATCATTAAACGATCATATAATACGAGTGCGTGAATCATTAACGTGACTTGGTTTTTGGTCTATCATTCGTGTGGCCTTTATCAAATAAAACAGAGTTTGTTAGGGTGATATATATGTGTTGTTATCATTTTAGTTTGGATTCTTATAATAATGGAACAAAGCGAATAAGCGATCATATACGAAGAACATCAAAGTAGTTTTGTGGAGGTACCTTGGTGTCGGATCAAACGATGGAGACACGAAACGAGAGACGTGTCAAAACTCCTACGAACCAACGGTCCTTCGAACTTCTACACTCCATGAACGAAACCTTCGAACCACGATCAAAACACTCTTCTCGAATCCAGAAATCGCCAAGGATAGATGCCACAAGAAGAGAGAAAAGGGAATTCCTTTGGCTGCTTTGCTTTTGGGTCGAACAGAGAAAGAAAAAAAGTAGCAGCCAAGTTTTTGTATTGAGTTTTTAGGGTTTTGTGATAATGAGAGAATGTGGAAACCGTATAAAAGAAATAAGTGTATGAATTGGCTTAGTGAAAAAGAAACGTGTGAATGGCTCCTTAATTTTGGTAAATTGCACAACTTGTGGCTTGATTTGGGGCAACTTAAATGTGATAGTATATCTTGTTTTTGAGTCCCATATTGAAGTACCATATTTGTGTTTGGAATAATATTTGATCAAATGAGAATGATGTTACAATTTACAAAATAGTATAGGCGTATAATAATACTATTTTACAAAACAAAGTATATTATGCGGTTAGGACATAATATTATAGGCGTGGGATAGATTTTATTGGTGTGTACAATTTTAATTATTTGGCCTCTATGAGACATATTAACGTGCCATACTTTTATTCATAAGGTTCTAGTACAATTTCATATAATACTTTAGGTTACATGTTCATATCATATGGTTTCGAGTCATAACACGATATGTAATTTAAGTTTTAATTTATAACGCATTTCATAAGTTCTTAAAATTTCAAATTTAGAGGGTATTTTGGTCATTTCGGATTGTGTTAATTTTGGGGTTTTACATATTCGTATGGTCACTTCTTTATGAGTCGTGTTTCCTACTCGTTGACCCTAAAAGTTATTGATAGATAATGATTTTCAACAAAGCCGTCACATGATAATGAGAAAAATACAAAAATAGAATAAAAATGAAAATCGGGGAGTTTTTAAAACTTTGGATTTCTTAATCTCTTTTGAAAATTTTGCTAATTCTCAAAGTTAGTAAAAAGAGATTGGAAATTTTTGGTTTCAAAAACGTGTTTTTATAACATTGCGTGAGGACACAGCAATATCTTAGTCTGGAGGATTTTGGTATATGCTTAAACATATACCTTTATTTGACCAAAAACAGACCAAAAACTAACAAAAAATGCCAAATATATGTTGTTTTTGTGTTTGTGATTGTGCAGGTACGGATATCTAGAAAAATGGACAAAAATCAAGAGAAAACGACAAAAAGAGCACGAGAAATGGAAAAGAGCATTTAAAGACGAAGCCCACATGAAGCCCCGAGCATACCGATGGAAAGATCACGGGAAAACGAGTCCAACGGATCCATCCCCACCCCGTGAAGTGAACCGAGTCTCCTCAAAACCGCTAGCCAAAATGTTAACCGAATTATATTGAAAAAATCTGGTACAAGAGGAAAGATGGAATAAAATGAATATAATGCAAAGTATAACAAAAAAATGCCTCTAGCAGAGTTGGTATTAGTGGTGTTGTTTGAGGCGTGGCTCTTGTAGATCTAAGGTTCGAATCCGGCTTATGGTACAATTGATTTTTATTCTTATTCTGCAAGATGCGAAAGTACTTCTTTGTCCCTGGATTGGCGCACCAAATTACCAAGATACCCCTCCGTGGGGGGCCACTTTTCTTGGGGAGAAAGAATTGCAATTGTTTATATAGAAGCACAAGATCAGAGGGGGATCCTCTCGTTTTTTTTCATTCTTCTTTCTTTTCTTTTTTTTTCCTTTTAGTTTTTTTAGTTTAGATTTAATTTTATTAAAAATAGTTAATGATTGTATTAAACTTTGATATTTTAAGGTATTAGTCACTTTTATGTTTCTTACATCTTATAATTTTTACAAGTTCTTATCTCAATCTTTTTAATTATTGTGTTATACCCACTTAATCTCTAGTTTTACCTTCTCTAATCAACTTTTTATATATCTTTCTTTTATAAAATTGTTAGTTGTATGTTTTTAAGTTATAAAGTTTTAATCTTTTTGTTTTAAAAGTTGGTTTAATCTTATCTTTTAACTAAAGTTTTAATCTTTTTAAATTTTTAGTGTTAATTTAGTTTTAAAAATCAAGTTTTTATTATTTTTAAGAGTTTTAGTCATAAAAGTTGCAAACTTTATTATCCACATCCACTTAAATTCACATAAAGTTTCAAGCTTTTAAAGATTAAGAAGATGATTATGGGTAAATAAGGAGTATTTTGGGTTAATTATGAACTTTGGAGGGGTTTTTAGTTTAGTATGGTTATCGTCATCATTCTTGATCCATTCCGGGTGCTCTCTCTCCCTTTTCTTTACTTTCTTTTTGTTATGATTATTGTCATATTTAGCTTTTTAAATGCTTTAGTTAGATTATTAGTTTAGATAATTATGATCATGTTTGTTGGATCATTTGTTTTGGTTAGCTTATTTAATATGTGTCGTGAGTAGATTTTTATATACTTGTTAAGTAAATTATTCCGGTAATTAAGTGTGGTTTTAAAAGTTAATTGGTTAGTAATTTTAAGTTACTTAGATTGAAATTTTGGTTGTTTGGGCGGGCAAAAGCTGTGAAAATAATTGGGTTTTAATTTAGATATTGATATCTCTTTATGAAATTGTTTTCAAAATAAACCAACGTTGTGAGAAAATGATTATTTATAAAAGATATTAATTCATCAATAGAGGACTTAATTGAAATAATAAACCACACTTAAGGATCTTGATAATTTGCTTAACAAGTATATCTTTTTATCATAAATTTCTTATTTTGCTTAGTATAATCTAGTTTATCATTTTTTAGTTGTTATCTTTTATCGTTAACTTTAGATTATTTACTTGCTACTAGTTTTTAGATTTCCATTGCGTTTTTAGTTAAGTTTGCATTGGATTAGCATTTCCCTTGCGTTATTTACTGTTTTTAGTTAATATTTCATTATCTTAGTTATAAATCCAAAATATCTCATTTTTATTCACTATTCACTTCACGATTCACGATCCCGAAATCACAATTCCATTCAATCTTCATCGGGACAATGAACTCGGGGTCTTACATATTTCCTGTGTAATTCCTTGGACTATAATTGACATAAATCAGGGTTCGTTGTAGAGCTTTCTACTGTCCGATGTTACCGATTGAATTATCTTCCATAAGCATATTTATCACCCTCATATTTCTGCGATTCGGTACGTTCTCATCTAGTTTGTCTAATCAGTTTCCACAGACGATATATCCATCAAATCCTACGTATTCCATGTATCTCTTCGGAGAGAATACGATTATCATCTATTACGTTTGGTATATTATTCTTTTGATTTGGATCCTGAACGATATGTCTTTTCTGAGGAAACTGAAGCTATTTGATCGACAAGATAGAGTCATGAGAAACAAGTCAATCACACTTCCGCTCACAGTCCGTTGTGTTTTCCGTTTCTTTTCACTTCAATTTTCGAGGACGAAATTTTTTTTTAAGAAGGGGAGAGTTGTAAAACCCTAAATTTCCATTCACCTGAAATTCCCATTTTGCCCCTCAAAGAATTTTGAATTTTAAGAGCATACAAATTGATTACACAAGAACATCATATTTTAACCTAAGTATGAGAATTAACTACATGTCACTTAAAACATTAAGTAATAATTAGATTTCACCTAAAAATTATAATCACCTCAAATTTACAAGACCACATTCGAATATATAGATACGAGATAATATTTGCACCTTGAACGCGAATAAAGTGAAACTATAGATTGCGAAGTCTTAAACCTAAGCTACAAATAAAATCGACTTAACCTATGATCTAAACTATTATGAAATCGACACAACTTATATTTTACTAAGTAATGTTACACGTTAAATAAGGCTTATAAAGGTCCAATATCATTTTAAGTTTGTACATAATATATGTAATTTAATGATGGGTTCAAAATATTTGGAAAGTTGAAGAATGAGTACCATATATTCCCAAATACTCGGCCATAATTGCCAGCCATTCTCCCATTTGTCTCAATTTAAGCAAACCGAATCTCACCTCTCATTTGCTCCTTTACCCAAAACCCTAAAAGCATATCACAAGAGTGGCAGCAGCTTTTATTTTCTTTTTAAGAAATTTAGTTTCGAAAGAGGGCATTCATTTGTGATCCGCATCAGGAATGATCGTGTGTTTGGTGCTGATTTTGGTTCGTAGGGTTTGACACGTATCTCGTTCTCTCTTCTATTCGTCTAATCCGACATAAGGTATTCCAAAATTCTGTCTCGTTAATAAGTTATATAAGGCGGATAATAAGAGTTTTGTCATGTAAAAATAATGGAACACTACTCGTATATCATGATGTGAATCAAATAATTGAATCGGTCCTCTAATGGTGGCGTTGGATTAAGTAGTGTCAACCTGAGATTATATTCATGTCATGGTTCGTTATTTGATGGCGAGGGTTACATGATGTAGTTAGTGTGATTTTGTGACGTGAGTATACTGTGGATAAAAGGGTCATAAAACATGTTAATATAACAATTAATTATGGTCATTCTAATTGGTGGTTACTTGGGATTTAGAACATAAAATAACAAATGGAATACATGGGTTCATGGCTCAAAATCTGGAAAAGAGGACTGGAAATAGGCGCATGTAAACTGGGTTTTCAGGATGGGTTATCTCATGTGGCGTGTGTACTATTAAGGAGTCTTAACATAGGTGAGTTGGGTGTGTCGAGTTGGCTATAAAACCAAGTTTGAATATGGGCTGTAGGGGTTAAATGTGTACACTGAACTGGAGAACAAAATAGGGTGATGGGTGTGTGTTGTGGGCTGCATTGTAACTATGGAATTAGTGTCAAGAAGTGTGATTTTATGTGGTATAGGGTTTGTCGAGATGTGATTTCATGAAAGGTTTTTGGCTCATTAAAATTGCGTGAATATGTGTTGTGTTGTGTGATCAGTAAGGGTTAGAATACATGCATGTATGACTTATTTTAAACAAAAGGAAGACGTTGGAGTATATATGCGTGTGTCATAGCTAATAGGGTAAAAGGTTAGATTGTTTTCATTTGCATTATGTCATGTGGTGTCTAGTTAAATTATTGGTACGTGCATGAGAGAGAGCTTAGGAGTGTGTTGCATGTTATACTAAAATCCTAAGAAAGTGTGGGTCGACATGTGTAGGTGTGTGCTCGGATGTGTGTAAACGTGTGAGAGTGAAATTGTCTCGGGTTTAAATTAAGACAGAAATGCGTTTAATATGGCTTATGAAATCGGCTAAGTACTAAAGTGGTCATTTAATTAAATTAAGTTTCAATATTGAATCCTAAACTACTATATTGGTCATTATTAACTCGTAAGTTTATTGTCATTTATAACCCCTAAAGTATAAAGTTACTAATTCGGGAAACCTGCTAAAAATAGAAAGTTACTTAAAATGGTTAACATACTTAATGAGGAAACTTACTATTTTTGGGAAGCTGCTATAAAAGGAAAGTTACTAAAAATGGAAAGCCGACTAAAATGAGTAATCTGACTTAAAATAAATTATTAATAAGATGATCATGATTTCGTGTAGATTCACTGAAGATGGAGTTTGCTTCCGATCTTATGTTTCTATTGTGTTTTCACTTGCGGTCCAAGGTACAGATATTCTGTCTTACTTTGAGACACTTATGTTATCGTACAGATATTCTTTCCCTTTTCAGTAGGGATATTTCTATCGATCCTGTGCCTGATATGATTCCCTTATTTGACTCATGACTTTCATTGTATGATTGTCATTCTTATTGATTCATTCTGACATTTGTTTAAATGTCACTGCTATGCTATACTTTTGCTTTGCCATGCTTATTGAGTTACTATCTTGTTTCTCTTGCCATGCTAGATTATTATTGTTGTATGCTATGACAGATCTGTGCCTGAGCTAACCTAGTTATGGAGGTACCATGACCATATCTTTGATGGCACCCTAGGCATGACACTCCCGTAGAGGTGTGATAGATCTACGACGTTCCCCCTTATGTTTATGTATTATATTGTGATCACTATTGGCCATTAATGCGTGTGTGTGCTTAGTCTAGTACTGACATACATACTTATGTTAGGGAGCGTATGGATGCATCCTAGGTTTTATGTTTATATGATTATGGTGACCAGGTGGTGTGTGCCTTACACTCCTTCTCACAATTTTAGTACTTAGAGGTCTCCCCTCTTCGTACACTTTTAAGATATTATATGATTTGACGGATTATGATATGTAGTTCTTATGGCAAATCCTTATATGAACTTTTCATTTATTTCATTATTCTCTTGATTCGTTTCTTATTCAGTTCTCATGCATTCTTGATTTTTAGTTCTCTTTAAAATTTGTATGACTTTCATGATTATACTTTTCGTTTTGTATTTTTATTCCTTCGTTGCTTATGCTTATTTTACCGTTATGTTATGTTATATATATCTGTTCACTGGGCTTTTTAAGCTCAGCCGCATTTCTTTTCCTGCGACAGGTTTTAGTTAGAAGCTGGGTTATGAGTGGAGAGTACTTTGGACTTAGAAGACTATACCTTGATAGCTATTCTGGATTAGAGAGGACTAGAAGTGATTATATTTTTAGACTTAGTATTTATTGTAATTCTCATTTGTAACCTTGTATTTCAGATTTTCCCTTTGTAACCTTTGAAATTATTTTGTATTATTTAAGTCATATGCTTGTGTTTGCTTTGATATGTCACCATAACGTAATACTTCTACCCTTATCGGGTTGGGGTGTTACAGTGGCACTAAAGGTAATTACAAGTATGAAACAATCGCATGTCCTTGGACTTTGCAAATATCCAAACAAAATAGATCCAGGGAAGAAACATGGACTGTCTCTACTCTTATTGATGAACATACTTGTTTGCAAACTAGAGAAGTGAATCTGCTCACCAATACTTTTCTTACCAAATAAGTTGAAGAAAGAATCAAGCTTAATCCTAACATCCCTATTAGAGCCCTGAAAGAGCAACTGCAACAGAATTATCAAGTAGGTATCACTACAAACAAGGTAACTAGGGCTAAGGCTAAATCACAGATGAAACTTAAGTGTGATTTTACAGAACAGTATTCAAGGTTAAGGGATTATGTGCTAGAGATGCAAAGAAGCAATGAAGATAAAACTGTTAAAATAGATCTTGAAAGAGATTTTGAGCCAAATGAAACAACAAGACAGTTCAAAAGGATCTATGTATGTATTGGTGCTTTGAAGAGAGGGTTTAAAGCTGGATTAAAGGATTTGCTTGGACTGGATGGGTGTTTTATGAAAGGACAATACCCTGGCCAACTACTTACAGCAGTTGGCATTGATGCAAACCATGGGACATATCCACTTGCATATGCTGTTGTGGAAGCAGAAACAACAAGCTCATGGTCATGGTTTTTAACATGTTTAGGGGATGATCTGGATTTGACACCCATGTCCAATTTTACCTTTGTTTCTGATAGACAAAAGGTATTCCTTTTAACTCTAACTTTAACTTGTGTTTACTTGTTAATTCTAATTTTCAATTTTGTTTTTAGGGCATCATACCAGCAATCTCAAAAGTATTCCCATGTGCTGAGCATAGGTATTGCTTAAAACATATACATGAGAACATGAAGCTACAGTGGAGAGGTAAGCTATACAAGGACTTACTTTGGAAATGTGCATCAGCTACTACTGTGCCACAATTTGATAGGGCAATGGAGCAGTTAAAGACTTTAAATGAAGAAGCTTATGATTATCTCAAAAAGATACCACCACAGCATTGGTCAAGAGCACATTTCAGTGGTATGTTTTATTCACCATTAATCATATCAGTTGTATTTTTTTTCACTAATATTTCTAGTTCTGTTACTTAAATTATGATCCCACTTAAAAATTGTAGGTAGGCCACACTGTGATGTTTTACTTAACAATATGTGTGAGGTATTTAATAGAAGATTATTGGATGGAAGAGATGTTCCTATTATCACATGTCTAGAGTATGTTAAGAATTACTTGACTAAAAAGATTGCCAATGTTAAAAAAGTAATTGCAAGGAGTCAAGGGCCTTTAACACCAACTGCTATTGTGTTGTTCAATGCAATCAAGACTGAAGCTAGCTCACGGTAAACTGTTATACTCATGTAGATGTTCAATTTTGGTATTTGTGATGTCATATGTCTAATACATGTTATGTATATGCAGGTAATGTGGAATGGTGGAACCAAGTATCAAGCAAGTGGTCCATGGGATGATATGTGTGTAGTGGATATAGAAGAGAAGAGTTGCAGTTGCAGGAAATGGGAATTAACTGGAATGCCCTGCAAGCATGCAGTAGCAGTGTTGAATGATATGGCTCTAAATAGGGATGATGTTGGGTTGCCTGAAACATGGGTGCATGCTTGTTATTGGCTAGTAACTTGGGAGAAGCAATATAGTTAAACCATTAACCCGTGCAATGGACCAAGCTTATGGAAGAAACACCCTAGCCCTTCACAATCATTCCACCAAAGATTCAGCCACAAATTGGAAGGCCACCAAAGAAAAGAAAGAAATCTGCAGAATATTTGCACCGTTCGTCCTCGTGGATGTATATTGGTTAAAAAGACATAACTGCCACGTGTCCAAGTTAACGACACAATATTTGCACCGTTCGTCCTCGTGGATGTATATTGGTTAACTTTTACTAACGGAGGGATGTGTATGTTGCAACTTTTCTGAGAAAGATGTATGGTGCGAAATGGGGTAAACCACAGGGATGTATTTTGGAGTTTACTCATATATTTATAAAAATTAGGTTCAAAATTAAGTTTTTTATAAAGAGATTCTCTTAAATCTGTTTTTGTTTCATGAATCTTTTAGGAAATTTGTGTATAGAAGATTTTTAAGTAAATATATGATGTTAACGTTTAACTTTCTATTAAAAATATCAGGATACATGCATCGCAGCGGTATGCATGAGTAGTATATAAATAGAAAGGGAGTGTGAGTGTATTGATGTAAGAATTATGTTGAAATATTGGTTTAATTTATTTATGTTAAAAGTATTTTGGATTAAAAAATTTAAAGTCCAAAACACATCCCTGTAGTTTGTCCCGTGTCTCGCTTTACATCCTCGTGGTTTTTTGGCACAAAACCATCCCTCCGTTAGTAAAGTTGGCACAAAACCATCCCTCCGTTAATAAAATCAGTCAATGAGGACTAACGATGCAAATTATTCTCCGTTATCTCCTAACACAAGCGAAAATATTTGCATCGTTAGTCCTCTGTTATCACCTACCATACATCTCCTAACCGATTTACATTTTCGTCCGTGTTTATACGTTTTTGTCTGTTTTTCTCACGTTTTTATCCGTTTTTGTCCGTTTTTACATGATTTCATCCGCTTTTTCACGTTTTCATACGTTTTTATACGTTTTCGTCCATTTTTAAATATTTCGTCTGTTTTTCTCACATTTTTATCTGTTTTCGTCCGTTTTTACATGTTTTCGTCAGTTTTTTTCACGTTTTCATACATTTTAATCCGTTTTCATACGTTTTTATCCGTTTTTGTCCATTTTTTCAAATAATTTTGATGATTTACACAAGTAAAAAAATTTACAAGAGTTTATAAGTTTATAAGTTATGAATTTGGTCGAAAACCGCTTAAGTTTTGGTAGTAAATAGCCCTTGTTTTGCATTTTCAGGTTAACATCTCGTGTGTCTTTTTGTAAAACATCATTCCGGACAACTTTCGTGTTTTACACTTTTGATGATTCGGAGCAGAAAGGGGTCAAAATCATTATTTAAAATCGATACAAAAACATTTTTATCAAATGTCAAGTTTTCTTTTAGTATACTTACCAAATCACAAAAAAATATATATACGGGAATGAATAGTATAAGTGAATAGTAAAAATACGATGATAAAATGGACGAAAACATAAAAAAGAGACTGTTAGTGCAAACAGTCTCGTTGGGGAGACTGTTAGTGCAAGCAGTCTCGTTTGTTTTGATTGATGACAAACATATAACTTGATACATAACGTAAAATGTACAAGTTACTTGTAATCATATCTTGTCTCAACATACATTCAACACCTCTCGAGTCCTCGTATGATACAACACAGGTTCGTACATGTTTGTTATGTGGCATTATGATCAAACCCTTAACAAACCATTTAGAATGTTTAAAATACGGCTAGGTCATTAAATATTTTAAAAAGGCTAACCATTCTACTTAGAACCTCATTTGTCATGTTTCCTAAGATAAATAGGATAAGTACACTTTAGGTGTTAATCTGACATGATACATATTGGTAAATATATATTGGTTAAGCTAGTATATACATGCTACATGATACATGTTACATACATATATACATTTACATTATTTACATTTTAAATCTTAAAATAGAAATAGATACATGACATCATGGCATACATCATTTAGAAATCTTGTAGATTTAGAAAGATATCTTGTAGAGATCTTCAAGCTAACAAGTTAACTTTGGTAGATATGGGAAGATATGGCAAGATATGAAAAGATTTGTTAAGATATTAGCTGTCAGGTCCCGGCGGATACAAACAGCATAAAGGGCGGATCCCTTTATTTGGATCCGCCAAATCCGTGGCATGTACAAACTGTTTTCCTATAAATAGCAGCCCATTGTTTACCCATAGTTGTAAGCCATTAGAACACATATTCCCTTTACCCTTTTCATACACTTAGATCAGTAGCAAACCATGTAGAATCATACATTAATCACCCATTTCATAATGATCATAATGTTACTAACTTTCATTATGTTGTAAGCATACACTCGTTATGATCCTGTGAAGCAAGCTCAAGATCATGAGTCATCATCCATAGCATACTTCCTGATCCACCAAGAAGGTTAGAAGATCTTGAAGTCATTATCCACCATACCATTCCAACATATGAAGATTCAAGGGCACTTGACATCCTCAATAATTGAAAACTTCTTATTCAAGAAGTTCATGTAGATTTCACATATATGAAGATCCATCACAATAAGTTTAGGGAGCTTGTGATCTTCATCCATTGAAGGCTTCCGATCAATGGAAGTTCATATGGTTTAGGCATTTATATCCATTGGACATTTATGTCATGGATCATTGTTGTAACCATCATTGCATCACAACCTATTCATACTAGATTAGGTGGTTTATGTGTTTGTGCCATAAAACACAAGGTTTCTATGTTGGGCCATAAAACATAGTGGGAGTGGTTGTACCCTTGTAAAGAACTCGGTATCTAGCTTAGTATCGGAAAAAGGTTAAGCGACGACGGGAGTGGTTGTACCCATGTAAAAGAACTCGACATCTAGCTTAGTTTCGGAAATTGTATAGGCGACGTTAGGTTGGTTCTACCTCAAACTAGAACCCGATATTTAGCTTTGTACCAGAAAAAGTGTAAGCGACGTGTTTACGGTTTTCTCCGCCGAGAAAGGAGCTTGTTGATCTAGTGAAGTAACTCTCGAGTTGTGTACTCGGGGAGTGGAGTAGGGCGGAGAAGAGCTCCGTGACCGAACCACTATAAATCATCATGTTCGGTTTGCGCTTTCTTTACTCTTTACTTTTATGTTTGCATTATATGATTGCCTGTGTTGTGTCTTGATGATCATACTTAGATGACAACGTGTTTAAGTATATGGTTGTCTTAAATTACAACAAACATCTTTCATATTACAACAAGCTTAATCGTACATTTGATACAACAAGTTTAAAGTTTTTAAAACGGTACCGTATTCACCCCCCCCCCCTCTACGTTTTCACAATTGGTATCAAAGCCTCGTGGCTCTCATTTTCAAAACAAATGGTTTTTAAAATGGAGTACGATCCATGTATCAAATTACCATTGAAGCGAAAGATAATATGAAAAATGTTTCGCTAAGTATACTTAGAAATTTTGTTGTTAGATGTTACTTTGTATCCAAGCTTGAAGATATCCTTGAAAAATAAAAGAAACGATTTCTTAAAGGATTGAGTGTCAAATTTTGTGCGTAAAGCTAACTTACGAAAAACACGGGTTTTAAAGGAGCGTTTGGAATAGCTATTAATCTAGTTCAAAAATCTCTTCGTAAATGTTTAGATAAGTCACATGAGTAGAAATAAAGTTAAATAAGTATATTGTAAGTTTACTATCTAATCTAGTAAGTCCTACACACTTTCCCTATGTCAAAATATTAGTTTTGTTGAATCTGGTACAGAGTCCCGCGAAACCAAATCACATAAAGGACGGATCCCTTGATTTGGTTCCGCCAAATCCGTCTGTATTGTATGCAGTTTTTGTCCAACTTCAAAAATTCATAACTAATTAACCGTAAGTCCGTAGAAGTCGCTCCACCTATCATTTTAAGAGAATTAAGTCTACTTTTATTTAAAAATAATCTCATGGCCTAAATCTTAATTGAAATAGGTAAAACAAATCAAATGCTACAACCTGTCCAAAATATTAAGTTTCATTTTGACACAGTAACTTAAACTTTTGAGTCGGGCAATGTAGGTTAGTATCCTTTGAATATTGATATGATTTCTTTTGAAACTAAAGAATTTGGTGATATTTATATATATAAAGAAAGCAAATCAAGCTTCGCATACATCATCATATTTAAACACAAAGTGACGAAAAGTATCTTTCTTTTTATGCTATGCTATGTGACTACTTGTTCTAGTTGTTTGCATACATGTTGTTTGCTTAATGAATGTTGTGATTACTTTTGTTTATTTGTAATACATAAGTGTCTTTCCATGATACTTATTTGCTTGCTTATCAATTGCTTGTTTTATGCATAATAGGACATGTGCTATATACTGTGCAATAAGTTGATAAACTGTGTTTGTTTCACTTATAGACTTAGATATTTTTGTTTGCATATATTATGTGTAAACCTTGCATAACTTACTTAGGAATGAGAACTAAGTGAAACTAGTTTAGTGTCTTGAAAAGTATTGTCTTGCACAAATTCTAGCTCAAGTGTTAAAATGTGTAAACATGTAGTATCTTTAAAAAAGGTGTTTGGTACATTTGCTTCTAATCATGATGTTTAATATATTTGTCTTGTCATAGGATAGAAACTTATCTTTGAATGATCATGTGAACTAACCGTGACAATGCAGGATGATAACACTTGATGTTATCAATCTTCCGTGTTTAAGCCACTGTTTGGCTTAACTTCCATATATGGTAAGTTCATAATCGTTCATTTGATCTTCGCCTTACCATGTGTTAGAATCTGTGTTTTTGGTTTTAATTAATCGCAAATAAGTAGTTGCATATGTTTTAGGACAATTTTCGGGAATTGAACGGGTATCGGAGATTTTGACATGTCCTCTGTTAAGAATTTCCATTTGGCGAAAATGGCGGAACCAAATTTATGGTTCCGTCTGTTGAAAGTTTTGGTGCCGCCAAAATTTAACCAACGGATCACGCAGAACCAAAAACAGGGTTCCGCCAGTGTTGTAATTTGGATCCGCCATAACTAACAGCTAGTTTTTCAAATTTTCATTTAAATTCCTCACTCAAGATCACTCACGTTCATCACTAGGATTCTTTTCACTGATGATTTACTCATATTAGGATTAGAACATTTCACTTGCACCTATAGGAAAATCATCTCAAACCATACCTTCAAAAAAAAGGATCCAAGATACCTTTCTCCATAAAGGAAGGAATCCGGAAATTTGTTCCTTGCAGTCCATGGACCACTGATCATTTGTGATCATTACACACATTCACTACATCCACTTGTTCTTTACTTATCCATTAACTTGATTTGTAAACTGACAACCTCCTAACAAGTCCGAACTCACTGTTGACAAAAATATTATAGATCACAAGTCCAACTGATGACTATAGATATTGTCCAGTATTCACATATGTTGCCTTACTTGGTTAACATGTCATCTTTCAAGAAAATTTAGATTTACATCAAGTCATAACTCTCACTCAGGTTATAGATGTAATTATCAAGTCTTGTCATCCTTTTCTCCAAGTAAGATTGACAACTTAAGTATTTCGTCCGAAATATTCAAGTATATCTGACTTACGATTGTAGTCATTAAAACTCATATCCGAAACAATCAACTCCCAAGTATTTTAACAATGTATGTTAAAACACGCATCCCATCATAAATAGAACATGTGTTCTTTCATCAACCCATCACATTCAGCCCTTAGATTTCACAAACATAACTTAGCACTTCATCCACTAGTAAACCACAAGAATCAGTATCCATTCTTGTCATCTTCAACATTCATGTAACCTAAGTACACTTGTACTGTCACCATCATCCCATGGCATTCACTTTTGTGATATGTCTCAGGCCTTAAAATTCAAATCACCCACTAGTTATACCAACCACAAAAATTAGTCTCCATTCTTGTTGTCCTCAATATCCTTAGTACAACAAACTCTTACAACACCATAATCCATACCATTGAGTGCATTGCTCAAAAAACCCTAGTCCAACACTCATACCGAATCAAATGCACGTTGAATCAACTTAACCATACTTTATCACCTATAGGATTAGAACCTTCACCATCAGAAGAGCATGATGCTCACATTCATTGTTTACCAATTTCCACTAGGTTTAAGTAGTACAACTTTCACAAGTCATCAAAGTATTGGTAATACTTTGTCATTAAACTTCTGCGTAAGCCTCACTAAACCTTAAATCAACATTTTAACAAGATATGTTAAAATGAAATCCCAAGTGACAATGAATTTTGAGGAGTATACATAAGAAACTCAAATGAATCCCTCTTGTCATCATCTAGTAAATTTAGGATAAGTCTATCCAATTCAAACACTTTGGGTTCATATCTTCATGATGTTTCGGAAAAACATTATGTGTTTATTTTTCATCTTGTTAAAAAGAATAATATATATATCCTATGCATCATTATCTTCTTGCAACATAAACGGTTGTGTTATTACATCTCATCTGCAAGTTCTATGAACTAACATATCTCCCTCATCTTATCATACTTATTCTCATAAGCATGATAATCTTACTCGTTGAAAGATACTATATGTATCTATCTTCTTTCAAGCATATGTCATAACCAAGCCTTGCTCAAATCTTGCGCACACACAAGATCTATTAAAGTTGGTAACTTTACTTAGATACTTGTTCCAAAGAACTTTCTTGAGATCGTTCTTAAATCACACACAAACACATCTCTTGGTCTTAGATGATCAAATCATTTGCATAACACATACTTAAACTCAACATAAAAGATGTCACCCTTTAGATCATTCAACCTTAGATTCCAAACACAAAGATTAAAATCTGTTGACACATATTTGTCAAATTCCCGTGTATATCATGATATCTTCATCACCTTAGTTTTAATAGGAATAGTTCAGTTTAATTAAGTCATGTATTGGTGAATTATCTTCTTTTATACTTCAATAAGTAAAAATAGGAATACCCATCTTTCAGACATGAGAATGACTACTGGAGAATTTATTGCACTAGAAACTCAATTTAACCTAACGGTTAAATTACTTCCAGCAGAGAAGTTGGGTATGTGGAATCACCCGTAAAAATGGTCGTGTTTAGCCTGAATTGAGCACCACTAGTAATAGTCTCATATTCATTCTCCAACTTGAAAAATCTGTATTCCTATACTTACCTAAAGTAAGTATTAAAATAAGATAATTTATCTTGTCTTAAGAATATTAATCAATTCAGTAGTAGTTGTGATTTGTCTTAGTAAAATCACTTGCATTACATATATATGTGTTGATTACATGTTATGTGTTTAAGTGTCTTGACATTATCATGATAATTATTTGATTGATAATCAAATGTGTAAACCTTTGAAAGGTTTTGTCTACATGCTTATATATGTTTCATGCTACTAGATGTTAACATGATTTGCATGATACTTGTTATATGATATTTCACAAGATTAACATTGTTCTTGTTAACTTACGATATGTCATTTTTAATACATGGTGTTAGATAGCTCTTGTCTTTAGTTGACATTCATTAAGCTTTTTCATAGGATAGTCTAAATGATACATGCTTCCAAAATGTTAAAATTGTTTGCATGAATCTGTCATCTCATTTCTTTTGTGACTTTGTCACTCTATTTGCTTGCCATGTGTGCACTTATTATTTGTCTAAGTAGTTTTGGTATGATGAACATTTATAAGTCATTTTATTTTACATAGATCATTGTGTTAATTAATGGGTAAGTATGCTTAAGTGACTAAGCCTAACTTCAAAACAATTTCACAATGTAGTATCTAAAACAATGTCATGCTATCTTGCAATATGATTATTTGTCTTAATGCCATGTGGTAGCTTTTTGTCTAGTAGATGAGTATCTGTTTTTGTTTACATAAGATGTTATGATTTCTTTGATATTCACATCTTTTGTCATTAAGACTTGTGTCTTGTAGATTGATAACAAATTATTTGTTATTTCTCTTTGTTATGCTTATCTTGCGTAATTGTTATTCCTTTAGTGCTACTTAGATTAGTAATATGCTTATGGAATCCTTTCACTTGCATATAGTGTTTAAAGCTAATAGGATTAAGTTTTAAAGGTTTGAAAATTGTGTTTGGGTATCTTTCAATATACCTCTCTCCAAATCATATTGTTGCTTCCGCTTTCCTAACAACATCTCCATCATCTTATAGTAAAAACAATATACCTCCCATAAGGAAACCACATGCCTCGTCATGCGATCATCTCGCATTGATAGAGAAGAGCTACGTGACTTCAAGGATGAAGTTCTTTGTACGCTAACCAATATCAGCAAAAACATTGCTAACCTTCATCATCATTCCTCATTCGATACATCACACATTATGTTGGATGTCCACCGATTAAGGGGGAGAGAAATTCATTCACATAATTGACTTTTCGAATTGAAGAACATGTACTCATGTCTCTTACACCCTCAAATACCGACACATAGGTTGGCACCATTTAGCCATAATCAGTTCACAAAATCACAAGTGTCTCAAACCTTATTAACCTAACATCACAGTTTTAAAACCAATACCTCTTCTAATGAAAAACACATCATGTGTTTGACAAACCTCTCAAACAAGAACCATAAAGTTTCTTTAGACTTTGACTATGATTAGTGAAACCAAATCCATAGTTATAAGTAAATAGACCTTAGTTTGAACCTTCATTTGATCAAAAACGACAAAACATGACCAAATCAATTCTAGTCCCACGGCACCCTACGATAAGACGGACGGAACCAAAGATTTGGTTTCGCCCAATCCGTGGGTACCTGATTCAGTTTTTAGACCATTTAAACCAAACAACCATTCATTCATTCATTTCCTTTATAGAGATCTTTCTTTTATAGCAAAGAGATCAAACATCAAGGTTCAACACACTGTTGCAAACCTGTTAGTATAATCACTGTGTGATTTAGTTGTAGTTCACACATCATCATTTAAACCAAACAACGAGTCTAGGATTTACTTGTCTAGAACAACTTCATTGTCTAGAACACCTTCATTATCTAGAACACCATCATAGGATCTCATCCTTTTCATTATTGATACATATCAAGCACGTCATTGTCAGTGCAAATGATATATCAATATCGTCATTCTCAACACATTGGTCAAACCAACACTCTCGTATCTTATGATGTCATCCTCATATAGGTATCTAGTATTTCAAATTGTTGCATATGAAATTTCTATTCCTAAGTGATCATTGTCTTCACTTCCTCTTAATTCCATTCAAGCATTTATTATGGCACGATTCATCATCTTTGGTAGATGATATTTTCATAACCTTAACCGTCTTCAATACTCTTATAGCATTTGCTATACATTAGAGTTTCTGAATTCATTGCATTCATTAAAACCACCACCTTCCATCACCTTTTCACTAATCATCCTCCCATAAGATTAGCGAATAACCTACTTGCATCAACCTTTAGTCATCTATCGAGCTATCAACACTTGTAAATCAACACCAACTCTAGCATCACTAACTTTAACTCCACTTCATATCCTCATTATAGACATTGTTTTGTAGGATTTTACCATATTCTTTTGAATGTAATTCTTATTAGAAGATTACACACTTTATAACATGGTTTACTAGATAATCACAATTGGTATGACATGGTTTTCCAAATAATCATAGTTCCATGACTTAAGTTGCTCGTGCTTAGATTATTGATATGTTGCATCATATTTTATTTTGAGATAAAATATATTGCACTAACCATTTCATTGTAGGTTCATCATCATATACGCTCGATCGTATATAGCATACTCATCTAAGGATAGAGTTTGCATCGATTATTTTTCCTCTTTTATTGTAGGTGTTTCTTAACGTCCTCAAACCAGGAGGAATATAAGTCCAGCACTCAAATTGCATCATCTATACACTTGGTCGTATATGACATATATGTCTTAAGACATATCTTCTAGTGTACTAATTTTTGTTTTGTAGGTTTATCTTAACGCCCTAGAGCAAGGGGAGTTTCCGTCAAGCATGTATAGAATGCATCATATACACACATTGATGTATATCACATACTTGTCCAAGGACAAATACTGCTTCATACTAACTTTGGTTGTTGTAGCTTTCATGCATCATATACTTGGCACTCCAATTAGGGGGAGTATTGTCCAAGGGGGAGCTATTAAGCACTCAAAATCCTTGTATCATATACGTTGGTACCCTAGCAATGGGGAGTATTGTTCAAGGGGGAGCATATCATGTACTAATCTTTGTTTTGTAGCATTCTTAATCCTTACATCATATACGTTAGTACCCTAGCAACGGGGAGTATTGATCAAGGGGGAGCTACAGTCAAGGGAGAGCATGCACACATTCATCATGATTCTCATTCTTCGACACACCTTTGTGTTTCGACAAAAAGGATAAGATAGTCCAACATGGCTTATCCATGTGTATCGTTGGCTATATGCATTTAATTCATCATGCATTTTTCATATATCTTTTGATATTACACACCACTAACCTTGATGTAGGTTAAAGATCTAAATTTGATCCATGGATCCGCTAACAACCTAGGGGATGCAACAATCATAGGAGATTGAAGTAGTCTATTTAACTTCACTAGGGATGATGCAAGCTCGCCATTTCAGGGAGAAATGAAGTTAACTCCAAGGACACACCCTTTTTGCTTCGACAAATGGGGGAGAAAGGTGTAAACGGAGAAAGTAATAGGCTAGAAGAGTTGAGAAAGGTGTAAACGGAGAAGGTAATGTTAAAGGTAGTACGGACACAAGTAACTTTTTACATTTTACTTTCTATCACGTTTACATATTTTGTCATCATCAAAAAGGGGGAGATTGTTAGTGCAAGCAGTCTCGTTTGTTTTGATTGATGACAAACATGTAATTTGATACATAACGTAAAATGTACAAGTTACTTGTAATCATATCTTGTCTCAACATACATTCAACACCTCTCGAGTCCTTGTATGATACAACACAGGTTCGTACATGTTTGTTATGTGGCATTATGATCAAACCCTTAACAAGCCATTTAGAATGTTTAAAATACGGCTAGGTCATTAAGTATTTTAAAAAGGCTAACCATTCTACTTAGAACCTCATTTGTCATGTTTGCTAAGATAAATAGGATAAGTACACTTTAGGTGTTAATCTAACATGATACATATTGGTAAACATATATTGGTTAAGCTAGTATATACATGCTACATGATACATGTTACATACATATATACATTTACATTATTTACATTTTAAATCTTAAAATGGAAATAGATACATGACATCATGGCATACATCATTTAGAAATCTTGTAGATTTAGAAAGATATCTTGTAGAGATCTTCAAGCTAACAAGTTGACTTTGGTAGATATGGGAAGATATGGCAAGATATAGAAAGATTTGTCAAGATATTAGCTGTCAGGTCCCGGCGGATCTAAACAGCATAAAGGGCGGATCCCTTTATTTGGATCCGCCAAATCCGTGGCATGTACAAACTGTTTTCCTATAAATAGCAGCCCATTGTTTACCCATAGTTTTAAGCCATTAGAACACATATTCCCTTTACCCTTTGCATACACTTAGATCAGTAGCAAACCATGTAGAATCATACATTAATCACCCATTTCATAATGATCATAATGTTACTAACTTTCATTATGTTGTAAGCAAACACTCGTTATGATCCTGTGAAGCAAGCTCAAGATCATGAGTCATCATCCATAGTATACTTCCTGATCCACCAAGAAGGTTAGAAGATCTTGAAGTCATTATCCACTATAGCATTCCAACATATGAAGATTCAAGGGCACTTGACATCCTCAATGATTGAAGACTTCTTATTCAAGAAGTTCATGTAGATTTCACATATATGAAGATCCATCACAATAAGTTTAGGGAGCTTGTGATCTTCATCCATTGAAGGCTTCCGATCAATGGAAGTTCATATAGTTTAGGCATTTATATCCATTGGACATTTATGTCATGGATCATTGTTGTAACCATCATTGCATCACAACCTATTCATACTAGGTGGTTTATGTGTTTGTGCCATAAAACACAAGGTTTCTATGTTGGGCCATAAAACATAGCGGGAGTGGTTGTACCCTTGTAAAGAACTCGGTATCTAGCTTAGTACCGGAAAAAGGTTAACCGACGACGGGAGTGGTTGTACCCATGTAAAAGAACTCGACATCTAGCTTAGTGTCGGAAATTGTATAGGCGACGTTAGGTTAGTTCTACCTCAAACTAGAACCCGGTATTTAGCTTTGTACCAGAAAAAGTGTAAGCGACGTGTGTAAGGTTTTCTCCGCCGAGAAAGGAGCTTGTTGATCTAGTGAAGTAACTCTCGAGTCGGGTACTCGGGGAGTGGAGTAGGGCGGAGAGGAGCTCCGTGACCAAACCACTATAAATCATCATGTTCGGTTTGCGCTTTCTTTACTCTTTACTTTTATGTTTGCATTACATGATTGCTTGTGTTGTGTCTTGATGATCATACTTAGATGACAACGTGTTTAAGTATATGGTAGTCTTAAATTAAAACAAATATCTTTCATATTACAACAAGCTTAATCGTTCATTTGATACAACAAGTTTAAAGTTTTTAAAACGGTAACGTATTCACCCCTCCTCCCCTCTACATTTTCACAGAGACGAAAACGGATAAAAACAGGTGAAAACGTAAAAAAAAAAAGGGAGAAAACGGATAAAAACGTAAGAAAACAAACAAAAACGTAATAAAAACGGACGAAACGTAAGAAAAACGGACGAGACTTACAAAAATGGACGAAAACGTAAAAAACGGACGAAAAAGGATAAAAACGTAAGATTAGTCAATGCGGACTAACGATGAAAATATTTTAACTCTATGAGGACTAACGAAGCAAATATTTTAACTCTTGTTAGGAGATAACGGAGAATAATTTGCATCGTTAGTCCTCATTGACTGATTTTACTAACAGAGGGATGGTTTTGTGCCAACTTTACTAACACAAGGATGGTTTTGTGCCAAAAAAAAACTACGAGGATGTAAAGCGGGACAAAAGACAAACCACAGCGATGTATTTTGGACTTTACTCAAAAAAAAAAAAAAAAAAAAAAAAAAAAAAAAAAAAAAAAAAGGAGGTTATGGGTTCTAACATGTGACTAAAGGGTACATATTAGTGTAGTTAACATATGTTTTAAAAAGGCAGAATTGCATATATATCCCACCTAAAGTGAAAAATTGCATATATATCACTTGTACAAGTTTTTGATACACATAGTACAATGGTTTTTATGCATGCTTTGGATATATATGCAATTATGCATTTTCGGAAGAATATATATGCAAAAATAAAAAGTAAAAAGATTTTCAAAGCTCACATTTATTTGAAACATACAAAATAACTTGGTTATGGATAAAAGCGTAAAGCTCAATGGCCGAAAGCAAGACTCACAACCAACGAGGGATCAACCAAAAAACACATGGATTATATCTCTAAGAGCAGAGGGTATGGTAACGCACGCCTGCATAAAGATGCAATGTTTAATATTTAATGTTAAGTAATGTTTAATATTCGTATTGTAATGTTTAATATTTAATGTTATGTAATGTTTAATATTCGTATTGTAATGTTTAATATTTAATGTTATGTTAGTCATTAAATGAAGTATTAGTTTTAGTTTAGGGGTTTTTGAAAATAGTTGAGTTAAAGGTGAGTTAAGGTTGAGTTATGATAAGGGGTGTTTTTTTTTAGTTAAAGGTAAAAAAGTTAAAGCTGATGTGGCGCTGACTTTGCAGTGTGTTAAACTTTAACCCAGAGTTACTATAGCGTCTGCTCTAAGAGCATTCGGTATAATAAATCTGGGTTAAACTTTAACACACTGCCACATCAGCGTCACATCAGCTTTAACCTTTTCACCTTTAATTCTAAAAAACACCCACTATCATAACTCACCTTAACTCAACTTTAACTCAAATATTTTCAAACTCAACCCCTAAACTTAAACTAATATTTCATTTATTAAAAACATAACATTCATTCTTAAACATATTACATTACATAGTTAATAAAAAAAAAAAAAAAAAGTTTCAAAGAAATAAAAAAAATAATAACGAAAAAAAAAAAAAAAAAAAAAAAAAAAAAAAAAAAACAAGACTAACCAAACTACGACATAAAAAAACACAATACTAAATCTAGTGACGAGGTTGGAGGTTATATTTTTTGATGATTCGATCTTTTTCTTCATTGATCCAACACACAACGTTTTGATCCTTCCCGTCAGATTCCATCATCAAAAATTTCAGCTCCTCCAATCTTGTTATCGTCTCATCTTTTATTTGGGCCGCCCGATACGCCGCTTGGGCGGTTTCCCGTTTCAAACGAAACTCGGATGTCATAGCCTCCCCGAATTGGCTAGACGAGCTCGTTCCTCTGGTACTCGCTCCCCCCGTACTTGTCGTGCTCTCGGATCTAGCTTTCTTTGAAGCACGCTTTGTCCCCACAGGACGTGGTTGTTCATCACGACCAAACAATGCCTCGTTTGTTTCACTTAGGACATCGCCGGTTAAATCAACCCTTTCCGGCGCATCCCATTTCTTATGAGCCCGCAAAACCTCCCAAGCCTCCTCGTTGTTAAACGGAGCGGTTCTGTGCTCGTCACGATACATTTGTTTGGCGCGTTTAAGGATATCCATGTCACTTTCCCCACTTTTTTGTTGGCGTTGGGAACGTTTGTAATAGGCGTTGAACTTTGTGCAATCACGGTTCAACGTTTTCCACTTTCCTTGAATCATATCCTTGTTTCGCTTTTGAAAATTGAGTCTATTAAAATCATTTTTCACTCGTTGCCAAAATGTATCTTTCGCTTGTGAATGCCCTACTTGTGCATCCTCCGTCGCGGCCACATATCACAAGGCAAGTAATTTTTCCTCGTTTTGGTTCCAGAGTTTGATGAAGTCGGTATTTTCTTCATCCTCCTCCAATGGTTCGGGCTCTTTCGATTTTTTTCCTTCCATTTTCCACCCCGTTTGTATGGTTTTGGAGGAGACGTAGGTGTCTCGGGAACATCATGGGTTTCTGTTTGAGAATGTTGTGATTGTTGTGTGAATTGTAGATTAGAGAAATTGGTGTTTAGGTTCTGTTGTTGTTGTTGTTCCCAATATAGCATTCGTTGATGTTGTAAGTAAAGTTCTTGGCTCGACAAGCCGAGTGGGTTAGGGATTGGGTTGTTGGGTGATGGTGCGTTCGGCTTTGAAGATGACCCGGCGTTTGGGCTATTCTACCCGGTGTTTAGGAGATTCATGAAACTATCATCTTCGTTTGGGTAAAATCCGGATATTTTTTGTGGAAATTT
Organism: Artemisia tridentata subsp. tridentata; assembly: GCA_021014915.2. Taxonomy (NCBI): domain Eukaryota; kingdom Viridiplantae; phylum Streptophyta; class Magnoliopsida; order Asterales; family Asteraceae; genus Artemisia; species Artemisia tridentata. The sequence goes on from CP139504.1 coordinate 411,944,538, forward strand.
GAAGATGGAAGTATAAGATATATTAGATTGATTTGTGGAAGTTTGAAAAAAAAATGTTGTGTTAATTGGGTATTTATAGGGGAGTGAAAATGGTTTCGATTTTTTTTTTTTTAGCATATAGCCGTTTGAATCGAACGGTCACATTCAAGGTGGGGTGAAATGATTTTTTTTAATTCAACGGCTATATGGACGTTTAAAGGGAGGGGGGGTAAAGTGATTTTTTTTTAACATATAGCCCCTTAACGCAGCCCTTTAACGCTGCGTTAACGCAGCATCCTCGGTACGGTTAACGCACCCTTAACGCAGGCACATTAAGGTTTAACGCAGAGGTGCGTTAACCGTTGCAACTGCTCTAAGGGAACGTGGTAAAGAGACCTAAGCAATTTAAATTGCAGACACACAAATCATGGGCTAACAATTTGAATTCTCGCGCACATGCACACGCATTATATAGGTTTCATATATCGAAAAGATTAATACACAAGTTAGTACTAGTACGAATCATGCATACACCATAAGATTGTCGGTTGGCAAACAAAATTGAAATATTCAATTAAAATCAAACGTGCTGATCAAGTCATGACACAAAATTAACAAGGGTGAAACTGTAGTTTGACATAGGGGGAATAATATAGTGTTGGTCAATATATATGATTGCAAAAGGGAAAATTCCCTAAATGCCCCATAAGTATACTAGTGTTCACCCTAAATGCTTCAAAAAAAAATTTTTCCCAAATATCCCATGGGATAGGGTCGCCCAAAAAACTTGGGCGGATCTCATAAAATAGTGACATGTGTCCCTATATATGTCCCCACAAAAGTACCTACTTCTTGGGCGACTGGGACCCACATATCTTGGGCGACTTTGGAATTTTTGTCTTTTTGTAAAAAAGTATAGTCTTATTTTATTATATAATAGTACATAAGTCTTGGGCGACTGAGCCCCACTATTCCTTATTCTTGGGCGACTTGTTCGGTAGATGGTACACTTTTATATTATTTTTTTTTATTGAAACTTGTGTCCAATACTTTATACACTTAAATACACTAAATACTCCTTTTATTTAAAATATAAAATTCACTTTATAATAATAATTTTAATACAAAATACACAAAATACCCAAAACAATTGAATTAAAAAACCAATCAGACAAACTCACACTTCTTCTTCTTCCTGAAACCATAATCACGTTTGAAACCCTAATCACTTTTCAAAACACACAAACCCACACTTCTTCTTCTTCCCCATCCCACAACCCCTCGAATTTCTGAAACCATAAACACGTTTCGCCATACTTTACTTCTTCTTATTCTTCTTCTTCCCACTCACAGTATTTCGCCATTCCTGCACCATATTTTGACCCATTTTAAACTTAAGGGTAGGGCTATCAGAATATTTCGCCATCCCTGCTACATATTACAATGTCTGACGCAAAGGTAACAGTTAGATCTAGATTAGAATATATTACAAATATCAGAGGTATGTTGAATAGTAATAGAACTACCTTGTTTAGGAGAACTGTATTTGGGCCATGGTTAGACATCCCCCCCTTTTCTGCAGATAGCCATTTGTTAAATCATTTTTATCAAAATCAGGTTAATGTGGTTGAAAGTGAGGATTGCCCTTCCCTTAGGTTTAAAATAGGTGATAATGTGGTTGATTTTGGTCGTGAAGAATTTTGTCTGATAACCGGTTTTGTTTTTGGGTCTGTTGCGAAAGAAGAAACTATCGTAGGTCGTAATGTTCGAGGGCTGAGAAATAGTCCTTTCTATGATCGTATGTTTCCTCATTTCCAAAACCTTAGGACTAAGAAAGTAAAGGGTGATGAGCTCATGGCTCTGATGGAGCCTGGTCCAGCGTGGGATGCTTTATCGGATGCGGATGTTGTTAGGGTTTGTTTGTTGATCATTGCAACATGTGTATTCATGGGTCGTGAAGGAAGGTTCTACATTTCGGACCACATGTTGACAATGATTGAGGATTTGTCTGTTTGGAATTCGTATCCATGGGGGGAGTATTTGTGGGTACATTTGTACAAAAGAACGGTAAATGTTGTAAAGAAGCATAATGATGGTGCAGCAAAGAAGCCGGTCAAAAAATCCCCTAAGAAAGATCAAACATACAATTTGTATGGATTTGTATATGCCCTCAAGGTAATAATTTATTCTACACTTACTTGACTAATGTAAGATTTATGCTTAATGTGTATACTCATAGATTTATTCTACTGTTACTTGACTAATGTAAGATTTATGCTTAATGTGTATACCCATAGATTTATTCTACAGTTACTTGACTAATGCAAATAGTAGACTGCTGTCAGTGAGATATTAATAGCCTTCTTGAAACAAACACAGCAAGTACATTATAAATTCATCAGGTAGATGTTTATAGTAAACATGATGCTTTCCTAATATATAAATGACAATCAGAACAGGAACATATTTGATCATCACATTATGAACTTCCAAGTTCCAACAATCCTGTATTGATCATTTTCGGCTAATGTAAGATTTATTGCTGTAATCAGTAGATTTACTTGACTAATGTATACCCATGTAAGTGCAAGTACATGAGCTTATTTATTAATCATCATATAAGTTAAAATGTTGTTTGTGTTTAACCTTTGTGGTCATTGCTTATTTTTGGACGTAACTTTGTTCCTTTTTCCAGATATGGATTTTGGAAAGCTTCCCTAACAGCATGCGGTGGTGGAGCAAAGACCATACAAAGACCCCACGTGATGTAGCCTGGTCGAAAATGAAATCCTATGAAAAAAAACACTACTCCATGCTATTTGACCCGGTGAGTAAACCCTTTATATGCATTATTTGTTTTGATTGCGTTCATGTTATTATTTTGGACGGTTTGTTTTTCTTATAGGGTTTTAAACCAATAAGCAAGATGGTTCCAAGAATTGATGAGGTGGTCCTTCCATGGTACATTCGTAGCGTGGATTATATCTGAGGACTACAGTTGCAACAAATATGTCGGTTGAGCCAATCGCTGTTGTAGAAGATGGTGGTGATGTTCATGTTGGGGATGTTGGCGTTGATGTTAGTGAAGGAGCTGGAGTTGCTGATGATGGTGGTGAAGGACCTGTAGTTGGTGGTGATGGTGGACAAGTAGTTGTGGTTGCTGATGTTGATGTTGGTGATGTTGATGTTGGTGATGATGGTAGACAAGAAGTTGGACTTGCTGGAGGAGCTACAGTTGGTGATGATAGTGTTAATGATGTTGATGTTGGTGGTGACGGTGGACAAGGAGCTACAGTTGGTGATGATATTGTTGATGATGTTGATGTTGATGATGACGCTGCAGAAGAACCTCGTGTTGGTGGAGAAGGAGCTGGAGTTGTTGGCGAAGGTGGAGAAGGAGCTGTACTTGGTGGTGATAAAAATGTCTCCGACAAGGCTGAAGTGTTGCCTACAGCTCAGATTGAAGCAGAGCTTAATTCTATTAAGTCAACAGTCGGAGGCATTGAAGAACGTGTTGGAGCCGACACACCTGTCTCAAACCTGTTAAGTGAGTTAGAGGTTATTAAGAAAAGGATCGGGGTCCTTGAGGATGTGTTAGGAGTACGGAAGCAAAAAAAGGTATGCCGACACACCTGTTTCAATTGCATTCAATTGCAGAATATTTGCCCATAAACCATAAACCAATTTCTATTACTGTTTCAATTGCAGAATATTTGCCCAGATTTGCATGCCGACACACCTGTGAAGGCCAGTGGTGTTGATCATGATGATCATAAGTTGTATTATACGGACACACAAGGGTTTCAAGGCCCCATGACACAACTTATCAAAGCCGCCTTCCACACCCCATCTGATCCTTGTACGGAGTTTATGCAACTGGACGATAACAGTAGGTTTGATTGTTCGTCCTTACCAAATTTGAATTCAGCATTCTCCGAATTTGTTGATGATGGGATTGATCTTCCACCTCATGATGTATGTATAAATAATACTGGTCTGTCTTATTTTTCTTTTTTAGTTTTATTGATACAGTTAAATATACTACCCTTTTGCTTTTTTTTAGGATTTGATTGATATGGATGTCGATAATAAGGAGACTGAGGAGGTGGCGGGAAGCGGGATACAACAACATCCGGCTGGGGACAGCCCTCAAACAGAACAACAACCGTCTGGGGAAGGGAATGAAACACTTGATGAACCTGCTGCTGACGGGGGTAATGGAGGTGACGAGGGTGTTGAAGTTATTTGCATCGATGTGGTGGTCCCCACGGAAGATGTTCAGGTAATTTTTTTGTTAATTCAATATTATGGAACGCTACAATACATCACCTACAAAACCCAATAAGTTGACAAAACAGAAACATAGACGGTTGATGCACATATGGCACAAGCTTATGTACATGAAGTTAAATGATTGTTCAGAAACATACATTAATAGATTCTTTAGAGCCATAACTTGACCCATCACATCTCACAACACATGTCTTACATGGGCAACATACCGTTGAGCCTCTGAATAAATATATCAATTTCTTTGTTCCTCATCTCTATCTCTGCAGCCAGTATCTGCAACTCCATCGCCTTTCTCTCATCTTTGTATTGAAGCTCCCTCAAAAACTGCGCAGTTTTTTGAGGCACCCTTTGCCCAACATATGTCTCCAACTCCGTAATAAGAATAGCCCTGTCACGATTTTTAGCATTCACCTTGCTACACATTGCGGTTATCTCTGTAGCCAACCTAATATACTCGATTCCTGATGTTTGGCAATAGAACTTTAGCATGTCTTCCCACTGGTACGAATTCGCCGCTGCCCGAAGCTCAGCAACCTTTACATTATTTGCCATTATTCCTTATTTATTTTATTTTTTTCTTTCATATGTGAATAAAGAGGCCTCTCTGCACTCTTAAATAGCAATAATTCTTACAGAGTAGTCTACTTGAATGCACTCACATGCAAATAGTGCACATTTTGTTTTCATTCAGTTGTATGCAACCATCATTTATATTTGAAAATAATTAAGCATGAGTGACACAATATTCCTGACCCACAAAACTTTATTTTTTTACTAAAAAGGCAATGTAGAAAAATCCAAAGACTTGTATATGGTATATCTTCATGTGTTGATGATAGCGTTACTTTTATACAGGGACAATATATCTCCCCTCCTGACATCAACGTTGTAAGAGAAAATGTAAGGACCATTTTCACAGGACTTAAAAGAAAGAGGAAAGCAAGCAAATTCCACAGCTCTCCTTATACGAATCCTCCAGACACTACTCCAAGAGTCTTGAGAAAGCGTTCATCCAGAATCACTCAAGAAAATATATCCCCTCCCAAAGGTCCAGATTTTGACAATAGTTTGCAATTGCCACAATTGGAACCATTTGTAGAGGTATGTAAAACTTTAAGTATGTATTACCGTTACTTAGTTTCCTTGATGTCTTGCAACATAGTTACATTAGTTTATACGAGTTGGAACAACCATTAAGCAATTTTTTTTTAAGAACCTGTCAAGAGCCTCGAAGGCGAAGAAACATAGCGTCACTGTCCCCCAATCTATTCAAAAGTTTGTTAAAAGCGGCGATGAAAGTAAGTTCATTTTTCCATGGGGCAATCAAGACACGGTTGCTGACCGCCGTTTTTGGATGTGTTTATTGGGCATGGGCAAGGAAAGTGGCGGATGGCTTAGGGATGAGGTATGTATAACTGAGTGGACACTTTTTTACGTTAAATATTAGTTTGTCTATCACTAATGTAGACTGCAACATAACACAAACTAATTCACATCTATAATTAAAACAACACATAGACGTATGGGTTGACTTGCTGTGGGCATTCCGACCACCAGAAGCAGATTGGGCTATGGCCGGTGCATTTTTCAGCCCTTCTGTCATGGAGAATCGCATTAGAAGCTTTTGGTCAAATGGTGTCAAGTATCCAGTGGCTTGGTCCGATGTCGAGAAGGTATTTATATCTTATTTTTACATTATGCATATTATTTTTTACACCTTGTGTGATGGCCAATAAACTGTTGTAGGTGCTATTTCCACTTAATGAGCCGGACAAGCATTGGGCGACAGCAGAGCTTCATATACGTACAGGTGTTGTAACAATATATGATTCGCTTCCCAGATACTAAAAAAAATGAGAGTGGTGGACTAAGACCATGCCAGCAGAATTTGGTAAAAATTTACCTACGTATCTTAAAGACGAAGGGGTGTTGCAGGCAAAAGGCATAGAGGAGGATGGTTATCAGATAAATTTGAAATATGCAGAGGATGTCCCCACCCAATGCAGTGGATATGGTGACTGTGGAATATGGGTGTGTATAAACCTTTACCGGTTGGGTAAAGGTTTGTCATTAAAGGTGGACAATCTTGCAATAGCACCTCTAGCCTATCGTGAACGAATTGCTGATTATCTGTGGAAGTACAAGGTGCAATCCTACTGATTACATGTTGAGGGAATGTATGTTGATGGTTCTTTAGATTGGTGTACAAATACTTGAGGTGTTGATGGTTCTTTAGATTTGTGTACAAATACTTGTGATGGAATGTCGTTTATGTAAGACAGCATTTATCCTATGGTTAGCTATTCATGCCAGATTGGTGTACAAATACTTTTGATGTAATGTTTTATATGTAAGAGTTGTGATGCATTGGTGTACAAATACTTTGATGTTTAATTATACTTTTGATGTTTAATTATCATTTGCTTTTAAATTGTCTGGCTTCACTACATTTCCTTAAACATGTAGGTCTATTATCTGGTAAATAACAAACATTACATAAACCACAAAACATTACAAAGTTCCTGACCATCTTCAAATCAATCAAAGATACAAAGCACAATGAAAAGGAGAACAACTACCAAACCTAAAAATAGCATGAATGTATCATGAACTTTAGATTTTTTCTTTAACTCCTTCATCTCTTGTTCTAACATTGTAATAATTTGTAAAGAATCTTCCGCATTGGCCACAACACTTCCTTGTGGAGTGGCAAGTGCCTTTTTTTCTTCATGCTCTCTCCAAAACAATTCTTTGTAGTATTGTGACGGGAGCTCGGGGTCTAGAAAACCATAAACTCCACATCTATCCATAGGACATGCTTTGTACCTTCTTCCTGGGTTCTTATGTGACCAAGATACTTTGATAGGTAGTGGATATGCCGGACGACAATTGCAATGCGTCATGTTAGCAACATCGTGGTATTCGAACTGGTTCCTACGATATGACATACTTGAGGAGGAAGATGAATTCATGAATGTAAATTTTATTTTGTTATAAGACAAGGGAAGTTATGTGTTAGAATTAAGTAGATAATGCAGGATTGTGTAGTTGTAAGGCTCCATTTATATTGGACTCAAACATAATGACGCAAGTACATGAGATGGTTGATGAACCTAAATGAAATGGTACAACAGGTGGTTCCTTCACTTAAATATTCTTGGGCGACCTAGTACAATATTTGCTGGAAACAATTTGACATTAGAAGTAAAATGTCCAACGAGAGCTGATGAACATTCATGTGGAAAGTTAAATACATACTATTAAAACCACCTAGACTTGATGAACATACAGGTTACATTACCACATTTAAAAGCATAATAATTGAAAATAACACATTATATTTTATCCTTCATTCTTGACAACATCACATCCCAGTTGGTTTCGTTCTTGTAAATCCCAAAGTCTTCAGGTTCCGCTATCCCATACTCTATCTTCAACAACAACTCCTCATGGAAACGGTCTTGCCTCATTCTCTCCTCCATTTCCCTTTCAGCCCTATCTTCTTCTAGCACTTGTTCCATTAATGCTTCTTCTTCTAATCTTGCTTCAATTTCCTTATCTTCAGTAACACCCTCATGACCATCTACACTTAATGCCTCCTCATAAAACGCTTCCTCATAGAACACTTCCGCATAAATTTTCTCTAAACATGTACCAGTTTCCTTCACCGATTCACCAATTAGTTGCTTCCCAACTTCATTTCCCACGTCTTTCAAAGGTATTGAATCCATCTCTACAAAAATAAAAATAAAAAATTAAAAAATAAGTATGTATATAATGTCAACTGAGTTTATAAATTTTACCAATTACATAAATAAACAAGTACAATGGGGGTTGATACACATTTAAGTCTTAGGCAACTAGATACTTGACTTATTAATGGCATCTGTCTATTTAAATCTGTGAGTGACTTTGTAAGTGAGGTTGAGATACACATAAATTTGTATATTGACCTCACAAGCTCAAATTCCCCACTGATATAACAATGAACGTGTCTGATATTGACCTCACAACCCTCTGTCACTCCTATGTTGTAACAGAAATTATTCTTGGCCATTACCAGAAAGAGATTCTTCAAGACATAAAGATGTCACACGATTTGGAGAACTATTCAAAAAAGATTACAGCTAGGGTCGGTCGTAGAGCGGAGCTTATAGCTGAACTTCGAGTCTTTTCACGTTCGAGAAATGCAAGGGACAATACGAAGAAGCTTAGGAGACTCCAGACTATCGATTTGCGTAGGGCGAGGGCGTTGATGAGGATGGCCAAGCAAATGCGCAAGAAGCTTCTTAAGAAGATAGAGTTTGCTGTAAGGGAGAGGTATACGTGAGGGGGTTGGTTGATGTAGGCTAGGGTGGGTTCCTTTTGTAAAATAAGCTGGTTATGGTTAGTTGAATGAAATGGATCTTATGATTCACATTTTATGTGTATAATGTGTTCAAATATGCTTTTACTTTTTGAGTGTCTTTGATATGAATCACAAACATAAACAGCTGAAAAACCCATTAATGAAACCATAAAACACAGACCAAACATGATAATGGAAATATGCAAAAACATAGTAGTGGCTTGGACATGGCCAAAACCATGACATCTATCTAACAGACCATAATCATTAATTAAGTTTCTTGCCTTCTTCTTCAATACTCTTCTTAGTTGGTGTTGTTGTCCCACTTCCATCTATACCACCAACTGCACCACCCCCTGCAGGTTTGTTTCCACTTCTAATACCCAAACCTATAACACCACCACTTACTTTCTCTGCCTCTACACCACCAGCTCCACCAACTACAACAACACTTCCACCTGTGTAAGCATGCCTCCAACACCTAACATCCATACAACAGACAATGCATCTTTCGTCCAACACCTCTACGTGTGCACCACCCCTTGCAGGTTTGTTTCCACTTCTAATACCCAGACCTATAACACAACCACTTACTTTCTCTGCCTCTGCCATTTCTATGTTGGAAGGCAAGTTGGATGGAGACTTTACTTCACTATCCTTATTGTGTTGGGCGACTATGGAGTTTGCTTTATTTATTATACTGGGCGACTTTGTGACTATTACAAAAACCTACCAGATACTTGACTTATGTTTGGCAACTACAATGGGGGTTGATACACATTTATATCTTTGGCTATTACAAGTACAACAATATAAATGTGCAAGTACAATGATGGTTGATACACATTTAAATCTTTGACAACTAGATACTTGACTTATTAATGGCAACTACACACACATTTAAATCTGTGGGCGACTTTGTAAGTGTGGTTGAGATACACATAAATGTGTTAATGGCAAATTGATTAGACTGTATATCGTCCTAAATACCAGTTCAATATCAATGTTATTCAACTGAGCTGAATATATATAAGCTAGTTTGCCTACACTTTATAGTCGTACATAAATGACAGCAGGGTACTAACTTCACTGTATACTAAGCACCATAAGGTTCCACTTAAAATTCAAGTCTCATTGCTAGGCCAGCTTACCAAGTGGACTAGCTGAGTTTATACTTATTTTCTTGGGCGACTATGGAGTTTGCTTTATTTATTATATTGGGCGACTTTGTGACTATTACATATGATATATATATAAATGAACAAGTACAACAATATAAATGTGCAAGTACAATGGGGGTTGATACACATTTAAATCTTTGGCAACTAGATACTTGACTTATTAATGGCAACTACACACACATTTAAATCTGTGGGCGACTTTGTAAGTGTGGTTGAGATACACATAAATGTGTAAATGGAAAATTGATTAGACTGTATATCGACCTAAATACCAGTTCAATATCAATGTTATTCAACTGAGTTGAGTATATATAAGCTAGTTTGCCTACACTTTATAGTCGTACATAAATGACAGCAGGGTACTAACTTCACTGTATACTAAGCACCATAAGGTTCCACTTAAAATTCAAGTCTCATTGCTAGGCCAACTTACCTAGTGGACTAGCTGAGTTTATACTTATTTTCTTGGGCGACTATGGAGTTTGCTTTATTTATTATATTGGGCGACTTTGTGACTATTACATATGATATACATAAATGAAAAGTACAACAATATAAATGTTCAAGTACAAAGGCAGGTTGAGATACACTTGGCAGGTTAATACACCTAAAATGCAAGAAGGCTTGTGTACAAGCTATTTTTCTAACATTGAAAATTTAAACAACAAATTCAATATGAGTAATGAGGACAGATCTAAGTTTAAAGTTATCTTAGTGCATCCGGCTTCAAAGCATGCTGTTAAACTACCTAAAGACATCAGTTATAGCAATTTAGTGGCGTACGTGAAGAATAAGTTGGGCGCCGTTAAAGAGAAGGGTGATTGTGTCGTAAGGTTGTTTTACAAAGACAGTGTTGGAACATTGGACATTGTTGATGATGATGACGTCCAGTACTTCATACAGGAATCTTGTTGTAAGAACCTTCACGTTCAGAAACTATTCGTATCAATAACAGAAATACCTTCTGAGGTAAAATCATCTTCCGCTTCTAATCATATATCTATCGATCTTAATGTACCATTGTTACCAGAACAATTTCATTATCCAACAACACCAAAGGTTGAACAATCTTACTTTCACCAACAAGATGACTTGCAAAAAAACTCATTTACAAACATGCCCATGCCACCCAGCGCCCCTAATCCGGTCATTAAAAACACCCATCCCAATAATACCTCATTTAAAAACGATAATACTTTTTACTTGTATAGGGAATTTTTTAATAAGGCAGAATGCATGTTTGCTATAGGAAAGAAATCATTAATTGAAGGATTTGAATACGAAATCCGAAACCATGAGGTACAGCGTAAAATGTAGTAAACAAGGTTGCCCATGGAATATATACACTCGCAAAGTTAAAGTGGGTAATAAATTCTATGTATCAACCGTAAATGACGTGCACACGTGTTCAAGAACTGAACTACATCCTAATCATCGTAATGCTACAATGAAATTACTAAGTCACTTAGTTCGGGAAAAACTAAAAGATACTAACCGAGTATATAAAGTGAGGGACATACAAAAGATATAGGGCTTGAATGGCAAATAGACGTTTCTTACAAGCGAGTTTGGGGGGAAAGAAATTTGGCGTTGGAGTTATTGAACGGTAACCCTGAAGATTCGTTTGAGAAGTTGCCTTTATATTGCCACAACTTAAAGATGGCAAACGAGGGGACAATAACACACATTGAAACAGACGACCAAGGAAGATTTAAGTTTGTACTTATAGCGTTTGGTGTTGCGGTAAGGATCGTTATAATTATATATACATATTTGAAAGTATTTTATTTTTGTTTAAGCTGTTATGTTATTACAACTAATATATGGTTAATGATGTAGATTCGGAGTTTTATAGCCTTCATGCGGCCGTTGTTGATAATCGATGCCGCGCGTCTAAAAGGGAAATATCTTGGAACAAACTTGCTTGCTGTTGGTATGGACGGTAACAACCAGATAATACCAATCATTACCGGTGTCTCACAGGGTGAGACCGGTGAATCATGGACATTGTTTTTGACAAAATTGAAAGAGTGCATCGGTGTGGTTCCTGGCTTGGCGATTATCTCAGATAGGCATGCATCGATAATACAAGCGTGTAATACAGTTTTTCCTGATTGCTTTCATGGTAACTGTTGCCACCACTTGATGATGAATTGCAATCTCAAGGGCGAGAAGGTCAACTATATTTACTGGAAGGCGTGCAAAAGTTATACGACGGTAAACTTTCATAGAGCAATGGCTGAGCTAAGGTCAAAAAGACCTGCAGCGGTAAAAAAACTTGAAGAAGCAGGTTATGAAAAGTGGTCAAGGGCATACTGCCCAGCAAAAAGATACAATTACTTGACGTCAAACAGTGCAGAATCAATTAATGCTTTAACGAGAAAAGTTCGTAAGGTTCCAATAACAATGCTCATGGAGTATTACAGAAGGCTTTTACAAGACTGGTATTTTGAATGTCGAGAAAAATATCACGGTAATTAGTGTGTCAATTATTTTTGAAATAAGAAGAAGCAAAATGTTTTACATTTAAAAATTATAACAACTTTTTTATGTTTTCATGAATTGTTTAGAGGCATCGGAATTTGAACTTACTGATTGGGCAGCTGCGAAGGTGAAGGACAAAATGTTAAAGAGTGGTAACTGGGAAGTTAGAGGCATTGCCATGTGTGCTGTGTATCAAGTGCTAGACCATCATAATGCTCATATAGTTGATTTTTTAAAAAGGGAATGCACGTGCAGGTATCTAATAAAACCATGTTGTTTAATAAGCTTTAGGTTGTTTGTTGTTGAATGGAATCTGTTTTTACGTTCCACATGCAGGAAATGGCAACATTCGGGGCTACCTTGTGGTCATGTGTGCGCCGTATGTAGGGCAGAATGTTTGACTAACTGTAACAAATGGGCAGACCCATGGTTTACAAAAACCAACCTGAAAGCCACATATAATGATATGGTATTTCCTTTGCCAGAAGAAGATAAATGGCATAATCCAGGTAATTTGCAAAAGGTTTTACCACCGGTTATGAAGCGACAATCAGGAAGACCAAAAAACAAAGATCGCATTCCATCAAAAAATGAAGAGCCAAAAGGTAAAAATTGTGGTAGGTGTGGATCCAAAGGTCACACACGTGAAGCATGTAGGGAACCATTGCCAACAACAGAGGTAATTTTGAAAGTAGCTACAATTGTATAAATCATGTTTGTGCAGTAGTTGTTGCTGATATAATAAATATGTTCTCAGAAAATTCGTAAGGGAAGTCGTAAGCGTAAGACAGATACTGAAAGCGTAGTGGTAGAGGAGCCGAAAACAGATGGGGACGATGAGTATTTCTGTAATGGCAGAATTTACGCGGATTGGGAAGACTTACAGTGGATGGGTGAATCATCTAACAACCTTTACGAGGGTGACACAGTCTGGGGCGGTGAACCTTCTAATTCTGGCATCAACCTAAATTCATACTCGGAATATCACTTAGATGATTTATGATCCTATGCGTGAATTGTAGGCTTAGTGTCTCAATTATGTGTGAACTGTTTTATATGTATAATCTACTATTTAAGTTGGGTTACTTTAGTTTTATGTCTTTATGATGTTCAAAAGATCTTTAGGATATATGCATGCAATATTGGTAACAATTTAAAAGCACATATATGCTTGAAAAAACTTTCTAGCAACTTAAAAAGAATGGTAAGTTAAATAACGTGTACCTGGTGAAACAACTTTCTAGCAAGTCCATGAGTCGTTTAACGCTACTTGTGTGCTGCAAATAAATTATCTAAGTGAGCAATAACCTAAATTGAAATATATAAACCAAACAAGCTTAACCAAATTATGAAACTGTCTTACTAGTTAGTGCAGTCAAATACTCAAGAACAAGCAATGAGCAAAAACAAATCCATGACATTTTAATGTACAAGGATACATACATGACAACCATTGTTTAATGTACTAGTCCCATAACAGGGATCACATTACATAACATATCCTAAGCCTAAGTTCTATTACAACAAAATTTAATTGTTAGAATTACAACCACCATAGCCGACAATTACCAACTACACACTCTGTGTTGCAAAAAGAACCTAGCCATATGTTCACGGTAAGCAATAGCTTCCTAAACAGGACTTTCGACGTCCAACGACTTCCCATGTGCCAATCGTTATAAGAATATGCAGACCCAAATACCGCAATCACCAAACAGGCCCCCCTGCTCTGGAACGTTCTTTGCATATGTAAAGGTGATGGCATACGTTTTGGGATCTATACCTTTCTTCTCAAAAACATTGGCATCATGTAGGAGAACGGGAAGTCCAGCCTGCATATTGATTGAAAAATATTAGCAAAAACAACCACAACAACAATATATAGTACAAATCAAACAAAACATATAGAGAAACGAGACAATCATGTCACTCTCGTCTTTCTTTTTTTTTTCTCTTTTCATATAGAAACTAGACAATCATGTTTTTTCAACAAGAAAAAAGAAAGCAAAGCAAAATTGGTCAACTCAAGTTAACTTTGGAGTGGTTGAGAAACACATCTTGTTTCTGTGCAGTGTACACAACAAAAGGTAAATACGTAACAATAATTAAGAAACATTAAAACAAGGAATCACACCATACATAATAATTAAAAAGATACAAATGAACTTCGCATTTTCTGATACAGAAATTAACTTCGTCATTATACACGACTAAAACATGACCTAACCCACCACACCAGATACAAAGTAAAACCCTAAACACTGGGTATCACAGCTAGATAACATTAAAAACCATAAAAAACCATTCTAAACCATAAAGCATGAGCCAAACATGCACATAGACTGACTAGAAAAACCGGTAAAACACAACAATAAAACCCATTCCCTTCGGCACCAAACAATCTAATAAGCCATTGTATCATGATGAGTTTGCAGAATCAAAGACTCGCAGTTTGGACTGATGCAAAATGAAGCACCATTTCCCTCTGCACCAATATTATAGAAATTACCGGAAGCAACATTGTAGAGTACGAGATTGGTAGCCCATTCTTCCGGGTTCTGAACTTCCAGTATTGGGTCATTGTTATTAGCAAACCCAAATAACTTAAGTACACAAGGAGTAGGAAAAGCAATCAGACATTCAAACGATTCAATGATTCCCCCAACCACCTCTAAGCTCCATACACAGAAAACAAAGTTGTCCTCACCATCTATGTTTTCGGAAACAACAACGTTTTCTCTTAGGTTAGAAACAAAGAATGGTAGAGGAAGTTTGAATAACAACTCGTCTGGTATGTCAAGAACCTGGAAACGATGGGTCACCAAGTCGAAAGAAACCATCATATAGCTCTTGTATGAGCTAACATCACTAGCAAACAACTTTTCATAAGCACACCAGAAGATACGGCCATCAACAACAGCTTGAGTTGCCTTTTTCAGTCAGATTGACTAACGAGGAAAAAACTGACTTTCTAATACATTCCATTCTCTTGATGAGAAGGAGAAAAGTAAGACACACCATGGATTTTGGGGATCAAATGGGTATGAAATCTTTAAAATTGTTGGGTCCAGGTTTTCAGGTCGAACCCCAAAAGCCAACATACGCTTTTCATACTCCTGACCAGTTGTCACATAAGGTACAAATGTTCCCACAGATCTTCTGATGGATGGGTTCCAAACAAAAGCCATGTAGTGAGGGAGAATTGGTCCATGCGAAAAACCCCAAATGCCGTGTGAGCAGCCAATAGGAATCAAGTCAGAAAAAGATAGGTTTGTGGGTACAGGTGTTAAAGATAAATTCTGAGAAAGGTAAGACACGTAACCTTTAAACCCTTGCTGATAGCGTAAAACATATGGGAAACCATCAGCTGGGCGAACCCCGAAATGACAAGTGTAATGCATGGTGTCAATACCAGCCTTCCTGGACTTTGATACACTTCGGCATTGAAGTACTTGCTTCACAGGAAGCCTACGTACAATGTCCAATTGTACTTCAAGTGGAATACAGTCAGACATGGTGCAAACTAGTGTGGATGTAAACTAGTGTGGAGAAGAAGAGTATAAAGGTATAGCTGGAGGTTTAAAGAGTAGTGTGGGTGTAAACTAGTGTGGAGGATAAGAGAATATATAAGACTTAACATTTAATAATCTACTTGTCCATGTACCTGAACATTAAGGAAAACTTAATGGACAATTGTACTTGCATAGAGTTTAAACAGTTGACTTAGGTTACATTTAAGATGATACTTGTCAAAGTACTTGAAGTTTTAATATACAAGAACCTGTACTTTAAAGACTTATAGTTCAAATTGAACTAGTATATTCATCTTTGAATGGATGTGTTAGTCATAAACAAATATCAAACTGGATTTGAGACTGTTATATGCAACACCTGCATTTCAGGTTTTACCTCTAAACATGCCCGCATATTCAAATACCAAGGACGCCACTCCGGTTCATCCTTTTCACCACTGTCATACAACGTTACCACCCCTGTCTTGATATCGAACTGGGCCAGAAACCAATGTTTTTGCTTTTCGTTGATAGGCATAAAAACCTGTTATGAAAAAATAAAAAGAAATTTATATATGTTATGTTCTGAGGCAAATAGGTCCATATATGTATACTCAAGGAATGAATACACGTATTACCTGGTCAACATCGGCCCAATTAATATTGTACTTGCTTCCATTAGCATACCAAATGGGGATGGAGTTCTGCAATAGCAACTGAACACAGTATGGACTAACCATAGCCCAATCATCGTCATCGGGTCTGAAATGCAACATGTATTCCACCCACAGCTCTATGTGCTGTGAAAACCAACGCAAAAGAGTATTCGTGAGACAATTACCATAAGAAATGAAAAACAATAGATTTACAAATACATATAAATGAAAAATGTACGAGTCTGACCTCATCCATGAGCCACCCTTGTTTTGTAGGATCTAAACAAACTAAGCTCTCCCAGAACCTCCGATCAACACGTACAGGTTCTTTGGACCAAGGAAATGTATAACGAAGAGGCCCCGGCTTTCCAAGGAATTTGTCGTAATCGTTAGTCAGATGCACTTCGCCGATATATTTGTTGCACCGAGTAAGATTCTACACACAGGTTCTTACTATATTAGAAAAAAAAATAACGTTAAACGTAAGAAAATAGAAATTGTTTTTATACCTCCACCCAAGGCTGAACACGTTTTAAATAGTCACTCATATCTCGATCCCGACATCCATAAGGGGGCGTTCGATTTTTTTCAGCTTTCACAAATTTTTCGGACCAGCAATACAATGAATCAGACCCATCTTTTTTACTCCTCTTGTTGGGTTCCATGCCTGCCTTTGCTCTTTTCCAGTGTTCTGAATTATATAAAGCAGATAACTTGTTCTTCTTCTCGAGTGCAATCTTGAACCTCTCTTCCCTTTCCAACCGCCGTTTCATCTCCTCTATCAACGCATTATGAAACTCTTTTTCCATAAGCTTTAGTTCTTCAATCTTCCACCTTTCTTCTTCTTGCTTCCTCAGGCTTAATTCCTCTTCCAAAAGATACTCCTGTCACAAGAATTTATGTGAATTGATGTGTTCATACAAGGTATAATATATTTTGGTTTGTATTCTTTGTAAAAACACATTACCTGAAAAATATCATCATCAGAGTCGACATCTATCTCAGCTGAACGATTTCGGGAAATAATAGAGTCAACTATTTCAAAGAATTCAGAATCCATTTTTTCTCGTAATACATGGCTTAGATGCGAAAACGATTTACTGAAGTCCAATTTCTCCTGTATATGAAAAAACGGAGGCATTGTTAAATTCAATAAAGTAAAAATTTCGCTTTATAATTTGACAAGTAAGCTATCGGAACCAATGTGTTTACCCGAAAACCGCAAGTTCTTTCGTAAGCAAGAACCTACAAAGTATTTTTAAAACCCATTAAATTTATATGACAATCATATAAATAGATGTTATTGCTAAATGCATTATATTACTGTATATAAAAAATCACCTGAATAATAGACTCAAGTTTGAAAACACGAGCATTCAACTCCTGAATCACACAATCCTTAAGGCTGATCTCAGTAATAAGATCACTTGTCTGAATCCTGGGAACAAGCGGTAAATACTTTTTTTCTGTCCTCCCACGTTTCCGGCAAGCATCCAACTTCTGTAGATAGAGATCGTAATCATGTGGTACCTTTGGTTTACGAGTAATTGGTATGTACCCCATGAAATACTCTCGAAATTGGATATACCAATCAGACTGCTGCTCGGCTAATGTTGCTTTCAATTCAAAATTTATCTTCGAGTCCTACAAAAAACATTAACCAAAAGTAGATCAAAAAACAAGTTGAATACAACACAAAATAACATAAATAGTAGGGAATACGATATTCTATAAGGTTTTACCTTGCCAAATAGCAATCCATAATCCGATCGTGTAAACAATTCTTTCTTTGACCAGGCTACACCCCGTGGTATGACATCTGGGACTTTATTCCACCATTTATTGCTTCTTTCAAACGACTCAAGAATCCATATCTACAAAGTTAAAGATTGCGTTAGGCAAGGAAAAATAAAACAAAATTAAAAACTCATACAATTATATGAAAAAAAATAAAAGAATAACCTTGAAAGCCCAAACAAATCCTGCAAGTGTATACGTTGGAACGTACTTTCGAGATGCTTCGAGTCCTTTAAGGTGTTCCCACCTGTGTCTGTCTACGACATTAAGTATCTGGTTGTACAATTGCCTCCAAATGTGCTCCCCCCATGGAAACGAATTCCATGCTTCAAGGTCTTCAACCAAACGCAGGTATCTGTCATCCACTTGTTCAGCCAACAACCGACCCATAAAAATTACCTCTAGCGCTAACAGTAGACACACATGGACTGCATCTTCGTCAGATAATTTACCGAATAACTCTTCATCCTCAAGAACACCAAGAAGATCTAAGTTTGAAAGTCTTACCCCCATTTTATTTGGAAATACCCTTAACTTAAATTTTATATCCCCTTTACTATACAAGTCAGACCTTATATATTTTCCAAAACAAAAACCTGTTATTAGAGAAAACTCGGGATAACCAAAATGTAGACTACGACTATCCACAGTATATATGAGGGGCATGTCAAAGTGTGCATCATCTACATAACCCTGTTTTTGTAGTATATAATCTAACATATGTGGTTCATGGTCAAAAAATAAAATATCCAACCATACTCCAAAACAGGTAGTCCTAAATAAAATCCTTCGCTTTTCATTCAGCTTTTCTCTTATTAATGAAAAGTATTTTAATTTACTCCTAACGATGACTTTGGCTTCATATTCCTTTAAGAAAAAAAAATAAATAAAGCCAGCTTAGGAAAATAATAAGAAAAGGAAGACCATGAATAACAAATACTTGCACTTGCGCCAACAAAATATGCAAATGTTGAGCATAGAATAGAGTCTGAGTAACAGGACTCGTCTTGACGGCGATAATGAAGGAGTGTGGATTGTCATCAATCATACACACTATATCATTATCGCAATCAAAATGTCTCAATTATAAGGGCAGATCAATCTAAAGTCGTACATGGGTTCCATTGCTTTTTTTTTTGGAAACCGTCTTATTACCGGTTGTGTCTTTGATCTTGATAACAAGCTTCGGCCCACAGGTACACATGTCATCACCCTAAAAAAAATTTAGGGTGACCACACCTGCAACTGAGGGCCAAAGCTGGTTATCAAGATCAAACACGCAACCAGTTTAAGACGGGTTCCAAATTAAGCAATGGAACCCATCTAAAACGGTAGATAGATCTTCCCCTATAATTGAGGTTGCGCAATCAGAATTTCTTAAATCTAGCTCAATGTTTGATATTGTTCACTTGTATGTGGCGAATATACATATTAATTATGTATATTCTACAACGCTAAAGAGAGCATGGTGATACTTACGCACAATTAAAGGTTTATTCTACTATGATTATAGACGAAGATGCTCAACATCTTCTGGCCAATCATGCTCCATTGGGACAAGCTAATTGTAGGTTATTCACAAGCAAAGAAACACTAGTTTGGGACAAGTATGGATCGAATAAGAAGAAGAAGATTAGAGAGAGGGAGTGTTGGAACCTTAGAGAGATAAACAAAGAAAGAAAAATGTATTCAAAGTGTAGGAAGGTTCAACCCTCTCCACATGAGGAGAGGGGTATTTATAGTGCTTTACATTACTAGCTAATATGCCCCTAGCGGGCTGTGGAGCAAGCTGACAGTGGGGAAAGCCCCGACCTACTCCACAATACTACTAATAACTAATCTACTACTAATATTATAAATAAACCTACGAGCTATTAAGTGCTAATAAGTACTCGGGGTGACCGAGTCTTCAACTGAATATTTGTATTCCTAACAATCTCCCCCTAAGGGAGGTCACCCCGGAAGTGATGTTCTGAGTTGTAGCACTTCATTCTTGAATCGTGACTTCATAGCTCGAGAATATTGGTTCTTCAATATCATAGTTCAATGTGTATAAAGCAATGGTCTTTAGATGACTTCTCTTCTGTCTTGAATGATGTTTGGTAATTCTTTGTGTGTCATCATCCAACATGTGTTTCTAAGACATCTTTCTGTAGTATGATTCCAAGTGATGAAATATAATATGAGCCGACATGTTCACACTATTCTGGGTCATAATCTTCAGTATCAGAGTTAGCAGAAGCTGTGTTGAAGGTCTTTTGGTTGATCATGACTTCTTTGAATATGATGATAATGTAGTGAGAACATGTGGTAGAGGATGGGCATCTTTTCTGCAACCAGCTACAACCAGCAACAACAGCAACCAGCTACAGCATTCCACAACTACAACCGCCAATTGTTCCTGCATACGACAGTTAGCAACAAATCGACCGGTACTTACAGGATTGGATTTCGAGATCGTTATCAGCATAGTGTGAAAATTCTCTCTAATCCTTACCAAGGTCGTTCCTAATCGAAAACCCACAGAGGGCTTTTTAAGATCATATCATAGTATATCAACGATTAGGGGAGTCGCTGGAGATCACTCCATGACTGTAGACCGTTTGAAACCGTCGTGATCACTAAGTGTAACCCACAAGGAGTTACCGAAGTGACCTGCTTTCAGGGCTGCTTGATGATGACCCTGGCAGGAATTTCCATTCAATCATTGAGAATTACATACGTAAATTCTCTCATAAATGTTCTGGCAGATTGCTAAGATCTGCGTAGGGCTCATGAGTTTACAACTGGTGTCCTCAATGTTGAACTACCAGTGTAGAGATGATTCGTGTTCCTATGAGATCTTATTATACATCTCGTGGCTCTAGACTCTATAGTGCATTTTGATTTGGTGATCGGAGGCTGGAGAGGACTGCCACCTTTTCAATATCATCTAACTCGGAGTGAGAGAGACGATAGAAATGTATTGAACTCCGTGACAATTGAAACAAGAATCCTTTGAGGGACCTTGAGTGGCTAGGGAGGGTTGTGCAGCGTATCACTGGGTCCATGATACTTTGTCTTCAATTCCAGCAATCAACTAAGTGATTCTGACAGCATATGAATTGACCTGATTTCTGCCTAAGTTGTAAGGAGGGCTTCTTTCTTTTCACCCTTTATCTTTACAATTCTTTTTCATTCTTCAATCCCTTCAGTGCTTACCGAGACTTCATAACTAGCACCTTGTTGGGTTTGTTCCAGTACTAGCTCCATCTCAGTCGGCACTTTTCCCTTATCCACTTTTCTCCTTTTTTAATCATACCTAAGGACTTCTACACTAACTAGTGGATTGTCCCTGGGTAGATCCCTCCGGCTCTGGCGGGATCGTTGGAACTTGAGCCTAACCTAACCATCCTTATAACTCCATACATTAATTAACATGGTCGGTCTTTGGTATTCTTCCACGATTGCCATAAACCAAATCTTTAAAAAAATCTCTCAAAGTGTTCATGATTCTGAAACACATTTTTGCAAACACTTGAGAGTTTTATATTTTTCAAATGCTCCCCCTCAACATGTGCTCGGTTGATTGTTTTATAAATTTGCACATGTTAGGTAGAGCTCGCACTTTTTGAATTGATCCACTTTTAGTGAACATGACCGATTCGAGACACGTTTACATCACTAGTTAGACTAGCTTGAAATTATTACCCGGCCTGGTCAACTCCACAGAAAGT
Organism: Artemisia tridentata subsp. tridentata; assembly: GCA_021014915.2. Lineage (NCBI taxonomy): Eukaryota > Viridiplantae > Streptophyta > Magnoliopsida > Asterales > Asteraceae > Artemisia > Artemisia tridentata. Next base: position 411,966,504 of record CP139504.1, read on the forward strand.
TTCTCGAAATGGTACACTCTACTCAGATACGTCTTTTTCGAGACACGCTTACATCACTGGTTAGACCAGCTTGAAAATATTACCCGGCCAAAGCGTATCCTTTCGATTGATGACAATTCAAGTTTCGTCAATTCATTTGTCAAGTCTGAGACACGGTCTCATGTGATGCCCAATCCTTTGCTCCCCCTCAATAAGTGCATTGATATACAAAAGAGTTTATCACTTACGGGAGAGCTTTCTTTTTCATCCAAAACATTTTGCTCCCCCTCAATATGTGCATTGATATACAAAATGGTTTAGCACATACAGGAGAGCTTACATTTTCGTTCAAACATCACATTTTATCAGATTTCATATTTAAATCACATTCTCTCCCCCGATCAAAAATTTCAAACCATTTGAGATTTGTGATCCCAATTGATTTAAATAAGTTAGAAAAAAAATGTGGGAGAAAATGTGTCAGATTTAATTAAGTCTGATAATGGAACATACGATTCTCCCCCTTAATCTACGAGGGATATTTACTGCTGATTATACACATTTCACATATAGATAATTACAATGTAAGTTCAGAGTTAATTACATACTATAATAACAAACATTCAAAAGATGTCAAAACAAAGCACCACTGACAGATTCTGTTCACCCTGTTCTTTCCAGCAAACGGTAGTCTCCATCTCGATCTCTGCCACTGACAAAGCTTTCCAAGTTGCGAAAAATTCTTCTAGTTTTCAATCTTCGCTCAATTGCTCTCATAAACTCTTCACATCTCCGCACATCCACTTGAGTCCAGAATCGAGTGTTGTATCCTGGGTTTTGAGGATTGATCTTGACTTCTTTTACCCTAACATCCAATGCTTCATCAATCATTCTCAGGGTTCCATCACTAAACTTATGAATCTCGCTGAGTCGTACCATCCTTGGAGCCCCATGCCTGCTAGTTATTTTGACGGCTCTTGGAGATTCGATCACTTTGAAGTCGTGAGTGAACTTAAGACCCTTTCCTTCCCAGTTTGGTATTTTGAGGTTGAGTTTGGTCTGGTAGCTCTCAATTCCAAGTTGAAAGTCACCTACCCTTTGTCTGACAACAAGACCCCTAATCCATAGGTTCAATGCAGCTGATAGAATCTTCTTATCACGGGGAGGGAGATGATCCAGGTGTCCTTGAAGATTCAGCAGAAAGAAATCCTTAAAATTGCCTGGTAGCAGGTGTTTGAAGTCACTTTCGGCAATGACGTACTCCTTCTGATCAGCCCGACGAAGCACAATTCTTTTAAGATAATCATACCCGTACATATGTTGAACTTCAACCTTGATGACACTTAGAATTCTCAAATGCGAGCGAACACCTCTGCGATTACCCTCTGCTGCATGCCTTTCAATATAGAACCGTTTCTTGTGGAACCACCAATGTGTAATACCATAAGAGGCAGCTATATCGAATTTGTGTTCTTCATTCGACCATATCTGATTAGGCACCAATTGCTCTAGCTCAATATCAGGGTAGTGGGCCGCCTTCACTTTGGTGATAGATATCGCCTGTCTGCTACCTTTATCTCCAAAACGGAGATAGCCCAGATCGTTATTGAAGAAGAAGTCGGCTCGAATAGAAACGTGATCCGGTGACCCTTCGAGGGAAAGAGGTCTGCTAACTTTGGAGGGGAGAATCTGCTCACTTACTTGATCAGTTAGTAGTTTGTGACATTCTTCAATCTGGTATTGAAGATGCAGCACATCAGGGTGGAATACTTTGACAATCTCATAAGCTGGGCCTTCCAGATCCTGACGAGTGAGACTTGGGATTCCTTTCTTCTTACAAAACCAACTAATGAACGACCCCATATCACCGATTGACCCAAGTTTTGCTAGCAGCGAGTTCTTAGGTGGAGATTCGTGTTGAGAAGCGATTGCAACTGCCCAGTTGTTCTCAGGAACTATGGTGTCTGATGATGGAACAGACCAAGCTGGTTCAGGAACTGAGGCTTGTTCTTCATCAGATGAAGGTTTCCACCAAGTTTTCATGTCTTCCTTGGAGGGGGGATTTCTTGTGGAGCCCGAGTCATTAGGTTCGTCAGTTCTCATGAATTCTCTCCACCAGTCTTTATCTGGGTTAACCTTTGGAATCTGTGCATTCGCTGTGTCTACTTCTTCATCAGTGTGAGAACCAACATCTTCTGTAACAGATACTTCATGCATAACATGTTCCTCTGGAACAGGAGGAAATGAAGGCTTGTATTGAGTGTCAACAGTCGTCCATGCAAGAAATCCAGGAGCAGAGACACTCTTTGACGTGCTGGGACCAGACGAGGGAGGAGCTTGATCTTCTCCAGCGGATGATGCAGAGGGGTAATGATGAGATTGAGTGTGGGTGAAACCTGAAACTCCAGAAAACCCTGCTGCTCCAGACCCACCATCTGGAGGAGGAGGTGGTGGAGAATGTGGTGGATGTCCAGGGGGTGTGCAGGGCTTGTCTTGACTCTTTTTCTTCCTCTTTCGTTGTTCATTAAGTTCAGTCATGAAGTGATCCCTAGCATCCCTGTCCATCGATTTTTCCAAGGCTTTGTATAGATTCTGATGATCATCATGACTTTTATACTGCCCGCTTTCAAACATTCTGCTGTGAAGAATTTCTTTCATATCGGTCGTGGGAAGATCTCTGAAGCGAGCTTGCAACAGTGCTTCCATTGCCCATTTGACTGCATCTTTTACGTGAGCATCAACAGCAACAGAAACCTTTTGTTCTATATCAACCTTTTCCACCTTCAGCAATCTTTGTTCATAACTTTTCATCTTTTCTGTCATAGTAGAACAAAGCTTTAATGCCGTTTCTAGCTTTGATGCTAAGTCTGATGGTGGATCTGTAGGTACAGTTGCAGTTGTGTTTGCTTCAGGTGAGGTGATCTCTATGACCGGTGTTGGTGTGGGAACTGGAGCTGTCATGTGTCTCACACCTGACATGTCTTGTTCTATATGCACTGACACCATTAACTCAACTTCTTTATCATCCTGCATCTTTCCAGTCTCTGTAGCAGTGTCATTGGCTTTATCCATGAGAAATTGATCACCATAGTTGAAGTCTTGTTCCAGGTTTTTGAGAGAATACAGTGTGCCAGTAGACTCTGTTGGTTCATTAAGGTGAGGCTGCTCATCATCTTTCATTTTCAAATTCTCATGTACATCTGGGTATGCAGTAGCAACAAACTCCTCATGATGCAATTCCTGATCGGGTTCTGTTGTAGTTTTCGATCCTGGGACATGGGCTTCATTGACTGTGCTTTCTGGCTCCAATTCTTCATCAACTTGAACTTGTGGGGTCTCTTCTTGTGGTTGTGGATCCCCTATTTGAGTATGTGAAACCTCCTCCTCAGTATTCTTATTCAGATTCTCATCGGATTCAGTGTCACTGGAGTTTGAATCAACATCTAAACTTGGGGATCCCATTTGAGCACTTTCAGAGAAGTCCAGTGATTTGGATAATTCCGATCCACGCTTTTTAAGTATAAACTTTGTTGTCGTCTTGGGTCCAGGAGATGAAATGGTAAGAAGAGTTTTAGCAGCTTGTACTGCTGTGGTTACCCCTTTTCCCTCGCCTTCGACGGTTGGCACTGGATCACGACTCCCTGCATCAGGTTCTCTAAGGACAACACCTTTCGTAATATTCCTTGTAGATTATGCATGTTCTTTGGTACTAATCTCCAAGGCTTGTTGGAGATCAGGGTCTTCTTCATCTCTTAGAGCTAGGTCATGTGCTACCACATCTTCCTCACCAACTTGACCTTTTATCTTAGTTCTCTCTGAACCCAGCTTCTTGGTTTTAGCCTTCTTTTTGAGTTTCTTAGCTTTCTTAAGAGCCTCGACTTCAGTGGGTGCTTCCTTCCTTTTCTTCGATTCTGATTGGCTCTGCTTGCTGGATTTCTGGGTTTCAGGATCAGGTGATTCAGCTTCACCTCTTAACTTATCCGAAAGAGCCTTTTGATATCCCTCAACTTTACTCAGATACTCCTTATAATAGGAGGCTTGTCGGATATTATCTGATAGAAGAGACTCAGGGATGAGCATTCCAAATACTTCTTGTTTGGATCCTTTGGCCGTCCACTTGAGATTTCCCAGAACATGTTCATTGCAATACAGATGGAGAGGAGAGCCTGATCTCGGATGGAATTTGTGAATAGAATAAAGGTGGTGAATTATCATTTTGGTGAATCGGATGCTTGGAATGATCAGCTTTCTAACTGACTTTTTGCTGGTCTGTGTTAACTCCATTTTCACTTTGTCTTCCAAGAAGGTGTAAATAGAGTGAATAAACTCTTCCCAAATCCTTTCAGCGAAATCAATGTTTGCACCTTTCACAATCCCCCACAGTATCTGAAGCACTGGAGCCCTTGGCCTTTCGAAACCAGAAGTCTTCCCAGTAAGACATAAGTTGATGATAGTGGCTATAGCTCTCCATGGTTGATACATATCATTGGTGACCACCACTGACAGTTTGTTGACGGTTTTAGGATAGCCCAGGTCATTTACGAAGTTGATAAGTACCTCGGATGAGGGTGGTTGAGTAAATGGTTTATCTGCGACAACTGGTGTGATTTGAAGAGCCTTTCTGAGTGTGTCTTTAGTGAGCTCATACCATTGTTCATCTAATTGGCACCGGTAGCATCCAGTATCGTTGTTGACATGAATCGTGTTCCAGAACTGCTGAATGTATATAGATGGTATGGTTGCACAAGCTGTGAAGGCTCTGAAGAATGTGGTTTCTTTTAGTATATCTATTGCTATTTTGTATATAGGGCTAGGTTGAGACCTTCCCATATCTATATAGCAGTTGCTCTTTCCAATGGGGATCCACTTGTCACATGGGAGAATTTGTTCGTCTGTACGAACTAGAGTTGGAACATCGTGGGTTAGTTCAGAGAAAGCATCAATCACATTGTCTGCCATTAGATCTGCACACATACATTCACAGAAAGACCAACATACATATGCAAAGTTAGACATGAGCCAAAGCTCGAGGTTAGTGCACATTATGTGATTTCATAGATGGCAACATGTGAAGAAATAGTTCGACATCTATAAGCATGAAGCACATAGAAAAGATGAGCTTGAATATGAGTATCATGAGGAACTTAATCAATCAAGTTGCAATTTATTGACCATATCACACTCTGCATTATACTTGACACACACTACATGGCATTAAATACAAAACGCAAGTATGCCCTAACACAAATCGCAAGTATGCTCTAACACTAAACGCAAACGTATACAAGTCGCATACATCATTTGATCAAATCGCATAATTGAGATCAGAACAAATCGCAAGTTTGCAATTAGAACAAATCGCAAGAAACCCATTTATTCCCGTCGCAACATGACACGTGGCATAGCATGCTTGAAGACACAAATCGCAACAATGTAACATCACACAAAACACAAGTATTCAGTATCATGTTAATTACAATTTAGTGGAGACAAAACGCAAGCATGAGCATATAGACAAAACGCAAGCATGAGCATATAGACAAAACGCAACCTTGATCACAGATATAAAATGCAAGGATAAGCAATTAGACAAAAAGCAACCTCGATCAAAGACAAAACGCAAGCATGAGCAGATAGACAAACTGCAACCTCAATCACAGAGACAAAACGCAAGCATGAGCACAGAGACAAAACGCAAGCATGAGCACAGAGACAAAACGCAACATGGACCAGTCAACGCGCTAGAGAAAAAATGCTACAACGAACAGACAAGACACATCTTTTTGAACAGACAAAACGCAACTATGAATGTACGCTCAAAAGAAATCTCCCAATCATTCATCACACGAGTATATGTGCAATTTATGATACAAATGCTCACAGCAGGCAAACCTTGGCATCTAATTCACGACCCATTTTAACTTAGGCTAATTAACGAGGGACACAACCCACTCATTAATACTTCTAACGGGTCTGATTCCCAAAGGACAGTAAGAGAACCAGTTTCTCTACACCATATACACCTTAAGGAACAACCAAACGCATAAACCCTAAACAAGTTAAGCCTTTGACTAATTTTGGTCAAACTTCATACGACACAATCATCAAACCAGGTCAATGAAAACCAGACAAAGCAATTAACACACATGACAGGCATCAAAACATCCTAAAATATAAATCCCACCAATAATAGTGCGAAAATTATCACACTTACCTAGGATCGATTATGAGAATGATCGAATAGCCTATATAGTGAAAAAATATGTTGTTAGAATCTATTTAAAATGCAAGAAATAGCCTTCTTGACATATTATCACTAGTTAATTACCTACGATGATGCTCGAGGATTTGATAATAGAACGATCAAAATTATGCATTTAGAGAGAGAGAGTGGTGGTGTTTTGTGTGTGAAGAGAGAGAGATTTAAGGACAAAACGCATAGTTTCATGATTTATATCCCAAACTACTTTCAAGAATGACACTTTTGGTCCCTGTCCTTTTTAGATAGTGAACAAAACGCATGAATTCTAGTTTTTATTCCTAACCTCTTTCAAGAATGACACTTTTGGTTCCTGTCCTTTTTAGCTAGAGATCTTCTTACAAGATATGACATTTTAAGTCCCTGACTTTCTTAGCAAGAAGAGAACTAACACATTGGGAATCAATCTACACCTGGGCTACCAATGTTTTCAGATAAGACACAATAACTTCCAAAAATGCTAATGAAAGCCCTGACAGATGCCATAAATTACTATTGCTCTCCCCCTCAATCAATGACTTTATTTCTGAAAAGGAATAAGGACGTTGATTGTGAAGCAATTTAACACTTGGTGAGACCAACAGTGAGTGTTTAGAGCAACATAATAACATCAAGGAATCGAGAAGATTTCTCTTCTTTCAGATGAAATGATGGACTGAAGCGTACACCGGTTAGAGTGAGCATGGATATGAAGTAATCCAAACTCAGGTGAACATCACCTCGAAGGATAGTTGTCTTTTTGGCGACAAGCTATCCTCAAATAGAAGCGCGGGTTGCTATCTAAAGTAATAGCAAGCCATTTAGACATGTTTTAACCAATCATATTAACTTCTGCTCGAGCTTCATTTAAAGACCCGTGCCATTATTGAATGACATTTCTAAGTCCGTAAATGTTATCGATAAACAGAAGACATGCCTAGGTGAAACCTTTTTTTTTTTTTTTTTGATACTCTATATACAATTAGCCCGTTTTCAATATATCTAATTACAACATAGTATAAGATATGGATAAAAAATTGTATAGAGCCAAAATATATACAAGGATACATAACATTCCCTCCATATTATCAATACGAGTTTTGAACTGATGTGTTCAAAAGTCATTGCTTCCATACATCACCGATGAGTTTGCTGTACCTCCACAATGGGAGTTCTCATCCCCTTTGGTCGCCACACTTTGAGAACCCTTTTAAAGTTCTTTGTGAATGTACCTGCACTCATAAGTCGTTTCCCTGCACTAACATAATGATTTTGTTCACATATGTATTGGTTAGTGACAGCGGTATCCTGCTTCTGCATTATCTTGCAGTCATTCTTGGGAACATTTTCTATGTCAGTAGGTATCCACTTAAGACCTATTTTCTTAAAGATTCTACCAGTAGGTAACCATCTTAGGCACACTCTAAAAGTGTTAGGCCTATTGTGCTTTGAGTATATCATTCTCAGCTATCAAGGATTTTGTTCGTTCAGTGCCTTTAGGCTTGGTTTCCTTGATGGAATCACACAGTTGTTCACATTGCAATTTTAATGTTTCATTTTCAGCCTGTAACTCAACTGCTTTATCAACATGTGTGGTTTTAACATCATTGTACATATCATGCATCTCAATCAATTTAGTTTTTAAGTTGTTAATTGTCAAGTTCTTGGCCACTAGCTGATCCTTCAAACTGTTTATCATAAAAAATTCACGAATTTCAGGCAATTCCTGATTTTTTGTTGACAGGTTTGTTTGAAGACTTTCTTTCATATGTTGCATTGAAATTTCAAGATCAATACAATGTTTTTCCAGTTGTAAAAACCTTTTTAAAAGTTCATCGTAAACCCTTTTTTCAATCTTATCATGTGATTTGAAAGAATCGGCTATAAGCACAGAGCTTGACAGAGGCTCGAATTCAGCATCCTGACCAATGTCTCCCTTTCTTTTACTCATATGAGTTGAATCCGGAATGATATCACTATCAGTCTTTTCCAACTCATATGTGTCATAAGCAGGTTTACATTGATCGGTGTGTTGAAGTTCATCAGCGAGGACTAAATGAAGATCAGATTGATGTACCACAGTAGACGGTGCTTGTTGATAATCAATTTCATTAACTCCTGAGTTGACACCATCATCTGATGTAGCTGATCTTGTATCATTCTCAACTTGGTTAGCCTTTTCCTTAATGAACCCATTAACATCCCTTATCAGTTGCAGCAGCGTAGTTCTGAACAATGCAATCTCTGTCCCGGTGTTCTTAGCAAAATACTCATTTGTCATTTGACTATCATATTCATAGTCCATGGTATATTGAGAGTCAATGAACACTTGAAGTTGATTGTTGATCACATTGAGAGCGGCTCTGGATTTTGCTTCAGAAAATTCTACTTTGTCCAGTTGCTGTTCTAGTTGATCCAGGTATAGTGTCATCTTGACTTTGAAGTCATGGATTCCTTGACCAAAGAGTGTCGCGAAAGCCCGTGTGTACCCCATCACGTATTCAGACTTTACAAACAAAGCTTTGATGTGTGACTGAAGTGAGCGGAAGCATGCAACTTGACTTTCCTTTTCATTGATTAACTGCATGGACTGACGACGTTCTTCCATGTGTGATTGTAAGCATGGCCCATTTACTCCAGCTGAATCAGAATCACTCGCTTCTGTTTGAAATGTGTAATTGGAATTCCCATGATCCTCATTAGCATCGTACAGTTTAAGCACCTCCGATATGAAGGAGTCTGAATTAGTGATCATTGTTGGGTTCTGATTCGTTTGCAACATTTTACTCAGTTTTGAAGAAATTATTACCCCTGAGGACACAAATCGCAAGACCCAAATCGCACCCTTGAGGAAATAAAACGCAACACACAAATCACGACTTCTGAGAACACAAGCCGCAACAGACAAGTCGCAGTACAACAAGTCGCAAACTTCAGAGGACACAAACCACAACACACAAATCGCTTCCTCTGAGAACACAAAACGCAACAAACAAGTCGCAGCTTTGATTGACACAAGCCGCAACAGACAAGTCGCAACTTTCTGAAAACACAAACCGCATGTCACAAAAAGACAAGCTGTCACTATCAAGGTCAAAACGCAACTTCACTACACGCCAGACACGTCGCTATCGTAGCGTTTTGTCGTTTTTGCCAAATCCGGTAAAGAGACAAGTCGCAACTTTGAGGAAACATAAATCGCTACCTTTCTTTACCCCACGAGACACAAAACGCTACTAAGAAACAACCTCAGTAGGACAAAACTCAACTAAGAACACAAAGTACAACCCTTCGAATCTTCCAAAAACAGCCACACCAAGCCACAAAATGTGATTCCAAGCACCAAGAACAACTCCTATGTTAACCCTAAGCTCGAAAGTACAAGATCTAACACCTTCTACCAACAAAACAGAGCACAAAATGGACTTTTAAGCAAAAAACTTTTTCGAACCAAGCTTGTCCCAAAACACTACGAATATGTGAATAAACCCTTATGTTGATGCAAATAATGTTCTAAAAACGTTATTTATATCTTTCGATTAATTCACGTTTTGAGGATGACAAAATGTGAAATCACGATACGTTAAAATCAACGTAAACAAGTCTTTAATCGGAAGATCCCGTTTCTACGCAAATCACTCTTGAACAAAGATACAACTTGAACTAGTGATCAATGAAGTGAATTTATGTTTTGAAAATTCACATTTTAAATGGGACAAAACATTTTTTCAAAAATACACATGACAAATTATTTTTGAAATATTAAGAAATGTTTTAATGGAAAAATATGTTTGAAAATCACAACAGCTATTTTTCCCCCCAAAATCAGCTCCAACCTTCCCCAAATAAGTTTTCACCAGAAAAGACAAAATTTGGAGCGTCCTAGTCTAGGACGGCTCCACGGTTCCGTTAAATTTAACGGAGCCGTGGGGTATTTAACGGAGCCGTCCGTACAAAATTTTCTATAACGTTCAGATTTTCTTTGCCTATAAATACCCACCCCTTTCACAGTTTTTAGGCATCCTTTCACACACAAAACTTTCTGAGTTGAATACTCTCTTCACACTTTCTTTCTTAGATCAATTAGGTTAGTTTTTCTTTTGTTCAAGAGTGATCCAATCATCCTTCAAGTGATCCTCTTCATTCCTCTTCATTAGCAAGAGAAGAACACAAGTATCCAAGTAGATACAAGGTGTTGTCATCCCTCTTCATTAGCAAGAGAAGAACACAAGTATCCAAGTAGATACAATGTGTCGTCATCCCTCTTCATTAGCAAGAGAAGAACACAAGTATCCAAGTAGATACAAGGTGTTGTTATCCCTCTTCATTAGCAAGAGAAGAACTCAAGATCTTCAAGAAGACAAGAGTTGTAGTGGTTAGGTTTTGTAACACTTGTTACATCCTTGTTGTATCTTAGCATACATCAAGATTATCTTTCTTTTGTGAGAGTGTGAGTGAAGATCATTGTGATCTTAAGAGATAGTGAAGATCTCTTGAAGCCATTGGGCTTGTGTGTGAGTAGTCAAAGGATCTAGAGTAGTTAGATTAAGTAGAGTGAAGTGAGAGTTGATCTTTGTGATCGTGTTGAGATCGTGGTGATCTCTTGAATCCATTGGGCTTGTGTGTTTGGTCACGTGGACCTTGGTAGATTGATGCTAGCTAAGATTAGCACTCGACATTTAGCTTAGTGTTGGTAATAGGATAAGCGACGTGTACGGTTTTCTCCGCCTGAAGGGAGGTTGTTGACATAGTGCTTGAAACTCTCGAGTGTGGTACTCGGGGAGTGGAGTAGGGCGAAGAAGAGCTTCGTAGCCGAACCACTATAAATCCTTTGTCTCGGTTTGATCTTTCCAACTCTACTCTTTACTTTCATTAGTTTATATTAGTTAGTTTAGTGTGTAGTTCATATTGGTGTTGATTGATTACACATAGAGTTCGAATCAAAGTTTCCAATAGCCAACTTTTAAAACAAGATTTTTAAAAGAATTTTAAACTGGAAAACTATTCAACCCCCCTTCTAGTTTCCCACAATTGGTATCAGAGACACGTCAGTCAAGATTTTAAAGTATATTGTATTTTAAAACTTGAATCGATCAATGGATTCCGACAAATATCTAGAAGGGCAATCTATGCAAAGACCACCACTTTTCGAAACCGATTGTTTTATTTATTGGAAAACAAGATTCGAAACGTATGTGAAATCAAAAGACATTGATCTTTGGCATGTTATTACCGAGGGTGACTTTCGACCTATTCAAATGAATCCGAAAACTAAAAAGGATGAAATAGTTTCTTATGATAAACAAAGTGATGAACTTAAAAGGAAATTAGCCAAAAATAATGAGGCTAAAATGATGATTTATAATGCTTTGCCTAAAAAGGAATTTGAAAGAATTTTCATGTGTAATACGGCAAAAGATATTTGGAATACTTTGTTAGTCACTCACCAAGGTAATAACCAAGTCAAAGAGAACAAGGTAGATCTTCTTGTTCAACAATATGAACAATTTTCCATTACGGAAGATGAATCTATAGATAATGCTTTTGCTAGATTCAATACTATTATTACTAGTCTTAAAGCTCTTGATGAAGGTTACTCTAGCAAGAATTATGTTAGGAAGTTCCTTAGGGCTCTACATCCTAAATGGAGAGCAAAGGTTACCGCCATTGAAGAGTCAAAGGACTTGGCGATGTTGTCACTCGATGAACTTATAGGAAACTTGAAAGTTCACGAGATGATAATTAAGAAAGACTCCGATATAGTCAAAGGAAAAAGTGAGAGAGTTAGATCTCTAGCGTTGAAAGCCAAGAAGGAGTCTAGTGATGAGGAATGTTCGAGTTTCGATAGTGAAGATGAGGAATATGCATTAGCGGTTAGGGACTTTAAAAAGTTCTTTAGGAGAAGAGGTAGGTTCGTTAGGCAACCTCGTGATGAGAAGAAGACATCACAAAAGAACCATGCTGAAAAGAAAGGGACAAGTGATAGGAAATGCTTTAGATGCGGAGATCCTAATCACCTCATAGGAGAGTGTCCCAAGCCATCGAATGTCAACAACCAACGAGCTCTCATAGGAGGCTCCTGGAGTGATAGCGGTGATGATGAAGAAAAGAAGACCAAGGACGAAACATGTCTAATGGCTCATGCTTCTAATGAGGTACGTTACGACTACCCTAATTTCATAGATGACAACTCGTCAATAGATGACAACATACTACATGACGAACATAATAATCTATGCAAAATTGTTTCAAAAATGTTAAGTAGAAACAAATCACTAAAGTCAAAATTGCATGAACTCGAAGTGAAAATTTTAGAACTAAAGGATCAAGTCAAAGGACTTGAAAGAAACAAAGAAATAGACGTAGGATGTGAGTCATGCATAAGTCTTCGATTAGAAAATGAAAAACTTAAGGAAAATGCAATTAGGATAACTAGGTTCAAAAAGAATACCGAAAATGTTTCGACAGATAAAACAAATCGTGTAAAATCTGTCAAACCTACTGATTCTGTCAAATCCCAAGACGGCACCACTAAAGGTACCAACGGTACCATTAAAATTAATGGAACCGTGGTACCATCTGGCACTGGGGATAGAACTGAGTCGAATCTCAAAAAAAAATCAAGTCCTAAACCAACTCACATAGTTGTTAATGGCACAAAGGTCTCAATTGCTAGTATAGAGGAAGTTAAGAGATTTTACAAACCCATGTCAAAACCCAAACCTGGATTTGTAAAACCTAACACAAGGCCTAAGACTCCTCCACCTAGAAAAACAAACACTCCCAAACCTCGGTCAAGAACTCCTCTACCGAGACGTAACTCTAGAAGACAAAGTTTTCCAAGTAACTATCCCGTAACTTGGAATGACTGTCAACTGCAAAGTTACTTGCCATGGGAAATTTGTCCTCTATTCCAACATCCTAACCACATGCAAGTAATGCATGGGATGTTTAATGCTAACCATTTTGGACCCATGAGATATTGGGGATCAAATGTTTGAATGTTTGTCTTATGCAATAGATATGCTTGGGAATTGACTTGGAGCCTGACGAATAGGTCAAGGATAGTGGATGCACTAACCACATGACGGGCAACCGAAGTTTATTCTCATCATACAAGGCATACAACGGAGGTAATGTCACTTTCGGTAGCAAACTTAAGGGCAACATTATAGGCAAAGGTACGATTACACAAGACTCTCTTATTATTAGAAATGTTGAGCATGTAGATAACTTAGGTTTTAACTTACTTAGCATTAGTCAAATGGTAGATAATAAGTGTAGAGTCATATTCTCTGAAGAAGGTAGTGAGATTATTAAGAATGGGAAAACCATAGGCAAAAGAGTTAGGAAAAATGGCTTATTTGTCATGAAGATAGGAAATAAGCCTGAAGATAAGATTTGTCTAGCAACTATAGATGATCATACCACTATGTGGCATAGGAGACTAGGTCATGCCAATATGCGTCTTATACAATCATTGGCATCTAAGGAACTAGTTAAAAACCTACCTAAGATTAAGTTCGACACACACTTTTGTGACGCTTGTAAAGTTGGAAAACAAGCTCATTCTAGTCACAAAGCTAAGAATATGGTCTCGACCTCTAGATGCCTAGAACTACTTCATATGGACTTATTCGGTCCATCCGCCGTACGGAGCTACGGAGGAAATCTCTACACCTTAGTAATAGTTGATGACTACTCTAGGTATACTTGGACTAGATTTCTTAAGAATAAGACTCAAGCCTTTGAGGAATTTGAAATCTTTAGTAAGAAAGTCCAAAATCAACTAGGATGTACAATAGTTTCTATTAGGACGGATCATGGTCGGGAATTTGATAATGAAGTGCAATTTGGAGTATATTGTGATGCTAATGGTATTACTCACAATTTCTCAGCTCCACGCACTCCTCAATCAAATGGGGTAGTTGAGCGGAAAAATCGTACTCTACAAGAAATGAGTAGAACGATGTTGAATGAACAATCAATTCCGCAAAATTTTTGGTGTAATGCGGTGGACACCTCAACTTACATTCTAAATAGGATTCTAATTAGACCTATCCTAGGAAAAACCCCATATGAAATCATGAAAGGAAGAAAACCTTCTCTTGATTACTTTAGAGTGTTTGGAAGCAAATGCTTCATACTAAACACTAAAGATTACCTCACCAAGTTTGACCCAAAGTCTTACGAAGGTGTATTCCTAGGTTACTCCCAAAATAGTAAAGCCTACGTTGTCCTAAATAGAGAAACCTCGAAAGTCGAAGAATCACTCAACGTGACATTCGATGAAAGTCCTCCACAATCTAAGACATCACCATTGGTTGATGATGACTTAGATGAGGATGAAGCCATTGAGGTTAATGGCAAGAAAACCCTAGAAGATGACATTGAGGATGAAATAGTTGAAGTTGACGAAATTGTCAACATTAAGGAATCCAAAAACCATCATATTGAAAATGTCATAGGTAACCTAAACCAAAGAACCCTTAGGTCACAAGCACAAAACAAAAGTAACTTCTTTTATTTCATATCTACCGTAGAACCTAAGAATGTAGGTGAAGCAATTAAGGATGAAAGTTGGATAGTTGCCATGCAGGAGGAACTAAATCAATTCACCGCAAACCAAGTTTGGGATTTAGTACCTCTTCCTAGAAATCAAACAATCATAGGAACTAAATGGGTGTTTAGAAACAAACTCGACGAAAATGGCGTCGTAGTTAGGAATAAGGCAAGGTTGGTAGCACAAGGCTACAACCAACAAGAGGGAATAGATTATGATGAAACCTATGCCCCCGTAGCTAGATTAGAATCAATTAGAATACTCCTTGCCTATGCATGTGCCTTAGACTTTAAGCTATACCAAATGGACGTGAAGAGTGCGTTCCTTAATGGTTATATCAACGAGGAGGTGTATGTTGCGCAACCTCCGAGATTCGTTGATTTCGAATTTCTGAATCATGTTTATAAACTCAAGAAAGCACTCTATGGTCTTAAACAAGCTCCTAAAGCTTGGTATGATAGACTAAAAGCCTTCTTGATTGAACATGAATATACCATGGGAAAGGTTGATAACACACTCTTCACAAAGAAAAGAAATTTACATCTCATCATTGTTCAAATATATGTCGACGACATTATATTCGGATCAACTTGTCAAGAGATGTGCGATGATTTCTCAAAAATCATGCACGACGAGTTTGAGATGAGCATGATGGGTGAATTAAATTTCTTCCTTGGTTTACAAATTAAACAAATGGAAGATGGCATCTTCTTTAATCAAGCTAAGTATAGTAAAGAGATGCTTAAGAAGTTTAGTTTAGAAGAGTCTAAGCCCATGAAAACTCGCATGTCCACGGAAATAAAACTCACGAAAGATGAAGACGGTGAGTCCGTGGATAGCACTAAGTATAGAGGTATGATAGGAAGTTTACTATACCTCACGGCAAGTAGGCCCGGCATCATGTTTAGTGTCTGCCTTTGTGCTCGCTTTCAAGAGGATCCCAAAACCTCTCACCTTGAAGCGGTTAAGCGTATCTTCCGATACATTAAAGGCACTATACACTTGGGATTATTTTATCCCAAGGGGACCGGTGTAGAAACTGTTGTCTATGCCGACTCTGATCATGCGGGAGATTATGTGGATCGAAAGAGTACGAGTGGCGTTTGTACCTTCATGGGTTGTTTCTTAATGTAACAATTCACATTTTTAGGTTAAACTTCTATTCCCGAAAATTTTACTATTCATTTTTACTATTCACTGGCACTATTCATCTCCAAAATTTTTATATCATATCGAAATTTTTATTTCATATTCTCGTGAGATAAATTATTTCTATGACAAAATAAAAGTTTGACGCTTTTCGGGTCATTTTCGCAAAAGTTATTAAGAAGCTATACGTGCGGTTTAAACGTCGTTTAAACATCCTACGCATAACGAAAACCACCTGCGACAATTTTTCTCGCATCAGATTGATTTTTAGAACACTCGCAATTAATTACGGAATTTTTAAAGAATAAAAATTCTAAATTAAAACGTCACAAATAAGCCTCGTGCCTTACAGAACTAGAATTGCGTTTTAAGCACTTTTACTTATCCGCAACCTTAGCTTTCACCTGCACCATATTTTCTAAGACAATTAGAAGCTTTTATATTATTGGAAAATTCAACATATTTTCCCCCTCCTTTGACCATAAAAATCATTCCTTGATCTTATAAGTCATTCCTTGATTTTTAGGCTTACGGTTTTAGGTCTAAAAGAACGTTTAAACACCAGCCGACATGAGACTAAGCCTAGCCTAGACATTTTAAGTCTTTTAAGTTCATTATAATCCTATTAGAAAAGTTACATTTTACTTTTCTCAATTTTATGCAACTTTCGTACGTTTTACGTATTTCGCGTTTTAAACCTACGTTTCCAGCGTTATCAGCGTTTTAGCGACCCATTAAGCTTATCACTCATTTTTATAAGATAATAATGAGTATATTGACAAGTTTAATCATTTCTATAAGTCTCGTATTTTTACGATACCCGGTTTTACGTTTCGTGATTTAAATACTTACAGTTAGCAATTTCCGGGACAAAACTGACTCCGTAAAAGCAAGATAATGCATGAAACTTATCAAGCTTCTCATGAAAGCTTCATGAAGCTTGTCAAGGAAGCCTCCAAGGGCACTTGGCTTGATCCTAGCCCTTGATTCATAAGATCCTTACAAGTGTTAACAAGTATTTACAAAACTACCCTAAAGACTTTCCTATAAATACCTAGCTAAACTAACTCTAATACTTGCACCACACCTTCTTTATCTCTAAAGTCCTAAAACCCTAGGCACTTCTCTTATATTTCATAAGAAAGTTGATGAGTTATTGAGCAAAAGCTAGACTTTGATCTTGTTTTCTTCAAGTTTTCAAGAAAGAGACGTTATAATCTTCGAATAATCTCAAGTCTCCAAAAAGACTTGTTATTATCTTCAAATCACTTCGGGTTTTAAAAAAGGCGTTGTTATAATCTTCAAGTAGCCTTGGGTTTACGAAGATTAAAAATTCTACGTCGAAGCTCCGCTTATATTCCCTTTTTCTATAATACTCAAGCATTCTATATTAAGGTAAGTATTTATATACTTTAAATACTTATGAACTTTTATTTGATTATTTAGTGTTTTATAAACTCTTAATGTGTCATATAATCAAGTAAGCAAAATATATTTTCTATCGAATACTACAACACTAGGGAGCTTTATGTGAGGGGTTATTTGGGTAAACGGATCGACGAGTTGTGGATTTACGAGTTAAAGTGTCCTGGCTCCTCGAACGTTTACTGCGTGACCTCTGAATTATGATGGCCCGAACGGTAGTACGAGATATATAAACTATATATGACATGTTCGAATATTCACTTCATTGTTTTAGAACCTAAGACACGATATCATATTTCTAGGTTGTACGTAGAGACTTCCAGGCTTAATCCATCAATCCCTTTATACGTTGTGATATCATTAGTTCAAGGTGAGTTTATAGCCCCACTTTCCATTACATAATTGTTTTAACTCATTGGGGGAGATACATGCTTAAATTACTTTTCTCGGTTATCAAATATGTTTTGCATTGGTATGCAAGTCATTTATTATATTGTGCATTGGTATGCAAGTCATCTAATACATTGTGCATTGGTATGCAAGTCATCTATTCTATTGTGCATTGGTATGCAAGACATCTATTACATTGTGCATTGGTATGCAAGTCATCTATCCTATTCATTCTATGTTAGCAGTGGATTGTAAACACACAGGTTGCAAGTCTTGTATGGACGGGACTTGGGACTGAGTGGATTTACAATACCTTTGCGGGGGAAATCTTTATTCAAATACTTTACTTTTAAACTAAACTCTATGAACTCACCAACCATTGTGTTGACACTTTTTAGCATGTTTATCTCAGGTCAGTAAGATGATAGCTGTTGCATGGAGCATAAGAGTCGCTCGGCATATTTTGAAGACTTATGCTTTTATCATTACCATTCGATATGTTTTAAAACACTTATGTATTATATTATGTAACTCATGTTTGTAACTCGAAGTTTATTAATCGAATGGAAACTTTTCAAAACGTCTCATTTAGAGGTCGTTTTCTATAACTTGTACTTTGTATTATGAAGTAGCACCCTAATGACACAGTCTTCCGCTGCGGTATTTTGGGGGTGTTACACTTAACTTCTTGGTTCTCCAAGAAACAAACGGCTCTTGCTATCTCCACAACCGAAGCCGAGTACGTAAGCGCCGGAAAGGCATGTCAACAAGCACTATGGATGAAACAAGCCCTTATAGACTATGACATTCATTTAGATGACGTTCCCATTATGTGTGATAATAAAGGTGCTATTGACTTGAGCAAAAACCCCGTTCAACACTCCCGTACCAAACACATCGAAATTCGCCACCACTTCCTTCGTGATAATGTTCAGAAAGGAAATATTTCCATCGAGAAAGTTCCTTCTCAGGATAATATCGCTGACATCCTTACCAAACCTCTCAAACGAGAATCCTTTAACTACCTTCGTCTAGGTCTAGGAATGATGGAACATATTCCATAAGTCTCATGACTCTTGAAGTCATCTCGTGAGTCTCATGTAGTTTAGTTTAGGTCTCCCTAGTCAAAAGAATTTGTTAGGTACAAATCCTTTCCTCGTGACAATAGGTCTCACTAAAACAGCGAGACTTGTTCGTCAAAAATCAAAATGGGACAGAAAACAGTCCCAGCAAATCACGGCTCCACTAAATGTGGCACGGCACCGTTAAATTTAACGGTACCGTGGAACCGTGCATCTGGAACATTCCGTATTTCAGTTCCCCTTTTCCACACTACTCATTCCAAACCCTCATAACCTCAGCAACTGCTGTCATAACTTAACCTCACACCCAACACATAATTACACCTCTTCAAGATCATATTCAAGACATTGAGTTTCAAGATCCTCAATCATTCTCACCCTTTTTCAACAAAAATTGTAAGTCATCTTACTCCAATTTTTTTTTTTTAATTTTGGGTCTAGGGTTTATGCATTGATGAAAATTGAATTGGGGTTTTTCAATTTTTTCTAGGAAATTTTCAAATAGAAGTCATCAACACCAAAACATTTCAAAATCTTTGGTACCAAAAATATTGAGGTTACAAAAACACCCCAATTCCATCATTTTCAAAATCTCACGAAACTAGGACCATGAAATTGTTCTTTTCATGCATTGTTGATGCAAACTAAAAACATCTTTTCATGCATACATGATCTCATGAATATTGATCGAATTACATAATCAATATGTATTTTTCGACATATTTGTTTGAGCAAAAGTAAAATTAGGAGTGTTAGGGTCATCTCATTATTTTCTTTTGAGTCAAGATTACCGCACCTCCACATATTTTGCATATAGGCACATACACTAGGCACGTGCATAATGCAACTATTCTTCACTCTAATTTTTCCTTAAAATTTTTTTTAGGAAACAAAAATGTCTCATGAATATGATTTTGATCATCTCCTAACCGACACCTACACACCCCAAATATCACAAGAACCCACAACTCCCGGTAACCACATTCGTGCCTATGTCAATCTTGAAACCCGTCGGTTTCATGAAGGCCGTGTCGTTGATCCATCCCTTGTTTACCATCGGGACATCAACACTTCTTTTAGAGCTATAGGATTTGATTGCTTACTCCACATAAACGAGCACATTTGTCCTCGCTTTATGTTGGAAATCTTTCGACAAGTTGAACTCGTACTTAACGAGGATCAATCCTTGTCTCTTTGGTTTTGGGTCCAAAACTTCAAATTCGCCCTAACACTTGAGCAATTTGCTCAGATCCTTCGAATACCCAATCATGGGCAATGTGCCTACACTGAAGATTGGTGTCTTGAGTCTCTCTTTCACTATCGTGAGGAGAATAGTCCGTACTGTTCGTACATACCCTCTCCAACCGAACTAACCAAACTCATCCGTACTCATAAGTACCCCTCTTACCCTAATCCAACAAAAATTCGTTTGGAACAGGTTCGTCATGAACTACTTTCTTGGGCAGTCATCCTGCGAGAAAATGTTCTAAGTCTCACAGGAAATCGTGAGCAACTCCCGGTGTGTTGTGCTCATATGATTTACTGTCTCCTAACCCAACAACCATACAACCTCGCCTACTTCTTCGCTAAGCGAATTGTCCATCTCAAGGGTAACAAGAATAAATTGATACCCTATGGGATGTTCCTAACCCGTCTCTATCACCATTTCATAAACCTACACCCTTACCTTAACGGTCCTCAATACTCCCTTGTCAAACCTATTATGCAACCCATAAACGTGTCACATGTCTCATCAATCCTCATTTCCGAATCCTCCACCCATTATGCACCCTTTGATGATCCAAATCATGAAAATGAGACTCATGCTCAAGACAAGAGTATGCCAAGAATAGGGGAATGCTCAAATCATAAGTCTTGAAGAAATCTATGTTTCTTATTAAGATTTATCTATGAATAAATACTAATGGATTTATTGCATGCTTAACTATCTCCTTGCCTAATCATTCTATGTGATATTTGGATGATAGCCTATTTTGTCCCTTCTTATTGCATGCTTATAACTATCCTAGGAAACTACATGATAGTCTTTATGTGCTAGTTATAGCTTAAATGGGATACTTTAGGAAAACAAGTACCTAGTGAGTTGAGGCACTATCATTTCCAGGAATTAGTTCCCCTAGAAAACATCCCCTTAGCTGCCCAGAACTAGCCTGCACAGAAATCCTCTTGCAAACAGTGGCACGGTACCATTAAATATGGACGGTACCGTTAAATTTAACGGTACCGTAGGTCATTTAAAGGAACCGTACCCCTGTTTGACGGATTTATGTTGTTCCTACCAAAAACCCTACACCCCTAACCTCAAACCTGCAAATTTTTGCAAACCTAACACACCCTAGGATTCCCTTCCTACACCATAGGACACCCCCATCAACTTTAATTCAAATTTCACCCAACTTGCCTATTTAAGGCCTCACCCTTGCAAGCTTATCTTGCACTTCACCTTCAACCTCCCATCACACAAACACCATGTCCTCCACACATGGTTCAACCTCTCACATCTCCAAGAAACCTAGGATCACCGTGAAACCACCCTCAAAACCACTCTTTGTGGATCTCACAAAAGATGATGAAGCTATGACACCACCTTCCTAAGCCACTCCATACTCACCATCACCACCTTATGCACCCTCTAAAACGTCATCTACCTACACAACATCTTCATCATCCTTCTACACTACATCATCAATGGAGTACACACCATCCCCCTTAACTCCATTGGACAATGACATGCCAATTTCACCTCCAACAAACCTACCACAATCACCACCTCCTATCATGGCACAACCCAATCAACCACATCCCTTTGATCTACATAGTGCTACTTGCCTATGTTGTCTCCATAACCGTAATCTCATCTACTTCTTAAGGGACGGGATTCATTTCATGTTTACTTTATAGAACATCTCTTGACACCACCACCCCCCCCCCCCAAATGGGGCCCCAATCTCCACCACCTCCTAACCCACAATAGGTCTTTAGGAGCCCTCTTGGAAATGAAACATGCCTCTAGTCATTAGGGATTTATGCTTATCATTGTCTCTTTTATGTTTCCATGAAGTCATATCCATGTATGACATTTATTTTCTTTTAATGAATGAATGGGCTCTTATGAGGGTTGTTCCTTATCATTTTTAGCTCCTAGCTACTTTTCTTCTTGTGTGGTTGGATATTTGTCATAATGTGCTACTTGTTAGATATTGTATATGTATTTTCTAACTTTGTTTTGTAGCAAGAACCATTGCTCGATTCCTTTGTGTTCTCCAAATGAGGGGGAGTACACATCAAGGGGGAGCCTTCGTCACCTTTTTGATTAGACAAAAAGGGGGAGAAATGGGAGTAAACTCATTAAAAACTTGTTAACACTAATTTTAACCTAACATGAGTTTATATTTTGTCATCATCAAAAAGGGGGAGATTGTTGATGCAAATAATGTTCTAAAAACGTTATTTATATCTTTCGATTACTTCACGTTTTGAGGATGACAAAATGTGAAATCACGATACGTTAAAATCAACGTAAACAAGTCTTTAATCGAAAGATCCCGTTTCTACGCAAATCACTCTTGAACAAAGTTACAACTTGAACTAGTGATCAATGAAGTGAATTTATGTTTTGAAAATTCACATTTTAAATGGGACAAAATATTTTTTTCAAAAATACACATGACAAATTATTTTTGAAATATTAAGAAATGTTTTAATGGAAAAATATGTTTGAAAATCACAACAGCTATTTTTCCCCCCAAAATCAGCTCCAACCTTCCCCAAATAAGTTTTCACCAGAAAAGACAAAATTTGGAGCGTCCTAGTCTAGGACGGCTCCACGGTTCCGTTAAATTTAACGGAGCCGTGGGGTATTTAACGGAGCCGTCCGTACAAAATTTTCTATAACGTTCAGATTTTCTTTGCCTATAAATACCCACCCCTTTCATAGTTTTTAGGCATCCTTTCACACAAAACTTTCTGAGTTGAATACTCTCTTCACACTTTCTTTCTTAGATCAATTAGGTTAGTTTTTCTTTTGTTCAAGAGTGATCCAATCATCCTTCAAGTGATCCTCTTCATTCCTCTTCATTAGAAAGAGAAGAACACAAGTATCCAAGTAGATACAAGGTGTTGTCATCCCTCTTCATTAGCAAGAGAAGAACACACACTAGTACAAAAATGACCTATGGTCACACATGGTCGATTTGGAACAGCCACACATTCAAATATTTGTGTGGCTGAAGGTAGGTAAATTGACAGCATTTACGAATTAGTCACACATGAGCATTTCGAATGTGTGACCATAAGAACTCTATTGCCACACAATCGACCCTTATGTGACTAAACGTAACTGGTGATTTTGTTCCAGATCATTTAGTCACATATGCATTTTGAACGTGTGACAAATACAAGTAACCTTGATGCCATATATGGTCACACTAAACTTATAGTCACATTTGCTTCTAATAGTATGACCAAATGCCATATACGGTCACACAAAACAGTTTGTCACACATTATTTAAGTGTAGCCAAAATCCAGTACATATAGTCACACTAAACAGTTTGTCACACATTATTTAAGTGTAGCCAAAACATGATTTGTGTGACTAAATGTTAACAAAGGCCACACAAAAACCAAATTAATGTGGCAAGTGGATGATCAATAGTCACACAAAATACACATTCCTTCACTTTAAATAGCATATGGTCACACTTATTAACACTTTTGGTCACTTGATGGTTAGTTGTATGTGACTAAATACACTCCCAAAAACATGCTTTGTGTGACTAAATGTTAGTAAAGGCCACACAAAAACCAAATTCATGTGGCAAGTGGATGATCAATAGTCACACAAACTACACATTCCTTCACTTTAAACAGCATATGGTCACACTTATTAAAACTTTTGGTCACTTGATGGTTAGTTGTATGTGACTAAATACACTCCCAAAAACATGCTTTGTGTGACTAAATGTTACCAAAGGCCACACAAAAACCAAATTCATGTGGCAAGTGGATGATCAATAGTCACACAAACTACACATTCCTTCACTTTAAACAGCATATGGTCACACTTATTAAAACTTTTGGTCACTTGATGGTTAGTTGTATGTGACTAAATACACTCCCAAAAACATGCTTTGTGTGACTAAATGTTACCAAAGGCCACACAAAAACCAAATTCATGTGGCAAGTGGATGATCAATAGTCACACAAACTACACATTCCTTCACTTTAAAGAGCATATGGTCACACTTATTAAAACTTTTGGTCACTTGATGGTTAGCTGTATGTGACTAAATACACTCCCAAAAACATGCTTTGTGTGACTAAATGTTACCAAAGGCCACACAAAAACCAAATTCATGTGGCAAGTGGATGATCAATAGTCACACAAACTACACATTCCTTCACTTTAAACAGCATATGGTCACACTTATTAAAACTTTTGGTCACTTGATGGTTAGTTGTATGTGACTAAATACACTCCCAAAAACATGCTTCGTGTGACTAAATGTTACCAAAGGCCACACAAAAACCAAATTCATGTGGCAAGTGGATGATCAATAGTCACACAAACTACACATTCCTTCACTTTAAACAGCATATGGTCACACTTATTAAAACTTTTGGTCACTTGATGGTTAGTTGTATGTGACTAAATACACTCCCAAAAACATGCTTTGTGTGACTAAATGTTACCAAAGGCCACACAAAAACCAAATTCATGTGGCAAGTGGATGATCAATAGTCACACAAACTACACATTCCTTCACTTTAAACAGGATATGGTCACACTTATTAACACTTTTGGCCACTTTATGATTTCATGTGGCCATTTGATGATCAATAGTCACACAAAATACAAATTTCTTCAATTTAAACGACATATGGTCACACTTATTAACACTTTTGGCCACTTTATGATTAATTGTATGTGACTAAATACCCAAAAGAAACATGATTTGTGTGACTAAATGGTACAAAAGGCCACACAAACATACAATTCATGTGGCCATTGGATGATCAATAGTCACACAAACCACAAATTTCTTCACTTTAAACACCATATGGTCACACTTATTCACACTTTTGGCCACTTTATGATTTATTGTATGTGACTAAATACCCAAAAGAAAAATGCTTTGTGTGACTAAATGTAACAAAAGGCCACACAAAAATAAAATTCATGTGGCCATTGGATGATCAATAGTCACACAAAACACACATTTCTTCACTTTAAACACCATATGGTCACATTTATTCACACTTTTGGCCACTTTATGATTTATTGTATGTGACTAAATACCCAAAAGAAAAATGCTTTGTGTGACTAAATGTAACAAAAGGCCACACAAACATACAATTCATGTGGCCATTGGATGATCAATAGTCACACAAACCACACATTTCTTAACTTTAAAGAACATATGGTCACACTTATTCACATTTTTGGCCACTTTATGATTAATTTTATGTGACTAAATACCCAAAAGAAACATGATTTGTGTGACTAAATGGTACAAAAGGCCACACAAAAACCAAATTTATGTAGCAATTGGATGATCTATAGTCACACAAACCATACATTTCTTCACTTTCAACACCATATGGTCACACTTATTAACACTTTTGGCCACTTTATGGTTAATTGTATGTGACTAAATATACAAAAAGAAAATGCTTCGTGTGACTATAAGAGTTTTTGGTCACACAAAGCTGATTAATCCAACTAAAATTGTACCTATTTAGTCACACATTTTAACGTTTTGGTTACTCTTTTGTAAGTGAGACTAAAAAGAACCGTAACATGTGACCGTAGGTACCCTATGGTCACACCACCTTTAGTCACACACATGAAAAAAACCATGTGTGACTATATGTATATCGTCACACATATTTGGTGTAACCAATTCCACTTTTTGTTCTAGTGACAAGTATCCAAGTAGATACAAGGTGTTGTCATCCCTCTTCATTAGCAAGAGAAGAACACAAGTATCCAAGTAGATACAAGGTGTTGTTATCCCTCTTCATTAGCAAGAGAAGAACTCAAGATCTTCAAGAAGACAAGAGTTGTAGTGGTTAGGTTTTGTAACACTTGTTACATCCTTGTTGTATCTTAGCATACATCAAGATTATCTTTCTTTTGTGAGAGTGTGAGTGAAGATCATTGTGATCTTAAGAGATAGTGAAGATCTCTTGAAGCCATTGGGCTTGTGTGTGAGTAGTCAAAGGATCTAGAGTAGTTAGATTAAGTAGAGTGAAGTGAGAGTTGATCTTTGTGATCGTGTTGAGATCGTGGTGATCTCTTGAAGCCATTGGGCTTGTGTGTTTGGTCACGTGGACCTTGGTAGATTGGTGCTAGCTAAGATTAGCACTCGACATTTAACTTAGTTTCGGTAATAGGATAAGCGACGTGTACGGTTTTCTCCGCCTGAAGGGAGGTTGTTGACATAGTGCTTGAAACTCTCGAGTGTGGTACTCGGGGAGTGGAGTAGGGCGAAGAAGAGCTTCGTAGCCGAACCACTATAAATCCTTTGTCTCGGTTTGATCTTTCCAACTCTACTCTTTACTTTCATTAGATTATATTAGTTAGTTTAGTGTGTAGTTCATATTGGTGTTGATTGATTACACATAGAGTTCGAATCAAAGTTTCCAATAGCCAACTTTTAAAACAAGATTTTTAAAAGAATTTTATACTGGTAAACTATTCAACCCCCCTTCTAGTTTCCCACACCTTATGTGAACCTAACCATGGCTCTTGATACCAATTGTAGGTTATTCACAAGCAAAGAAACACTAGTTTGGGACAAGTATGGATCGAATAAGAAGAAGAAGATTAGAGAGAGGGAGTGTTGGAACCTTAGAGAGATAAACAAAGAAAGAAAAATGTATTCAAAGTGTAGGAAGGTTCAACCCTCTCCACATGAGGAGAGGGGTATTTATAGTGCTTTACATTACCAGCTAATATGCCCCTAGCGGGCTGTGGAGCAAGCTGACAGTGGGGAAAGCCCCGACCTACTCCACAATACTAATAATAACTAATCTACTACTAATATTATAAATAAACCTACGAGCTATTAAGTGCTAATAAGTACTCGGGGTGACCGAGTCTTCAACTGAATATTTGTATTCCTAACACTAATCCTGCGGATCAATGTGTCGCCAACGAAAGCCAGCCACAATGGAACATGATAGACTTGAAGAAATCTACCAACTTTGTATACAATTGTGGTGAATTTCAGATGGTGAATAGAATTAAGGTTTATTCAAATTTCAACAATAATGGAAGTTCACAAAATTTTGCAAAAGAATTTACAAATAAGCTGAAAATAAGCTATTTAGGATTTGAAATAAGCTAATGCATACTGACATAACTCTAAAGAAATCAAATGAAAACAGATAAGCAATCCACAAAGACCAATAAGCACTGAAATCATCCAAAAAGCAATATAAGGTCTACATTAAACATACAAATACCAAGAGAGTAGCAGTATAAGGTCTCATTTCATCGGATTTTACCCCAGGCTTTTCTCTGAATGTCTTAAAGCATTAAAGCAGCTTATATGCAAATATCGTATGTCATAAAGCAATAGCACGTAATATGAAACCGAGTTCTCAATCCACATTACAAGGAAGGAGTCTTCCCCAATTGGAGAATCTAAAGGCTCCCACTAGGTTTTCGAGCTAAGCTAGGTACCTAATGGACCACATACATCATAATAAATGACAGCGTGAGCCTGAACACCGGAAATAGCAACTTTACAGTAACTGTTAGTGGAAATTTAAAGTTCATAAAATTTTTCCAAAGTATTTACAAGATTGTGTGTACCGCCGATGCACTAAGTCTTCGCGATATCACAAGCTGTCAAAACAGTTGCCCGTGTAGTTTGAACCTGATCGGGAGTACAGACTACCTCCGCCGTGTCTTAATCACAAGCAGGATGAATAATCTGAGGCCCGATATCTGAGCCCAACTCTACAGGGTTAAGTAAACGACTATCTGTGGTTCAAGGTCGCCCGGAATCACCACTTGATCCGTTTACCCTAGTTGTTTCCCATAGAATAGCCGATTACCACCGAGGTGATACAACACTTAGATCTATCGCAATGACAAAAGCAAAGGTTTCCAACGCTCGCACTTGAAAATTGTTTGGTCAAATTGTGTGAACTTTGATTTTGCCAAAAACGCATTGGTCACAATAAATACAGACAACTTTAAGATAACCTAAATCTAGGCCTTGAAATAAGCTAATGCATACTGACAGGACTATAAATAAGCCAAATGAAAACAAATAGGCAATCCACAAAGACCATTAAGAACTGAGATTAACAGTTAGTGCCACCATAAGCTAATGCATACTGACAACACTCCCAAAAAAGACATCATCTTTCACAACTTTATATACAATATTACAATATTCAGGTAATAAACCCTAATTAAAGCTAACAATTAAAAAATTACATAAAACCTAACACTAACAATTAAATAATCCTCGAACAACTAACACTAACAATAAAATAATCAGATAAATAAAAAATTAAAAAAAATACGACAAACCCTAACCCTAAATCGAAAAGATAATTACTTACCCTACCCCAAACCATTTTTACTTTCGTTAGATCGAATACTATACCGTAACCCTAAATTAGAATAAACCTAAACCAAGACAATCAGTTGCTTCATATCTGTGGGTGTAATTGATAATGAAGCCTTTCGATCTGTGAGAAGTATAATCGATCTGTGAGGAGTATAATCGATCTGTAGAAGTAATTGATAGAGAGAAGTATAATTGATAGAGAGGAGTGTAATCGATCGGCAGAAGTAATTGATAGAGAGGAGTATAATCGATCTGTGAGGAGTATAATCGATACAAAGAGTAAAGTTAGTGAGAGAAAGAAGTGTGTTTGATACACTTCGTATAAAATTTTAAAACTAAACATGTACTCCAGTATTAAATGTATAATTTTGTATAAAAAGTATAAAAGTATTAAAAATATAATTATGTATTTTTTTGTGTATTTTGTACATAAAAAAGTATGGACACAAGTTTCAATAAAAAGAATAAGGAATAGTGGGACTATTATATAATAAAATAAGACTATACTTTTTTACAAAAAGACAAAAATTCCAAAGTCGCCCAAGATATGTGGGTCCCAGTCGCCCAAGAAGTACATACTACAAGTGGTACATGTTAGTACTTTGGTGGGGACATATATAGGGACACATGTTGTAACACCCTAGGCAAATCCCACATCGGCTGTGGCCTGGAGAGATGCTGGGTTCATAAGATAACATTCGCCTTACAATGACACAACGCGTTTTGTGGTCTACTGCGTGTGGAGTTCTTAGGAACTGGCAGTTAAGCGTGCTCATGAGAGAGTAGTACTGGCTTGGGTGACCTACCGGGAAGTCTTCAAATGAGGCCACAAAAACAAAGCCGTGAGCCTGCGGACAATATTGTGGTCTGAGTAGGCGGGATGTTACAAGTGGTATCAGAGCCACTCCTGAGCCGTTCAGGATGGTGGGGCAAACCTCATCGAGGACGATGAGTCCCTAAGGGGGGGTGATTGTAACACCCTAGGCAAATCCCACATCGGTTGTGGCCTGGAGAGATGCTGGGTTCATAAGATAACATTCGCCTTACAATGACACAACGCGTATTGTGGTCTACTGCGTGTGGAGTTCTTAGGAACTGGCAGTTAAGCGTGCTCATGAGAGAGTAGTACTGGCTTGGGTGACCTGCCGAGAAGTCTTCAAATGAGGCCACAAAAACAAACCCGTGAGCCTGCGGGCAAAGCGGACAATATTGTGGTGAGTAGGCGGGATGTTACACATGTCACTATATTATGAGATCCGCCCAAGTTTTTTGAGCGACCTGATCCCCTGAGGTATTTGGGGAAAAAAAATTTTGGGGTATTTAGGGTAAACACCCTTGTACCTTTGGGGTATATGAAGACTTTTCCCATTGCAAAATATCACGAACGTCCATATACCCAACAAATTATGAAATTGTTGTTTCTTGTTCATGACAGAACATAAGTCTAAAACAAGATAAAATGAAGATCCTCTCATATTGGTTGTAAATCATGTTCACCACCAGTTACAATTAAAACACATATAATAAGGACGTACTCCACTTGTTTATTTCGATCATCTCACAATAAAACTCAACGTGATGCGTCATGTTGAAATTGCGAGAATATCAATCCGTCAATAACTAAACCTAAATCTGCAAAATTTGTTTTTCTTTGACTTGCACCAAACGTGGAACGCTTAAAGTGCGAAGCTCTCAGGATATGTTTTACGAGTAGTACTAGTTATAATGCCCGTGCATGCACGGTGTTTTTTCTAAAATTTATAATTATGTATTATTATCGATAAAAATACTAAACAAATAAACATTTCCAAATTCCTTTCATTACTGGATTAAAAATCGAAAATCTTATATGTATATGTTTTTGTTTATTTATTGATTTTATACAATGATTTTAGAGCCAACACCGCAACAGTAGTCTTCCTAGCCAAATGAGACCCTAGATGATTCCTAGCGACCTCATAAACAATCCTTAACGTATAATTGTATAAACAGTCCTTAACCTCCTAACATTTTTTTTTTCGCTTCAAATTATACTTCCAAAGTTAATTATATCCCCTAACATGCTTGTAATAATTCACTAAGATACAAAATTTTAAAAGATAATCTAACTTGTAGCTCACATCGAGAGCTCAAAAAGTCTTGTTTCTTTATAACTTTATTGTGTTCATCTTGTTCTTTTTTTTTTAATCTTAACAGATTTTGATGATATATCTACTTCACGATCTTTATCTTTTAACCAAGTTGTTGTTGGAATATCGTCGTTAATATAAATCTTTGTTGCTTTTTTGATTATTACAAATCATTACGTACATGTAAAATTAAAGGTAAAGATTATTTTTTTAGATCATGTTAAATTCATAGAACAGGTGCACTAATTGACCAAACTTTTCATCCCAAGATACACATAAGTTAAAGTTTTAATACTTCAGCAGCGAGAAAATTCTGTAAAACATTCATTGTGACTCGATACAAGTAGTTGACTCAAAAAAACACACAAATACATGCTAATCATTAATTGTTAATTTTTTTTAAACAAATATAATCTTCTCTACACTTATCTTTTTGTAAAATACCTTTATATGCAATTAAGACGAGCTTAAAACAAAATAAAACATTTTCATAAATTTATTCGAAACATGAAAGATAAACAATGATGATAAAACATATATATGAAATCAAAAAAAAAAAAAAAAAAAAAAAAAAAAAAAAAAAAAAAAAAAAAAATTAAAAACTTGGGTTGCCTCCCAAGAAGCGTTTTTCATTATTTACGAGTCTTGGAGTTAGACTCAAAGTCATGTCCTACTACGTGACTCCATCCTCCGTCACGTTCTTAATACCATCCTTATCATGGTCATACAAGGAATAATGACGCCCCGCCATGTATTGTTCCGTAGAATCCTCACTTCTCCGTCTTTCTCTTTCCATCTCACGTTCCTTGTGATTTTTAATTCTTGCTTCCCATGAAATAATCTTTTGCTTGACATGATTAAAGGGTGTCGTTAGATCAATGTCAAGTTTTCTCTTTATCTTATACTTACTCATATAACGAGGAACCATATGCATCCTAAGTTTGCTCTTACCAGCCTTAAGTATCATTACCCCTTCTCCACACTTAATAGTTGCTCTTGCCGTCGCAAGGAACGGTGTTCCTAAAATTAAGGGCATATACTCATCTTCCTCGTCGTCAACAATCACAAAGTCAACCGGATATACAAAATTTGCTACTTCGACTAACACATCCTCTGCTATTCCTATAGGATACACATAAGAGTGATTTGCTAAGGAGAGCCTAATGTTAGTACTAGCCGGCTTATCACTAGTCAACTTAATGTAGATTGATAGAGGCATTATGTTCACATCGGAACCTTGATCGGCTAATGCATTCATGTATTCTAAATCGCCAATGGTACAGGGTATCTCAAAATTTCCATGAACTACATGTTTCTTAGCCACACTCCTTTTAAGAAGACTTTCGTACAAAGGTCCTACGGGAAATGTATCATACACTTCTTCATCCGTTTCTCCCTTGAAGGTCTTTTGTAACCCATCGTTATGTCTAAAGTTATTTATTAGATTATTAATGGTTTTCTTATTAATGTTATGTTTCAAGTTTTTTTTTTTTTGAACGGCAAATGAAATTTAATTAAAAAAGGCTAGAAAGAAACTAGCAGACGATACACGCAAAAACAATCCAACAAACAAAGAACGAAAAGGAACAGAAAACTCTAACGAAACGAGACAAACTCGCAAAACAACCAAAGGCTATTAGAGTTAGAAAGATCCCACCATGGCGCCAACAGAACTAACTCCCATGAACGAAACCGAACACCCGATGCATCATACCAAAAAAGCGATCTAACCGGCATCCTTTGTTTGTCTCGATAAGGCATTATGAAGAAGAATAGCTTCTTTAACGTTGCCATAATAACTCCAAATCTGAAGATCACTAGGAAAATAATCTTTCCACGTACGAAGTTGCGCGAGAGAGAACAACCCGTGTATATTTCCATTAGGGTCTCTATAGCTCCATCGTTTATCAGAATCAATCTCGTCACTAGTTAGAGGACCAACATAATCAAGCCACGAAGATCCAAACTCAACAGCAATATTTAAATCATTACCCGGGGGTGTAGATGGAGGCGCAATGATGGAGTCTTTTTCAGGAGTAATAACTGGCGTAACCTGACACTTGTCTTGATGCAATAACCTGCTGCGCAAAGGATCATTATCATCAGTGGTGACATTACCACAATCAGCCTGAGAATGAACTCCAAGAATCTCGCCAGCATCATCTTCCAAATTCTTTTCCATGTCATCCTTAATACACCCATCATTAAACAAGACCGAATCACCACGAATCTCACCTTCTTCAAAGGAGTCCACAAGATCATTTTCCACCCCACGATTGGATGAAATTTGGGTGCTTCTGTAATCACCCCTTTACACTCTTTTATTTCCCGATGGGTTATTTCTTCCTCTTTTCCTAAACATGACTTACTATTAGCGACATCACTGTATTCAATATTCTAGGCATCGATCATGTTTTCATCGACTTCTTCATCATTCACCACATTACTTGCTTGTCCCTCAACTTCATTGTCATCTTTTCGGACGATAGAGATAGCATTCACATGCTTGGTGATGGAAGTGTGATTTTTTTTCCTCACTAACACTTTTTTCGGAGCTTTTGTTTTAGTATACTCCTTCACTAAACTCAGCATCCCCACCATCTTCTCTTGCATCTCTTCTTGTTGTCTATAGACGGCTTCTTCAAATTTTGCCAATCTCTCAGAATGTGCCGACATATATTCCCTCATTTGAACTTCAAAGTTGTGATCAAGTTCACGGGGAGGCGAAGAAGGGCATGTGTACTTTCAAAAGGATTTTGCGTTTTCCCTATGAGGTGACTCAGATAGAGGAATTGGTTTTTGGGTTGAGACAGAGTTGACCATCACCTGAGTAGGAGTGGGCGTTGAATTGAGTGGTTTCCTCGTTTTTCCAATAGGTAATCAACCCTTTTCGAGCTCACAGAGCTTCTCTTCGGAAAGTTTGGAGATATTGTTAGGCAAAGATATTGCATCAACCACCTTGCTCAATTCACAAGGGTCATCCCACGATTCGTTGCTATAGAAGGCAAGTTCTTTAATAATATCCCATGATTCTTTCGCATTCTTCTTACGAAGCTTACCACCGGTCGCATGGTCAATGGCTTGCTTGGTGAGGTGACATGATCATAGAAAATTTGGACTTTGAGCCAAAGATCAATGCCATGATGAGGGACTTTTTAGAGTAAGTCCTTGAAATGAGTCCACGCTTCATAAAGAGTTTCACCTTGACGTTGTTGGAACATCAAAATGTCATTCCTTAGCTTAGTAGTTCTCCCCGGTGGGAAAAATTGAGCGAGGAAACGAGAAGTAAGATCATCCCATGTTGAGATAGATCCCGCGGGTAAACGCTCAAGTCAATTACTAGCTTGGTCATGTAGAGAGAATTGGAAGAGACGCAAGCGCGTCGTCTCCTGAGTAGCAACATCAAGGTCAACGGAATCAACAATTTTAAGAAAATCCTTGAGATGTTGGTTTGGATCTTCAAAACGAAGTCCATGGAATGCACATCCGTTTTGCACCAACCGGATGGTGTCGGATCGCAAAGGAGACACATTGGCTCTTTGGGGGAGCTCAATGATGTTTCGATAGCCTTGGTGGCTTGGTTTGGAGTACTCACCTAGAGTACGGGCTCGAGGTGGTTCGGGTGGTTGTTGGTGATTTAGTGGTGCTTGGTGTTGTTGTGGTTCTTGGTGTGGTTGTTGTGGTTCAAAGACGTTATCACCCACCATGATGGCAAGTGATATGGTTTACGAACAAAGGGAACAAAGAAAAGATAGACTAAAGAAAGCTAATAAAAAGAAGAAAAAAAATCCCACTTGATAGGAATCTAGTGAGTAGACCTAAACGAGATAGAAATCGAAACCTAAACTATTCCCCGGCAATGGCGCCAAAAACTTGATGCGGCGGTTGTAAGACCTCACAAGAAGTTTTACAATCCTCCTAGGCAGTGTACCTAATCGTTGTAGTGTAGTATAGGTAAGACTCGGGGGATTGATCGTTCTCTAGGGGAATAGTGTTGTGAAGGTTGAAGTGTATGTCGAGATAGGTCTAAAGGTGATGTATGATTCTTTTTGTATTTTTATATTTTTTAGAAAGCAAGTAAAAATCTCGGGGTTTGAAGAGTGGGCGTTTTAGCTACTAGTTAACTAAAACAAATTATACTAAATCTAACTAATATGCAAGAAAAGTAAAGTGGTAACTCTTATGATAGGAAAGGGTGTTCACGTAGATATCTTTACTCCCTAGTTATATCATATTGATTAGTCGAATTGTCAGGTCCTGTTTTAATTGAAGCGTTGTATTCCTTTCTATTGGTCGTAGGGAGGTGCCGAATGCCCCAACTCTATGAACGTATAAGTCTCCCCTATAAACCTTAAAATCTATTAAGTCTTCTAGGATCTACAAGCCGCAATTCACGCAATAAATACAACGAGAAAAACCAACTAGTGCACTCTAGGGTTGCGTTTTATAAGATGAATAAGCTATTACATATAAGAGTTAAGCAGGTTTTCTTATTCTAACGCGAGCCAATCAATTAAACAAGAGACGAAAATCAATAATCAACAACTAGGTTTCATTATATCTAAGCAAACTCTAATTAATTTAGCTTAGCATGCTAAAGTGAAGATAAGAAAAGCCTACAATCAAACAACATATTAATATATATTGAATGATTAAGAATGAATCACTTATCTTCAATAAAACATGGATAGATTGGCTGTAAAAAGCCTCACAAAAGTTGCAAATTCGTCTAGGGTTTCACCTTCCCAAGTGTCACTTCAAGATGTTACAATGAATGAGAAAAATACGCAAAATATATAAAGATTTACACTTGTGACGGCGTCACGTTATGGGTTGTGACGCCGTCAGCCCGCCGCCATTTAGGGTTTTATCTTTGCTGAATCGCCGTTGTGATGGCGTCGCTCTATGTCTTCTGACGCCGCCAGGACTTGTGACGTCGTTGCCTTATAATATTTTTGAGTCGTCGCTTTTTAATCTTTCACTGAATCTTGATCTTCAAATGCAAGTGGCGGCGTCACTTAGTAGGTCGTGACGCCGTCAGATCCCCATGTCTAACAGATTCGTGACTTGATCAATTTTCTTCGTTTCTTCGTCCAATTTGGTCCAAAACATGCCTGTTTTCATCTTTCTCATCCCAAGTATCTAAAATGCAAAAAGAAATGATTTAGGGCAATATTTGATCATATTCATACGACTTTAGGGACTAAATGACCCCTTAAAAAGGTACCAAATAAATCCTTATCATTATACATGCTTATGTCTTCTTATTAAGACACATATACATGAAGTCATTGAGTTGATCAATGATTTATATAACGAATAGTGGGATTATAACAGTCTTGTTGTTGAGACATGGACATGAAGTCGGTGACTTGGTCAAAGAGTACTTGTGTTATAAAACATGAAATTGGCTTGAAAATTCTATTATACCATTCAGTTTGACTTAGTTGGTAAATAGGTAAGCCAAAGAGTATATGTTTATCTTACATGTTGTTAGATTGTCTCACAATATTAATTCTAATGAAATACCACAAGTCAATGGAATGTTCAGTTAGGAGAATCAAACTCTATTTGTATCGTTTTATTCAAGATAAATATAACTTCTTTTCTTCCAAAACTTATCAAGGTTAGAAAATTGAGTATCCATTGTATATACTCAATAATACTCCAACCTAGAAGGATAATAAGACACCATTATATTATGGATTGTGAGGAATCACATTAAGTCTTAAAATTGAAGTTCTGAATTTGTTAAACTTCTATTAAGCAGGTTATTAACAAACTAGAGTCGGGAACTATCAATGTGTTTTGTAATGTCCCAAAAGAGAACAATTTATTGTTTGTCTACATGCTAAGTATTTATAGATAGTCTCTAAATTTCAAAAAGCAAGTGGGAGTTTTTAGATCTAGAAGAGATACAATTACAAAATACATAACCTTCTAAAACACACTAGTGAATATCATGATGAGGCTCCACATGTAAATGTTAAACCTCAAGATGATGAAATTCTCATTCATAGATCCGCAAGGATACCTTAAACACTTGATTGATATTCTTTGTATCAATGCTGAGGAATATGAGTTACAGGATCATAGTAAACCTGTTAATCATAATGATGCATTGCCAAATATTGAATTTGGTAAATTACTCATGTTATGAATGATAAGATGTTGTCCATAAAGATAATCAATTTTTGGAAAGTTAGATTATCTTAATCTAAATAGTTAGACTAGAGAATGAAGGTGAGTTTCTTTAAAGAGAAGGAAAACCCTAGTGATTTGATTCTTTGTGTAAAGCTCATATGGACAATATTGTACACATATTTAATGCATTTTTTGTGACACGATTATTAATCATACTTAAGCAATTAACTGTAATTGATATTCTTTCCTAGGCACATTAAATATATATAAAGATGATACTTGTCATACTTATTTTCATCAATGGAATATAAAACTCTTTCTTGTTGATTACTTTTGCGAGGACGGTAAGTAATCAAGAGTTTTATGAATTCATATAATTTTTAAAAGTGTACAAAATGCAAGAATCTAAGTATGGATCAATGCATGCATCTAAGAGATGAATCTTATGTTTAAATTTTAAATCCAAGTTTTGATTTATAATTAAAATAAGATAACTCCTAAGTATTCCTGAAAGCTAGTGGGAGTATTATGTTTATTTTCTTAAATCATATATGTTGTATAACATATAGGAAGTAACATTCTATCTGAGTTAAATGTTAAGTTTAGAATGAAACTTCACTTGAAAGATTTAGGAAGTAAAACATATAACCTTGGAATATATGTTTATTGCTATAAACATGTGCGGTAAATTAATGAGTCTAATCGAACATGACATATCATTTAGAAAGTCTCAATGGATATATATCTTTTGATAAGATAAAACATGAATAAGATCTAAGTTTGACTCAAGGATTCTTCATGTACATCATGTTGTGTAGATAAATTGTTGTATCATGCTTGAATGCAAGATGATTTGACAACATTGATATCTAATTGAAAATTATTAGATAACTAGTGTAATAAATATTTTAATGGAATATGTTTGGATTTAGAATTACATTCTTCAGCCAGGAGATGTTTCCCAGATTCTATGGATGTACATACGGCAATTGTTGCATAATTGTCATAGCCAACAAACTTGAAGTTTTGGAAGGCACCAAACATTACAAAATAAATATTCATAGTTTATGAATTTTTAAAAGAACATATTGTTGTTTTTATACAATGATGCTGGTTTAATTGAGACGACACTCAATACTAGTCATGGTAGAATTTCATCCACGCTGTTGGCTGTTATAGTATTTGTAACAATAGGGAAAATCTCAGAATTTGGTCGAGTCATCAAAAGTGTGGAGCTCAGTGATAACTAGCTATTTAACTTGATCTTGTGACAGTTCTTGTTTGATGAGATATGAGATTAAGTTAAATAAAGGTTATTACTTAGCCGCAGAAATTTGATGAATTTGCTCGAGGATTTTCTGAGAGATAATCACCCTACTCTTTCACCATTTAAGTAACGTCGAGATATGTGTGCTTGGTGATGTGTACACGTGTGAAAGGAGGCAAGTATAATTATGGTGGCCAACATAATTATAAGTGCATCACGACTCACGTAGACATATGTAACCATGCGTACGTTAATCGGCATTGGCACCCCTTTAGGATAAAAGCTAGTGACGGGGTTTTGTGAGAACGTTAAGTATAGATTGGATAGTCAACAGTTTTCCCTCATCTCTGACGTTCGCTAAATGTCCTTCCACGTAGAGACAATGGCATCAAGGAGACCTTAACCTAGATAAGTAAGTTTTAGCATGATTACTTTAAACTTTACACCTCGACTATTCGTTAGCATCTTTTAACATATAACTCAGACTGAATCTCGGGACGAGATTCAAGATAAGGGGTAGGTACTGTAGCAACCCGTAGAATTCCCTAGTCATTAGTAATCGTTAATCTAGTATTAACCCATTTTTACTATTCACTCCCAAAATTATATTCTACATTCTTATAAGTTAACCTATTTTCATGATAACACGAGAGTTTGACACTCGTCGGGTCATTTTTGCAAGTTTCGCAAAACCGTGTCTAAGATTTACGTTTAGGTTTAAACGTCATTTAAACATCCCGATATGTCCATACAAAATTTCAAACTAGAGAAATATGTGTTTTTCACAACATACGACATTTCCACAAGATTTGGATTTTTACATTTTCCGGTTTTGCGTTTTGCGCGTTTTAAGCCTACGGTTTTATGTTTTTACGACAATTAAGCACCCCGATACAACTTATCACTCATTTAATATACTTTTTAGATAAGTTTTACACATATTTATAAGTTTCATATTTTTAGGATACCGGTTTTAAGTTTCGTGACTTTACGACTTACAGTTAGCGATTAACGGGACCAAAACTCACTCCGTAAAGGCAAGATAATTTTCTAGAACTCTTAACCTCCTCATTCTTGCCCTAGGTGGAATTTTTGATGTGTCATCAAGCTTGGTGGCTTGATAATGACCATTGATCTCTAGGATGTTTACAAGTGTTTAACTTAACCATGGTTAATTATTAACCTAATATATAGTTAACTAATTTTCTTAGCCTATAAATAGCAACCTAAACTCATCTAAAAAAATGCACCACACCTTCTTATATCTACAAAGACCTAAAACCAAAGGCACTTCTTTTATATTTTGTAAGAAAGTTCATGTGTTCTTGAGAAAAGCTAGCATTAGATCTTAATTTCTTCGAGTTTTCAAGAAATAGTCGTTATAATTTTCAAATAACTTCAAGTCTCCAAAGAGACTTTGTTATAATCTTCAAATAGTTTCGGGTTTTCAAGAAGGCGTTGTTATAATCTTCAAGTAACCTCGATTTTACGAAGATTACACATTTCACGTCAAAACTCCGCCTATATTCCCTTTTTCTTATAAACAAGCATTCTATATTACGGTAAGTATTTATAAACTTTAAAAATACTTATGAACTTCTATTTAATTATTTAGTTTTTTGTAAACGCTTAATATGTCCTATAATCAAGCAAGTAAAATATATGTTTCACATATTAACTACCATGTTAGTAGGGAACTTCATGTGAGGGGCTTCATTTGGGTGAACGTATCGACGAGTTGTTGAATTTACGAATTAAAGTGTCCTAGCTCCTCGAACGTTTACTACATGACCTCTGAATTATGATGGCCCGAACAGTAGCGCGATATTTAAACTAAAAACATTTTACAAGCTAGTAAGCCATTTTTATAATGACATAC
The DNA here is from genome assembly GCA_021014915.2 of Artemisia tridentata subsp. tridentata. Lineage (NCBI taxonomy): Eukaryota > Viridiplantae > Streptophyta > Magnoliopsida > Asterales > Asteraceae > Artemisia > Artemisia tridentata. Next base: position 412,006,362 of record CP139504.1, read on the forward strand.
ACAAATATTATAAATTACAAAGTACAAAATCATGATCGATATAATAAACTTAGATAGAATTATTTACATTTTCACTTTATTACTTTAGAACCTAAGACATAACATCATATGCTAGGTTGCACGTAGAGGTTTTCCTGGCTTATCCAGCAATTTCGTTATATCCTTAAACATAATCCAACTCACGATGAGTTTCATAGCCCCTACTTTTATACGTTTTGAATTACTTTTGGGGGAGATACATGCTCAACTATTTCATTTACTTTTACAAGTACTCTAAACTTTTAAGGATTACTGTGAGTCATAGCCCCTACTTTTATACGTTTTGATTTACTATTTGGGGGAGATGCATGCTCAACTATATTTATTTACTTTCACAAGCACTCTAAAAACTTTCACGGTTTACCGTGAGTCATAGTCCCACTCTTACTCTTTTATTCATTTTAAACTACTAGGGGGATATTCATGCTTAAATTACTTTACTCTTTTATCAAATTCATGATTTGCATTGTGATGCAATCACTCAAACCTTTATGATACGCTATGCTTTTATAATTTCTGGACATGATGTGTAGATTTATTACGATATATGCCTTAATGGGTTAAACTTATTCATATAGTCATTATTCTTAGCAACTGTTTAACTCCTGGATAGGAGCCGTTGGAGAGGTATTGATAGTAACTATCGGGCTGACGCCCCCCACCCTTATGTCCTTATTCTAGACCTTGGGTAAATATAATCCAGTAATTCTTATGATTCTTTAGTCGCAGTCAGGAGGTTTATTTTGTTGTTATTCATTACATTAAGTGCTCATATATTCGTATACACATATGTCCTATTCATACTATGTTAGCAGTGGGTTCTAAACACACAGGTTGCAAGTCTTGTATGGGCGGGGCTTGGGACTGAGTGGGTTTACAATGCCTTTGCAGTGAAATCTTTATTCAATGCTTTACTATTTAACTAAACTCTATGAACTCACCAACCGTTGGTTGACACTTTTTAGCATGTTTATCTCAGGTTATTAAGGCGATAGTAGATGCATGGATCTTAGAGTCATTGCATACTTTGGGGACTCATATCTTATCTTTATCATTCGATACACTTTGAAAACATCTATGTAACTTTATACTTTGAACCTCTTGTTTAACTCTGATTTTAATAATTCGAATGATAATATTTCAAAACGTCTCATTTAGAGGTTGTTTTCTATACCTTGATCTATATTATGAAGTAATACCCCCCCTTGACACTACTGTTCCGCTACGGTAATTTGGGGGTGTTACATAGCCAATGTGCTATACTATTATGAAGATGAAAGAAGATGAAGTATGTTTGAGATATCGATTAGCCAATGTGCTAAGACGTGATATACATATATATTTGGTGTTCGATATGTGAAGAAGAGAAGATTGTAACTATAATCATTTACCGGTTTGTGGTTTGTTCGTGACTAGCAACATGGGACTTTGACTTGACTTTATTTTTTCTTTTAAAACCAATTTCATAAATATTCCCATGCCTTATCCCTACCTTTTTGGCTTTGTGAAGATATCAACTGTACGAATATTCTAGTAACCATCCGGTTCTTGAGTGATCAAATAACGCGTCAGCGATCTAAGGTATATTATTTTAGTGACCATCCGTTGTTTGAGTAAATCAAGAATTCGCGCTAGCAATCTATTATGTTTTTGCATGAGATATTTGAACATAAGCCTGATATTACCCTTAAGCCTTATATTATAACCCGAATAAAAGCCCTCTTTAGTGATGTGTGGTTTTGCAACCTTACAACAGGTTTTACCTCTCGAGGGATCTCAAGAGGCTTACAACCCCACCAGGCAGTGTACCTGACCGATGTAGTATAGTGTAGTGGTAAGTACGGGGGATTGATCGTTCTCCACAGGGAATAGTGTTCGTTAGGTATGAAAAATTACTCTAATAGGTCTAAGGGTGAGAGAAGATTCTTTTTATGTTTTTATATTTTTATGAAAGCAAGTAAAATCTCGGGTTTGAAAGAGTGGGCGGAATTAGTTGCTAGTCAACTAACCCAAATTACTACGAATGCAAATAAAATAAAATAACAAAAATGAAAATGTTGGTGAAAACTTATGTGGAGGGAAATGTGTTTACTTAGATTTCCTTACTCCCTAACTATCTTTTACCGGTTGATTAGTGTGTATTAGTTGCGTGGATGACGGGTGTATTCCTTAATACCATTCGTGGGGTGGCGTACGTACTTCCCCAACTCTACAAGCTCCTACTTCACTCCTATGTCGAGCCGGCTAGGAAGCTCCTAACATGGGATCACTAGAATTCGCTTGTGCATTAAATACAACCATAAAAACCTTTAGTACGCATTGGTTCATGTTTCTTAAGACGTTCAAGCAAGTTACCGATTAGGAAGTTAGCCAGTTTTCTTAAGCCTAACATAGATAAACAATCATCCAATACAACTAATAACACACTAATAACCAACAATCAATAGCTAGGTTTCATTAGATCTAAGCAAACACAAGATAAATCTAGCCTAGCATGTTAAACAAAAGACAAGAACAAGATAGAATCAAACAACACATAGACATATTGAATGATTAATTGATAACTTATCTTCAATGTAACATGGAAGATCTCAAGGCAAAAAGCCTTGAAAGAGCTGCCAAATTCGTCCTAGGGTTTTCACACACAAAGTTCCCCAATAAGTTCCACACTAATGACAAAGAATTGCAAAACTATATATAGATTTTTAGATCTGACGGCATCACGTTATGGAGTGTGACGCCGTCACCTCGCCGCTTTTAGGGTTCCCGGATGACCTTCTTGACGCCGTCCCTCTTTAGCTCTCCAAAATCCGTTCTGGCCTATCAAGGCTTGACGCCCTCAGACTATGAACGTGACGCCGTCCCTCTTTAAATTATAACGTGACGACCTTGATCAAATTAAAGGGTGACGCCGTCAGAATTCCCATGCAATTTTCACTGGCTTATCATGAGTAAATTTCACATCCACCACTTTTGCCAAGCCATGACGCCGTCCAGGCATAATCCTGACGCCGTCAAAGGTAACTTCCAGCCGATTTTTGAGACTTTGTCGTTTTCTTCACTTTTATGCTCCAAAAACGTCCAAAATGCCTCCTTTTCCAGATTTCTTCTCAAAAGTACCTAAAATGACAAAAGGAACGATTTAGGGCAATATTTGATCAAATAAATACGATTTAGGGCTTAAATGACCCCTTAAAAGCGGTACACTTTTCGCTTCATCAAATACCCTTACACTTGAGATTTGCTTGTCCTCAAGCAAATGCGCTTTTATTCTAATCAAAATACAAGTTAGGGGTCATTTAATGCTAACATAAAAGTAATTACAACAAATATTCGTTCCACTTTAATCATAATAAGCACGGAGATTATAAACTAGCACCTCACAAGTAGTGTTTAGATACTCACATCTCTCAAGTGTCATTAAAATAAATCTCATAAATGAAAACGGATAATATCTCTCACTACCTGTCATAGCAAATAGATTACCATAGGCTTGGGAAAGGATCGAAAACCTCCTCCACTAGGCGTAAGCACCTAAGATAAACTATCAAAGAGGGCTTTTAAATGGGTTATAACGTTAGGTGTAGGGAAAAGGAAAACACGATTTTGTTGGATAAAGGATATTTTACTGGTGGCGAGTTAAAGATCTTGATCAATTACATGTACTATACAATGTTGCTAAGCCAAGACTCGACTCAATCTTAAGTTAAAAACAAAATAACAAAAACATAAAATAAACATAAAATGAAACGGGATGGTAGTCCGTATGTTTTTTCTACTTTTCTTTTTCTCATTTTTTTGTATTTTTCTTGATTTTTTCGATTTTTTTTTTTTTTTTTTTTTTTTGCATACACTTTTGCCCTACCATCCAAAATAATACATCATAGGGGCGTTGCATCCCCCTTACACTTGAACTTTTACATAACTTTACAAATTACTATTCTAATGACTCGAATTAAGATAATCAAAACACTTGGAGTACTTTTAAAATATTTAGCACATATGGGGGTAATAAATGATGTTCTTCCCCATTACTCCATTACATTAGTACTTTACCCATGAGTCCCAATCGTCCCAAAACAATATGTACAAGGATATGACTCGACTTAGCAACCATGTACTCAACTAGATAATTAACTTGGGTTTAAACAAATGTTGTCACAATAATGCACTAAAAATGAGTGCATACAAGGTAGGCTAAGGCGATTTGGGTGTACATTTAAGTGGGGTGTAAACAAATTCTTCCTTTAAGTAAAATGCTTAAAGGTCGAAACGAAAAGATAGGCTCTGAGGGGTGTACTAGGGGTATCGTGTACTAAAAATGAGTACAACGCAAAGGGTGTGGGAGAATTACTTGACCAATGTAGCCAATGTAATTATAACAAAAACACAGGTGTAAAACAATGGGTTAATCCTAATGCCTCTTATCATGTAGTAAATCTAACTACACGAATGTAGTCTCACTTGTGGCCTCGGAATGGTCCTAACGCAAGTTCTAGAATCTAAGTGCTACCGGTACACACATCATAGCAAAATGCTTTTCCTACCAATTCTAGGGGCGAACCTCACATATTTGGGGGTGGAAAATTTTTTAGTGGTACGGTTTTTGTGCTAGTCATATAACTCCTATCCGTGAGACGCTCATTAAGATCAAAGTTTCACTCCTATATGTTGTAAAAAATTTTAAATTTGGCACTAAAATTGCCCTAACAGGTATTTATCTCAGTTTTATTACACATCTACCATTAAACAAACAAAAATCAAGCGTAAGAGCATTCTCTAATCGTACTTTTACCCCCCTTACACTTAAGATGAACATTGTCCCCAATGTTCAAATAACAAATGTAAAAGCATAAAGTAAAAGAATGAAATCAAATACTCCCCTGATTCGCTCGGTGGATAATGAAGTAACACGGTTAGATCTTCTTCCAAAGAGAATGTTGAAGCTCCATGACTAATGCATCGCCATAAGCTTGATCCAAAAACATTTCCTTGTCCAAAATAACCTGTTAAACCTGAGAAAACAAACACGAAAACCTGCATAACATCGGCGGGATAAAATCTATATATAAGGATATAATGCTTGTGGGATGATAATTTTGCAGATTCTTGGAGATTATAAGTTATAGATTTAATAAAAACTTTTTATGAAAACAAAACCTTCAAAAATTTTCAGAAAATTAAACCTGACGCCGTCAGGTTGTAACTCCTGACGCCGTCAGAAATGATCTGACAGAATTCTCATGTTACGTTTCCGGAAAAATTTTGTAAAAACCTATACCTTACTTCCTGGAAATCCTGCAAAACATCATTATGACTCGATACAAGCATTTGACTCAAACAAATACTAATATGTATGTTAATTTATTATTATTATGATTCATGTTCATTTGTGTTCTAATAAACCGATTTAGATTTCCCTTACACTTAACTTTTGCAAAATACCTTTATATGTAGTTAAGACGAAGTTAAAAACAAAATAAAGCATTTTTACAAATTACTTTTGAACATGAATCAATAAGAATAAAAATTAAACACACATACGGAAATAAATAAAAACAAACAAACAAATAAATAAACACACAAAGCAAATAAAGCTTGGGTTGCCTCCCAAGAAGCGTTTTTCTTTATTAACGAGTCTTGTAGCTAGACTCAAAGTCACGTACATTACGTGATTCCATCATTGGTCACGGTTCCTAGGCCATTTTCATTCCCGGTTTTATATTCCGGTCCCAATTTCAAACAATCCTTGTAGAAACCGAATATCCTTTCCATAACATAGTCTACTCCTTTATTTCTATCCTCATCATTCCTATAGTAGACCGCTTGCTTGAGCTCCTTCTCAACATTTGACAAGTGTTGGAATTGTTCTATCTTATATGGCATTTGGTAGTTTACCTCATCGGTCTCATCCTTAAATCTAACTATCCCTAAGGAAGGTTCATAAGTCATTCTAGAGACCTCAACAAATGGTTTTCCAAAAACCACTTGAGTTAAGGATGCATCGACTATTGGGCGGATATCTTCTACAATTACAAAGTCGGTGACATAGGTGAAGTTTCCTACATAAACCGGTAATCCCTTAACTCTTCCCGTGAAGTTACTCATCCATCCCTTGTCAGGGAACATCCTATACCCAAGTTGATTTTTCATTATCAAGTTGTAGTGGGCTCTAGTCATGATGTTTATGGGTGATCTAAGGTCGATGTAGGCTTTCCACACATGCAAATGTCCGATGTTGCATGGTGTGTTGAGATTAGAAGGGTCGCCTATTTCTATAATTGGTCTACCTAGGAAGTATGGTGTCTCGGGGTCATCGAATAAGTTTGTATGATATGCGCGCTCTTCCTTAGTGGGTAGCCTATTGAAGTAGTCCACATCATCATCTACTTCTTCAATCTCACTTGTCCTAACTTCCTTATCAACCTCGACTTTCTTATCCTCATCCTTAGGTTCACTATTATCCTCATTCCTATCAATCGGTTTGATAGTGACAACGTTGACAAAGTGGACGTGTTCGGATGAAGAGGGGTCTTTTACTTGGGGTCCGCTATTTATGTTCCTAGCGTCCTTATGTGGAGGTGATAGCACTTGGTTATTGAGGGCTTTCAACAAGTTGTCAATTTTATTGGTCATCTCCGTTTGTTGTTGATTGAATTCGGATTCGAATCTAGCTATCCGAGCTTCTTGAGATGCCATAAATTGAGACATCAATCCTTCAAAGTTATTGGTACTACCATTGCCGGAAGGATTGTTGTTGAAAGTACGGTTCGAGTTGGAACCGCTTGATTGGAAACGACTAGGTGGGTTGGAAGAATTGGTTTGTTGTGCGTTTTGGTTTTGTTTCCACCTAAGGTTCGGGTGATTTTTCCATGAGGGGTTGTATGAATCACCCTAATGGTTTGGCTCGGGTTTGAAAGTGTACCTCTTGTCTCCCGCTCCGTCGGTACGCGAGGATGTGTAGTCCGCAAAAGCTTGTTCGGGGAGTTCCATGCAATCACGAGTGTCGTGGGGACCACTACATAATTCACATGAAGAAGTGATTTTGTTCACTTGGCTTGAAGGTTTAGGAGCCTCGTAGGATTTCATGAGAAACTTGAATTGGTCTTCAAGTTCTATGATCCTACGGTCGAAAGTGCTTGAATTGTTCGAAGGCAAAGATATTGCCTTGACTGTTTTATTCAAATCACGGGGATCACTCCAACTTTCGTTGTCATAAAGAGCAAGATCTTCTAGGAGAGCCCATGATTGTTCCGCACTTAGATCACGTAGCTTACCACCGGCCGATTGGTCAATGGTTTGCCTCGTGTAGAGATTGATATGGTCATAGAAGATTTGGACTTGGAGCCAAAGTTCTATGCCATGATGAGGGACTTTCTGGAGTAAGTCCTTGAATCGAGTCCATGCCTCGTAGAGGGTTTCGCCTTGACGTTGTTGGAACATCAAGATATCATTCCTTAGCTTGGTAGTTCTTCCCGGTGGGAAAAACTGAGCAAGGAAACGAGTGGTGAGATCATCCCAAGAGGTGATGGATCCTGCGGGTTGACGCTCTAGCCATTGACTAGCTTGGTCCCGCAGAGAGAATTGAAAGAGACGCAGTCGGGTCGTCTCTCGAGTGGCAACATCAAGGTCTATAGAATCAACGATTTTGAGAAAGTCCTTGAGATGTTGATTAGGATCTTCAGAACGAAGTCCATGGAATGCGCATCCGCTTTGCACCAACCGGATGGTGTCGGATCGCAAGGGAGTGACATTGGCTCCTTGAGTGAGCTCAATGGTGTTTCGATAGCCATGGTGGCTAGGACGGGAGTACTCTCCTAGAGTACGGGCTCTAGGAGGTGGTGGTTGTTGTTGTGGTGGTGGGATGTTGGGATCAAGGATATTACCATCTTCCATGATGTCGAATGGTAATGGTTACGAACAAAGAAACGAAGAAAATAGATAGACTAAAGAAAACCTAGAAAAAGAAAATAAAAATCTCACTAGAAAGGAATCTAGTGAGTAGACCTATAAAATAAAAATTCAACCTTAACAATAACTATTCCCCGGCAGCGGCGCCAAAAACTTGATGCGTGGTTTTGCAACCTTACAACAGGTTTTACCTCTCGAGGGATCTCAAGAGGCTTACAACCCCACCAGGCAGTGTACCTGACCGATGTAGTATAGTGTAGTGGTAAGTACGGGGGATTGATCGTTCTCCACAGGGAATAGTGTTCGTTAGGTATGAAAAATTACTCTAATAGGTCTAAGGGTGAGAGAAGATTCTTTTTATGTTTTTATATTTTTATGAAAGCAAGTAAAATCTCGGGTTTGAAAGAGTGGGCGGAATTAGTTGCTAGTCAACTAACCCAAATTACTACGAATGCAAATAAAATAAAATAACAAAAATGAAAATGTTGGTGAAAACTTATGTGGAGGGAAATGTGTTTACTTAGATTTCCTTACTCCCTAACTATCTTTTACCGGTTGATTAGTGTGTATTAGTTGCGTGGATGACGGGTGTATTCCTTAATACCATTCGTGGGGTGGCGTACGTACTTCCCCAACTCTACAAGCTCCTACTTCACTCCTATGTCGAGCCGGCTAGGAAGCTCCTAACATGGGATCACTAGAATTCGCTTGTGCATTAAATACAACCATAAAAACCTTTAGTACGCATTGGTTCATGTTTCTTAAGACGTTCAAGCAAGTTACCGATTAGGAAGTTAGCCAGTTTTCTTAAGCCTAACATAGATAAACAATCATCCAATACAACTAATAACACACTAATAACCAACAATCAATAGCTAGGTTTCATTAGATCTAAGCAAACACAAGATAAATCTAGCCTAGCATGTTAAACAAAAGACAAGAACAAGATAGAATCAAACAACACATAGACATATTGAATGATTAATTGATAACTTATCTTCAATGTAACATGGAAGATCTCAAGGCAAAAAGCCTTGAAAGAGCTGCCAAATTCGTCCTAGGGTTTTCACACACAAAGTTCCCCAATAAGTTCCACACTAATGACAAAGAATTGCAAAACTATATATAGATTTTTAGATCTGACGGCGTCACATTATGGAGTGTGACGCCGTCACCTCGCCGCTTTTAGGGTTCCCGGATGACCTTCTTGACGCCGCCCCTCTTTAGCTCTCCAAAATCCGTTCTGGCCTATCAAGGCTTGATGCCCTCAGACTATGAACGTGACGCCGTCCCTCTTTAAATTATAACGTGACGACCTTGATCAAATTAAAGGGTGACGCCGTCAGAATTCCCATGCAATTTTCACTGGCTTATCATGAGTAAATTTCACATCCACCACTTTTGCCAAGCCATGACGCCGTCCAGGCATAATCCTGACGCCGTCAAAGGTAACTTCCAGCCGATTTTTGAGACTTTGTCGTTTTCTTCACTTTTATGCTCCAAAAACGTCCAAAATGCCTCCTTTTCCAGATTTCTTCTCAAAAGTACCTAAAATGACAAAAGGAACGATTTAGGGCAATATTTGATCAAATAAATACGATTTAGGGCTTAAATGACCCCTTAAAAGCGGTACACTTTTTGCTTCATCATTTAGATATTTACACTTGGTGCTTACGCCATGTCGGTAGAGTTTTGTTTCTTGTACAAGCCTATGGTAATAAACGGATCATGACTGAGCAATGAGTGTGATTTTATTATATACTCCACCACCAAAAAAATATATGAGTGTTGAGTGAATTATACTTCCATTCCTTTTCGTGAGGTGCTTAGCCATGTTATCAAGCGAGAGAATCCATAGGGTACTGTCAAACATCTCGGTTTTTCACAACTAAAGCTTAAAACGATGAATCATATCTCGTATTTGTACTTGGTAGATTTGCATCATAATTTTATTAATCATTTTTATGCATCATGTGGGATATATTTTTCTTAATTGCTAGATTTGCTTGAGGGCAAGCAAACCCTTAAGTGTGGGGGAGTTTGCGCTCATTTCCGCTTGTTTATAAAAAAAATCAAAATGATTTTTCGATATTTTCAAATTTTTCATAAATTTTAAAAATTTTCTTTTCATTTTGTCATTTAGTTATGCATTTTAATTTTTCTTTTCTTAGATTTGCTTGAGGGCAAGCAAAGTTTAAGTGTGGAGGATTTGATAACGCTCATTTTGTACATATTTTAGTCGCGTTATTCGTATGTTTGTGCATATTATTTGGTTGTATTTATGAACATTTTACGCTTAAAAGGTACAAAAGATGTATTCAGGTTCAGGTACAACTAAATCAAGAGAAATAACGAAAAGACGAAGAAAAGTCGTCAAATCAAGAACATATGCACGAAGGAAGATTCCATCCATAACAAAGACCTCGGGAAGACCATCGAAGATAAAGAATCAAGTTATAAAGGTTCCCAAGCATGAAGAAAATATCAAGTGTCCATTAAATAAAGGAAAAGATGTTTATGAAGTTTATTATGGCTTACTTCTTCAAACCAAGGCTAAAGAAAAGCACACAAGGTTCAATTTCCAACCTAAGGTTGATGCTGAGTTTCCAACCCAAGGTTCAATACCTCAACCTGAGGTTGAGCAGTCATCCCAACCGCGGGTTGGAGGTCCCAGCTGTGGGTTGAGATTGATTTTGGTGACCAGAAAGTTCCAGCCGCCAAGGTTGAGATCCCAGCCGTGGGTTACTGCACAAATTATGCTCCAAAGTTGCATTTAAGTGGATTTAAAGTGCCATAAACCACCAAGTCCGATCATATTCCTTCCATAACTAATATTTCAGCCACTTTATGACACTTTGTGGCCAAGAAACATGCTTGGTGACCAACGATTATTCAACTATAAATAAGAGTGCTTGGTTAAGTGTTTTAATCATCAAATCATCATTTGATCATCAAACAACATGGAAAATTCTCCCTTACACCATAAGGGCAGATTTCCTACAACTCTCTAAACCCGAAAGACCCTATTTACCCTACCATTCATAGAGGACGAATCCAAGTACAACAAAGAATTGTTGGAGCGATTCTCTAGTGTGGTTAGAACGTGTACCGGTTGATTGGAGGCTCGTAGGATTGCTATAAATCCTATTCTTTACTCATTGTAATTGCTACTTGGGTAAAGCTTATTATTATCAAGATGTTGAACTTTATATTTCATGATTGGTTTCTTTATGTTTCATTTGATTTATTTGATAATGATAATCTCTTAATGCTTGTTTGGTTATTATGAGAACTTGTGATAAAAGGATAATTAGTGTTTGTTTGGATTATAATGAAAGACATCATATTTGGTTAAATTGGAACTTGTCCTTGTTTATTGTTTTGGTTGATCATTATTGAGTTTAGAGGCCGAAAGGATTCTCAATAGTGATTAGTTTTAATTCATTAGTCGACAAATGATTTTGGTCTTGTGCTTTGTGACGATTGTGCAAGAGAATTAATAAACATAACAAGTAAAGGTTTAATTGAGATTAAGGTCGAAAGGAGTCTTTTGAATATGTGTTCTCATCATCTTTCAAGTAAATGATACTTAACAAATTAATGACACCAAAGTCTATAGGTCGAAAGAATTCTTTGTTTGTTGTTGGTTTAGGCATAAGGCTCATGACATGATCATTAGATTGAGGCTTATGTATATTTGATTTATAAAACACTAGACTAATATAATTGGTTCTAAAGGTCGAAAGGATTACCTTTGATAATATGTTTTCCAAACTAAACATCCTAATATCCTTGTGATCATTTGTCCATACAAGTATGTTCTTTGTGTGCTTACATCATGCTTTCCATATTACTTTTCTTGGTGATTTAATCCGTAACAATCATAACCATCAACTTGTTACTTGCTTAAACAATCAAACAACACTTGAGTGCAACCAAGTCTCTTGGGATGACCTTGACTTACCATTCCCTAATTATACATGACAAGAGTATACTTGCCCGAATGTGTTTCTAGTTAACCGGTATTTCTTGTTTATAAATTTAAAACCCGTTGCGAAAGCACATCAAGTTTTTGGCTTGTTGGGATGCATCAAGCAGCTATGCCGCATATTTTTCACAGGTGTCCGGCACAGTATTGGGACAAGACACAACAACAGATTGTCATGCATATTGTTTGACAGGTGCCCAACAGATTCTTAGGACAAGACACATCATCAGATTGTCATGAGACTGTCATGAAATACTACAATTGTTTGTTACATGTTTTCATCACCACCACATTTAAGTAACTCACATTTCCTCCTTGTTGTTCTAGAAGTACTCAAGCATTCGCTCACGATAGGCTACTGCTACGTGTAAGGGAGTATCTTCAAAAGTCAATGGAAGGTTGTGACACAACCTATACAAGAAGATACAAACCCAAACACCACAGTCACCATACATATGATGCTGCCTTGGGACATTGGCGTAGGCTAAAGTGATCTCATACTCATCAATTGGTATGCCTTTGTCCTTCAATACACCACATTGATTGAGATAACAGAAAAGCTGATATGGCAACCTATTCCTCATATCTTTCCACCATGGCCTGCTGCTATCCTTTGCCCATCCTAGCGAATCGTAAAAGGTAACAACCCCCGTACGGATGTCCAGCTGAGCAAGACACCAATGCGTTCATTGATGGGAAAGTATATCTGATACAAAGAAGATTCCAATTTAGTAAAAACCAATTCAACAACTAATTTGCCTAATTAGGGATGAACAAATCCGATATACACACCTTATCAACATTTTCCCATGGAACAGGGTACCGTAAGCCGTTGGCCCAGTATTCAATGAGTTTCCCCCCAAGGACGCACGGACAGAAAAAAGAACTAATCACAACCAGATAATTATCAGAGCTGCACTTGCTGCTATGTACTACCAGATAATTATCAGAGCTATTCCCTTCAAGCACGAATCTTAAATTCTTATTAATTTTGTAAAATTATTTCCTCTGTTAATTATGAGTTGTTGTACTTTATTCAATTGTGGATCTTTAAGTTATGTTGTTGTTCTTGTTAATGAATATGTGTAAATTATCCTCTCAATGGCTTTTGTTTCTATCTTCTTTGCTGTTACCTTTTAGAAATTATGTGTTTAGGAGTTTCTTCGTAATAATATGTGTGTTGATTACTTTTTTCCACTCTTACTAAATTAATGTCGCAATTGTTATGATTATCACAAAGTCTAGTAATCTTTTCCTTGGTGTTTGGTTCGAGTATACTGAAAATGATTCTGGTTAAAAGCCAAGCAAAAAGAGACTTAAACACTCAACAATTGTGTATTTGAGTTTTAGTAATTGTTTTTATCAATTGATTGAGAGGATTTGTTTGGACATAGGATAAATTTTGAGTTTTTGGTCCAATCTTGATATGGGGTGGCGTTTTGGTGGTGGTCGTAGGTTGGTGATGATGGCCGGAGTTTGGCGGTAGTGGTGGCCGAAGTTTGGTGGTGGTGGTCGCCGGAAGGGTCGCCTGATTCTGGGTTTGAAGTTCGGAGGTGTTGGCCGGAGAAGATGAAGTGGGTAACCCAATTCTAAAGTAGCCCAACGTAGAGTGGGTAACCTAATTCCAAAAAGAGGGTATATATGTCATTTATAATAAGACAAAACAGTACTATATGTGACATGTGTCATGATTTTAACTATGGTAACTCAGACTCAAAATAGCCCATGTCTAGTTTGAGAAAAAATTAGATTCCCATCTAGAAAGTATGAACTCGTGGGGCTACTTGTCCATTTAGAGCATTGCCCCTATATGTAATTTATACATGAGACACCCGACTACTTTGGTAATTGTCTCTACATATATCACTCAAAGTCAACATGTTTTATAACATAAGTACAAAAGCTCTCTCATTCCCCGGTACCCTCGAACAAAAATCAGACTCCAAGCTTTTCCATTTTTTTCTTCAAAATCGTAAGCATCTGAACCTTCTTCATAGTCTAATGATTACATTATTCAAGTTTTTACATATTTTTAACCGCTAAAACTGCTCAAATCGATTGTTAGGGTTTCATCTTAACTACATTGGGGATTTTTTTATTTTGCCATTGAATGCTGTTAATTTCTATGGGGTTATGTTCGGATTTAGTAGTAGATTACTCAACTATGTTTGGATTTCTATAGCAGTTAACATATGGCGTTAATCGAATTGTAGGTTTATCAAGAAATTGGGGGTTTTTAATTCGGGTCAATTTCATATATCCCCTTCTTATATTTGGAAATTTCTTATGTGCCCAAACATGCTTTAAAAACATTGTACATAATGCATTCAATGCTTGCACTTTGGGTATATATGAAATTAATGTGATATACGAAATACGAAATTAATCCTTTTGATTTAACTGATAAATCTTGCAATTAGCATAGGGGTTTAGTGTGTAGAACCCTCGATAATGATTGCATGTCCATAACAATTCCGTGAGGCCTAATCAATTAGTAGTATAAGTGTTTGTTTGATTTTGTTTTTCAAAAGTGGTAATTGGTGTGATTCATGTGGTATTTGGTACCACCGACATAATGTCGTGGTTCTTATGAGTGATGAACTGCGGAGATAAGGTGTGTTTATAAAAGTGAGTTTTATTTTCGACAAGTGTGGTTTTTGTGTTATTCAAAATAACCAAGGACCGAGATAAGTAGTGGTTTAAAGATGTGTTTAAAAAAAATACAAACGGGATAAGTTTTCTAAGACCCACTGAGATAACTGCTGAAAAACCACCGAGATAAGATGTCTACGAACCACCGAAATAAGTGACCACCGAGATAACTCTACCACCGAGATAACTTTTCATATAACCACAGAGATAAGTAACGACCGAGTTGAATTAGGTTATCTAGATGCGAAATAAGTTAAATAGGTGTACAAAAATATTTTGGGCAGTTAGGACTGATTTCATGGAATTTTGCGGAGTGAGATATTCTTAGTGGATAGAAGACCGAGATATCTCTAGACTCTAGCACCGAGATAATCTTAGTTAGCTGAGAATTGAGAAACTCTTGGTACAAACCACCAAGATATTTTTGAACCAATAAAATAACTAAGTTCCAACCGGCAAAGTAAGGCATAATCATTGAAAGAAAATGACTTAGATGCGTTTAACTAAATTGTGCATAAACACATTTAGTGCCTAGATAACTTCAAATTTAAATGCAAATGCTCAAAATTTATTTTAGTTAAGATTTCACTTGTGTTCACTATGTTTGCCATGTTTCCCCAAAGGCTTTAATTGGTTTGTATATCTTATACACGGACAAGTTTCACAACTTGTTATATTTAGTCCCTATAATCTATTCTACTAGTTCTTGAGTTTGATCATTATTTTTAATTCTAACAGTATATTCTACTAGTTCTTCAGTTTTATCTTAATGCTCAGGGACCTTATGTGTCATCTGTTGAAATTGTTTTGTAGGCTTTGAAGTTTTAGTGGGCCTAACTTTCTAGTCTGCCTCTTTGAAATACCGACGCCATGGCTGCATACGTGAAGCTATTTGATGTGTAAGATTTGCGTTATTTGTTTGTTGTGAAATTTAGGACTTTTTTATTTGTTAATTATATGCAATGTTATTCAGAAATCAAAATGAACAAGAACAAATGATGATGGTCGTTTCCCATGTGGGAGTTCTCTTTTACGCCAATATGCGTTCTGGGATCATAAAGTGGTTCTATGATACAAAAAAATGAATTTACCAAGTTTTTCAAGAAGACGGAGTGTTAGAGTATGTTGATCTGGCTGGAGAAGACAAGCAGCTATACCATTATTCAGCTCAATCCAGAGAGGTATACAAAAATATTGCCATCTGAAACAAAATTAAATAAAGAAATAATTCATAAACATCATAATCTAGAAACATGATAATGATCTTCATCATCATAATAAAAAAGCCATCAATTTTTAGCATGGTCATCAACATTGATTTTTAGCATCCTAGTTAACTTTTTTTATGCAAACTCTAATAAGGTTTTTATTTCCCCACCCACAGCTAATTTTGATGCAAATTCTATTTGAGGCATCCTAGTTACTAATATTGATGCAAATTGTTATGATAGATTATATTTCACTACCTGTCATCAGTTTTTTATGTGAGTTCTATTTGGTGCATCCTAGTTAATTAAACTTAACGAATATTATCTGTATTAAAATTCAAGACTTTAATGCATTGTTTTACTTACTATCTTTCTATAGAATTTTGATTTTTTGTCTATAAACACTCATGATTTATTTTTTGCTTCTAGTTATTATGGTTTATGTTTGATGAACAATAAGTAAACATGCACAAGTAAATAGTATTATATTTTTGATGCAAATTATTTATAGTTCATTTTTAATCCAACGTTAATAGAATGAACTCTAGTAATAGTATCAGTTTGATTTACATGAGGAAATTACGTTTTCACCTTTCTATTTTCAGATGATAATTGGCAATACAGAAGATAAGCTAAAAGATCATATTAAAGGCATATTCAACGAAAATCCATACAGTACCTACGACAAAAAGGTTTTCTATCTTAGGCGTGATTCAGGGGAGGAGGCTGAGGAAGATGATAAGGATATCTTTACGATTGAGAGAACTGAATGGAATTTCAGTATCGATCATAGATGGGCTGTCCGATATTCAAATATGGATGTATTTTTTCCATTTGTTGATAAAAAGTTAGATGAAAGCAAGTGTCCAAGTTGCAAAGTGCATTGTGCTCGTACACCTGAAACATTTATAGCACTCTACAAGCGATATAATTTGCACAATTTGCATGAAGATGGGATTCTCTCAACTACAATAAACCTAAGTAAAAGAATCAATCTTTTATATCATAAACAAAAAGCAGCTGATGCAAAGAATGACATACGCTATTACAAAGGGACGCTTGACAAAGGAACGCTTGACGGGCTAGATGTATTTGTAAAAAGAATACCAAAAAAGGAAAAGTATCTGAAGGTTCTGGATTATTCAGTGGAGACCGTGGTTAAACTTCTGCTGGTCGAGAGATGAAAATTTTCATTATTTGACTTTCGAAAAATTTGAGGGGAATTTGACTTATTCGAAGCAGCCATTGTTTAAAGAACAACAAGAACCATTCAAGTTAGCTTTATTAAGGTATGCCAAACGAAACTATTTATTCTTGTTTATATAGTCATCTTTATAATATCATAATATTCCCTTGTTATTTTGTCAAGGAACGTCATTCGGGCCCTAATAGACCTTCATGCAAATCTGAGACTGCACCAGAATCTTGCTCTAGAAAATATTCTAATTAAACTTCTTGTTGGTGGTGATGCCATGATAAAATTTTGTGGAATGGGAGAAAGCAAATGTTACCAGAAAGAAATTTGCGAGATTATTTGAAAATTAGAATTGCAATTTGCTAGCGTAATCATTCTTATCTTAATTTGTTAACGTTTTTATTTACTCATGTAAGAGTTAAAACGCTGACCTACCATTCTACAGAAAGGTACAGGCTGGGAAGAACTATGCTGCATCTTTTGACAAATGGAGTACACACTTTCTCGGAGAGTGAGCTTCCTGCTGGTTTTGAAGGAAGAGGAAGTGATGAAAGCGTTGATGATGATTTACAAAAAGTTAGTTTCGAAGCTGCGGACCTCATTGGAAAGCTTATGCGTCCAGGCTCTAGGTATGACCCTTCTTAAATGTAATGTATACAAAATCCTTTGTATGCTTATAATTTTGGAATAATTAGTTAATCTTGAATTTTAGTTTGTTAATTTTGTGCTGGATAAGCCTGAATATGGTGTTGAATCATGTTGTGGGTGGTTAATTGTGTTTTTGATGATCCTGAAAACATATGTTTCTGCCTCATCATGGTCCTCAGATACCTCACGTACTTTCTTATGCTCGTCAGGTACTTTTAGCATTTCTGCAAACCACTTTTTGAACACTAGGTCATCCAAAGTCGAGTCCCCCACAAACACTTCACTAGCACAGTCTTCTATTTTGCGATACATTCCCTTCTTAATGTGGTCACTCATATCCTTCAGAAGTAATATACGTGTATAAGGACTCCAAAATAAGACATGATTCAACACCATATTCAGGCTTATCCAGCTCAAAATTAACAAACTAAAATTCAAACCGTAATACGATTAATTGATTATTTCAAAAGTATAAGCATACAAAGGATTTTGTATACATTACATTTAAGAAGGGTCATACCCTGGACGCATAAGCTTTCCAATGAGGTCCGCAGCTTCGAAACTAACTTTTTGTAAATCATCATCAACGCTTTCATCACTTCCTCTTCCTTCAAAACCAGGAAGTTCACTCTTCGAGAAAGGGTGTACTCCATTTGTCAAAAGATGCAGCATAGTTCTTCCCAGCGTGTACCTTTCTGTAGAATGGTAGGTCAGCGTTTTAACTGTTACATGAGTAAATAAAAACGTTAAACAATTTAAGATAAGAATGATTACGCAAGCAAATTGCAATTCTAATTTTCAAATAATCTCACAAATTTCTTTCTGGTAACATTTGCTTTCTCCCATTCCACAAAATTTTATCATGGCATCACCACCAACAAGAAGTTTAATTAGAATATTTTCTGGTGCAGTCTCAGATTTGCATGAAGGTCTATTAGGGCCCGAATGCCGTTCCTTGACAAAATAACAAGGGAATATTATAAAGATGACTATATAAACAAGAATAAATAGTTTCGTTTGGCATACCTTAATAAAGCTAACTTGAATGGTTCTTGTTGTTCTGTAAACAATGGCTGCTTCGAATAAGTCAAATTCCCCTCAAATTTTTCGAAAGTCAAATAATGAAAATTTTCATCTCTCGACCAGCAGAAGTTTAACCACG
Source organism: Artemisia tridentata subsp. tridentata (assembly GCA_021014915.2). NCBI lineage: Eukaryota > Viridiplantae > Streptophyta > Magnoliopsida > Asterales > Asteraceae > Artemisia > Artemisia tridentata. Next base: position 412,025,165 of record CP139504.1, read on the forward strand.
GTCTCCACTGAATTAAATGTTTTGTAAACATCCAGAACCTTCAGATACTTTTTCTTTTTTGGTATTCTTTTTACAAATACATCTAGCCCGTCAAGCGTTCCTTTGTAATAGCGTATGTCATTTTTTGCATCAGCTACTTTTTGTTTAGGATATAAAAGATTGATTCTTTTACTTAGGTTTATTGTAGTTGAGAGAATCCCATCTTCATGCAAATTGTGCAAATTATATCGCTTGTAGAGTGCTATAAATGTTTCAGGTGTACGAGCACAATGCACTTTGCAACTTGGACGCTTGCTTTCATCTAACTTTTTATCAACAAATGGAAAAAATACATCCATATTTGAATATCGGACAGCCCATCTATGATCGATACTGAAATTCCATTCAGTTCTCTCAATCGTAAAGATATCCTTATCATCTTCCTCAGCCTCCTCCCCTGAATCACGCCTAAGATAGAAAACCTTTTTGTCGTAGGTACTGTATGGATTTTCGTTGAATATGCCTTTAATCTGATCTTTTAGCTTATCTTCTGTATTGCCAATTATCATCTGAAAGGTGAAAACGTAATTTCCTCATGTAAATCAAACTGATACTATTACTAGAGTTCATTCTATTAACGTTGGATTAAAAATGAACTATAAATAATTTGCATCAAAAATATAATACTATTTACTTGTGCATGTTTACTTATTGTTCGTCAAACATAAACCATAATAACTAGAAGCAAAAAATAAATCATGAGTGTTTATA
>CP139504.1:412026014-412218509 GCA_021014915.2 Artemisia tridentata subsp. tridentata
ATATACACATTTAAACAAATTTAAATAAATGTACACATTCAAATAATTAAATATAGGGATATAAATAAATAAACAAATTTAAATAAATATGCACATTTAAATAAATAAACACGATAACATAACAATATAAAAGGAAAATGAAATAACTGACCCCGAGTCGGACCATGACGTGCGCCTTCTTCTCCTCTTCGATAACGTACTAGGAGGGATAGTACAACGACATCTCCCTAATCAGCTCGCCAACGTAGTTACTGAACCACGTGGCGTTCTTGCCGACATGAATGTACGTCCCCTGATCACCATACTCGAACTCAATCGGCCGCGGGCCATAATTTGCCACGGCTTTCTTGAGGGCTAAGTTCTTCGAGGCTTGACGCACCGGCTTCCTGCCGCCATCCCGACCTCCACCCCTGCCTCCCCCTTGCCCTTCCTCCTCTTCGGGGTCGTCGTGATCCTACAATTGAAGTGAGTGAAAACGTCATAAAATAACATGTAACCAAATTCAAATGATCAAGTTTAATGTGATCGTGCCATTGTGTATAAGTTGGGTCCCACCCATGTTGGCCTATGTGGTTTTTAAGATCATCGAGAGATACCCATCCAACATTACGACAAAGACGACATGGACATTTTATGTTTTCGTAACTATTCAATAACGGCTTGCAATGATCGAGGAATGCGGCAAGACCATCAAAAATTTGTTTTGAATTACGACTCTGTAAACGGGTCCAACTCTTATCAATTATCATAACTGCATTTTTATGATGCAGTCAGTTATTATATGCACTTAATTAAACACATTCAAAAGATTCAACACATAAACACATATAACCGTGGAATTATTACGAGTTGTTTTGTTCACCTAGTGCAACTATGAAAGGCAATCCTAACCCACTCTTTGAATGATTCATCTCATATATGAATGCGTATAACTGATTTACTATTTGAGAAAATTTCGGCAGCATTTCCCCTAAACTCCCCAAATATGTGCATTAAAGACATATTCATAGGAATAAAGGAGAAACACTGTCGAAATCATATCAAATAGTAAATCAATTATACACATCCATATCCTAAATGAGAGAAAACATTCAAAAAGCAGTCCCAAACAGGGGACTTTCCGAAATTAATTTCTAATAAATTAATTCCAGATGGGTTTTCTATAGGATGATTAACTTCGGACGAGGACTTTCTGAAATTAATCACTAAAATCCTAATATCATTTACAAAAGTCTAACCAATGAAATACCATTCAAATACTAACCATACGCATACTAACCAAACGCATATACACAAAACGACTAAAATCCTAACAATTATATACCAAACGACTAACATACTAAAATTAAATTTACAAACTAAATATACCAAACGACTAAAATCCTAACAATTATATACCAAACGACTAACATACTAAAATTAAATTCACAAACTAAATATACCAAACGACTAAAATCCTAACAATTATATACCAAACGACTAACATACTAAAATTAAATTCACAAACCAAACACAAACACAAACAAAAAAACATACGGGCTCGACTGGTCTCAGCTCTACGTGGTCTCGGTTGGTCTCTACGTGGTCTCGGCTGAGAAAACATTATTGGTTGCTTAAAACAAGAGCATAAACTTTTGATGACGACATGTCCTCGGTGATACAAAAAGGCTACTAAAAAAAGACAACAGTTATATTACCTTCGGCTTTGTCTCGGCTTGGGTTCCCGGCTCTCGACTCTCGACTCTCTACTTCTCACGACTGTGGTCCCGACTGCATAAAAAAGTTTAAAAAATAAGGGATAATTACTAAAATAGCCCGATTACCCAAGTGCTAAGAGTATCTGTCCCGATCTCAAAAAATTCCCCCCTTAGCCCAAGGGCAACCGTATATTCACGTATTGTACAGCAGTGTTTTTTGGGCAACTTTTATTTTTTGGGCAACCGTATATTGTACAGATGGTTTTTTTTGTCATTTCACATATTACTCATACTACTAAAAACCAGGGCTGGAACAAAATAAAAAGCATTTCCGCGCCCACAATTCACTCACCAAAATCAAATCAAACCAAACACCACCCTTCACTTCACTCATGTTTTTTTTTATATAATTTACATGAACCTCTATGCTGACTTTGTTCTGATTGTTTTATTATTGAAGGGATTTGTGGCCCAGAAGTTGAGATCTTACTTCAAAAGGTTTCAAGTCAAGTTTAAGAGAAGAAGAGGTTTGTATGGATATATCTTCGTTATCTGCTTCTTAACTGGCTTTTTTTCTTTTTATTTACAAGGGTAATTTCGTATTTGTTTTATCTTGTTTCTTGATGCAGAGAGCAAGACTGATTACCGTGCAAGGATCCGTCTGATTAATCAAGACACGAACAAGTACAACACTCCTAAATACCGATATGTTGTCCGATTTGTATCCTTTCCATTTGCCTCTTTGATTCGGGGATATTTATATCATTATTGTGATTCGCTTAGGAAATAAATCTATCTGACTATTGCTTTTAGCATTTTTATAAAAAAGTTTCACTTAATGATGCTATTAGACCAACAAGGATATAATTGCACAAGTCGTGTCTGCAAGCATTGCTGGGGATATGGTTCTTGCAACTGCATATGCTCATGAATTGCCTCAGTACGGTCTTAAAGTTGGGCTCACAAATTATGCTGCAGGTACTTTCATGTCCTATTTTGTCTTTCCTAATGCTATCTCATCTTAATTAAAGTTTTTCTGTTAACCTATTCTCAAATGAAGCCTACTGTACTGGACTTCTATTGGCTCGCCGTGTTTTGAAAATGCTTGAGATGGACCAAGAGTATCAAGGAAATGTTGAGGTATGCAACTCGTTTATCACTTGAATCTCATTATTATGTGGATTTATGTTAACTGAGATATTATATCTGCAGGCAACTGGTGAAGATTACTCCGTTGAGCCTGCAGATAGCAGGAGGCCATTCCGTGCTCTTCTTGATGTTGGTCTTCTCAGAACCACCACCGGGAATCGTGTTTTTGGTGCTCTTAAGGTACTTGGATGATTTTAGACTATGGTTCAAATAGGTCGATTTTCAGCTTTTTTTGCAGAGGTGCCAGTTTTAACCCACTCAGTAATAAGTGGATTTGTGCTGTGTGTTTTATTGCAAACATGTTAAATAAGAAGTTTAGAAATAGGGAAACATGGGATCGGAAGTCATCTCAAATGATTATTTTTGACACACCCAACATTCAAAATCATTATTACTATTATTTAAATAAATATATTTTGCGACAGTAAGTCGATAATTGATGAGTATTTGTTAAATTAGTTAGAAAATGAATAATTGTTTTTTTGTTGGGTCAACTCTGTGTGACCTCTTCAACCCTTTACTATAGATGACGTGTTTCAACCCAATCTGTTTTGACCGGTTACCTACCTACATAACCTGCTGCTTCTTGCAATATCTAGATAAAGACTGCTAAGCACTTTCTTAATGTGTTTCATTGGGTTCAGGGAGCTTTGGATGGTGGCCTTGACATCCCCCACAGTGAAAAGAGGTTTGCGGGATTTAGCAAGGATGGTAAGCAGCTTGATGCTGAGGTTCACCGCAAGTACATTTATGGTGGGCATGTTGCTGCCTACATGAGGGTGAGTCCATAGCATATCAGTGGTGGTCTTTGATGCGTCACCGTGCGGCAAGTACAGGGAAATCTGAGTTGTGGTAACTTTCAGCGTTGGTTGGGGCTCAAAGGAATAACATTGACGCAGCAGTATTGCTAGAATTCTGTCGATATCATGTTAGATTTTGATAGCACATTTATTGAAGAGAGATAGCGTTTCTTATAAGAAGAATACTAGACCGTAAATTATGTTTTGCAAAATCTAAACCATCTGAGACAATTTCACAATTATGTTCTGTATTCATCCAAGATCTTGGTTTTATTCGGTTAAGGCATTTAACAAATTGCCATATGGTGTGAGAAGACATGCATATCTGATTCTGGGCCCATTTTCTTGGTGTACGAGAATTGTAGATGATGCCTAGTTGCCTTCCTAATTAAGAACTGATAATGGAAGCAAGTTGTTTACAATGCAAATGAATATCTTTAGGGGTTCGTTGTAATATCAATTGTGGCTTCACTTTTGTAATGCCAATTTGTATTATCTGACCGTTTGATGTGGAATAGCGTTTGTTTCTAATAGAATTATTGCAATGAATCAGGATGATTTCATGCCAAGAACAAGTGTGGCGTTGGAAGTACTATTCAAGTATCTTTGCTGGTACGCTCCTGAACTCTTGGTCACATTTTCGTATTGTTTCATTTGCATTGAACAAATATTCATGCCTCAGTGATTGCTACTTATAAAAGCTAAATAAGTCCTTTGTTATAGTGTTAGAATCAATAATCAGACACACAGCGGCAGTAACCAGAAACATATAGATTGAAGACTGTAATTTGTTTTATTATAGCCTTATTTCAATGAGTTAACTTACGAGTTTTAGATTGAAAATCTCCCCACAGTTCTATTAGATCTAATCTCATCAAGTGAGACGTTTCCGCTTTTTTGTTTGCACAGCTTCCCATGCATATTGTGTGGCACTTGCATAAAGGAAACATTTACGCTACAGCAGCAGATGCTGCAAGATCCGAGGCGTTTATATGCACCTGGCCGCCTTTATCATGTTATTGTTAGGAAGCCATTCGGGTATATCACTGCATCTTTTCATCTACGTTCATCACATTTCATCTCACGGTCGGTATTGATTTCAATCCAAGGATCTCAAACATTTGTTGGACTTTTGAATTTGTTGTTAGGGTTGGAAGATTATCCCCTGTTGTAAAGACAGCAGTACCCGTTGATGGTAGATTTGAGCACATGGTTATCTCGTGCCATGTTCTTACTGATCATTCTATTGCTCTCATGGAGCGTGAATTTTCAAATGCCCTCGATGTAAGTCACCTCAACTCTCTTTCATCATGTTATGTTTCTAGAACAATATTGTACCTCCCATGTTAATACTCCTTCCAGTTGTTAAAGAAGTGTATGGTTTGATTTTGTTGTTGAATGGATTACTATTTAACTTTGAACTTCATGTAAATTTTATGAAGAAAAAAAAATCTAACTTTTTTTTCCAGGATACATCTTTATAAATAATACTGCAAATACCAACAAGTTGATGTCAGTTTTATTAGAAAATTTATATCAAAATTTAAATTTGAAAATCTATTAGTTTGACCTCAATAGTCGGTGTTTCCCTCCTTTATTAAACAAATGGAATACTATAGGAGCCTAAAGCTATTATTCTTGTGAATTGTGATAGTTCAGACATTGAAGGAAAAAGATCGAGTACTGGATATCCCGCCACAACAGAGAATGGAGCGAAGGTCATCAGTAGCCATTGAGCACTCAGTGGAACACAAAGCAGCATTAGCAAGAGCGGTTGCACTAGACGTTCCTGAATCTTACTTGCCTAGTGAATATGGTACCTTCCGGAATGCTCAAGGTAGAGATGATTCTGATAAATTATTGACAGAAACACTTGGGTCATCAAGGAGTCAAGAAAGCTGGGATGAGTTAGCTGTTCGGCTTTTTGAGACTGATGAATCGGGTCAAATGGTGCTAAAGACCAATGTGTATTGAAGTGGTCTTCGTAAGGTTCTATAAATAGATTTTAGATGAGTATGTACGTATTCAGCAATCACCATTCTTTTGATACATGTATCTGTATAGTTTCTTGGTCACTTTACGGCTTGTTGATCTCGCTATATTGTGGCTAGCTCCCAGTTCACGCCGTTTTCATTTTGTGGATCCTATTCTTGTGAGCAATACATCGAAAATAAGACCCGTTATACAGAATCATTCAAGTAGAAACGGGTCATTAAGATATTGTTTATAACCCTTTCACCAAACTATTTTACTTTGTTGGCCAAGTTTTTTTATTTCCTCCATATTTTCTTAGACTTGTCTGCACTTTGGCAATTTCAAAGTCTACTGCCACAGTGGTTCGACAGTGTCTTTGAACCTATGGGTCCGTCATGTTGAATAACGAGTCAAAACGGGTTGGAACAATACATACCACTTTGGTACCTGTCAAAATCAGCAAGAAACCATGTTTTTCAAGAATGTCATACTTTTTCTATAAATAGTAATACAATAAACATTGTTAATGCCTTAAAACAGATGGAAAAATCAAACATAAATTACAAGAAGAAATTATGTTTTTATATTTTTTTTACTATTTTGCATTTAGTAGATTTTCTTAAAACAAAAAGTGAGCTACATAAATTACCAGCAGGAATGACTCATTTTTGGGCAACTTGTGTATTTTTTGGGCAACTTTTGTATTTTTGGGCAACTCATTCCTGTTGGTAGCTTTGAATACAAAAGTTGCCCAAAAATACACAAGTTGCCCAAAAAATACAAAAGTTGCACAAAAATACGTCAGCATCAACTAACACTACCAGCAGGAACCAGCTAAAGCTAACAGCAGCAATGAACTTATTCCAAAAAATACAAAAGTTGCCCAAAAATACACAAGTTGCCCAAAAAATACACAAGTTGCCCAAAAATACGTCAGCATCAACTAACACTACCAGCAGGAACCAGCTAAAGCTAACAGCAGCAATGAACTTATTCCATAAAATATAAAATTCCTAACAGTAGTATGAAATACAGTAGCAGCAGTATGAATAAGCCCAGTAGAACACAACTAGCGGTAGTAACGAACGAGAGCATTACTAACTCGTTTATAGACCAGCAGTACCATTGCTTACATGTTAAAAACCAACCTCATACATCGACCAACTTAGCAATCAACAGCAGTATCAAAGCACAAGAGCTATAGGGATTGTTTTACTGAATGTATTTTTGACATGAATAATCAGTTAAAAAGCACAACTAAACATCCATTAGGTCCATACAAAACAATCCTTCAAGGTTAACCTGATATTGATTCCTCAGGCCTTGTGTTTAGTTTTAAATGGTATACTATACTACAGCTTATTTTCAACTAGTTTAACTTATTTTTGCTTTAACATGTATGAGACAAGATGATGCAAATCCACCATATATAATTACAGGTTGATCTGCCATCTCTAAGGAAACCAGTAGATTAAAAAGTGAAACCATTAACATTGTATGATTTTGTTGTCATTGTCATTTGTTGTCTGAGCAATCAAAAAGCCCATTTAAGCAATCAGTCCTTTTTTCACATAATTAAACCTTCTTGATGTTATCGATCTTTAATCACGCCCACTCCATTGCAATTTTAGTTAAAATGAATAGAAGCAAAACTTGGTAAAATAAGGGATCAATTTCAACAAAAAAGTATTGTATATACATTTGAAGGTTGAAATTCTGGCAACTATGTTACAAAAATGTGTAGGGATATAAGTAACCCCAAAACAGAATGTACTAAAAAACAAAAGCAAAAAAGGCATAAATCTACACATCTAAAGTTACATAAATAACAAGATATGTACCATGCCATGACACACACACACACACAACCACTAAAAATATTTAACTTCTGCTTGTACAAAGTAAGACTTCCCAACTTCAATGTCTATATACTGTGATTGCAGCATCCAGAGACTGATGTTGCAAAGCTGGTCTGATGATTATTCTTAAATTACCAACTGACAAACAGGTCAAACCTCAAACCAAAATAGAAAAGTCAACTCTCAAATCTCATCTTGTACAGAAATAAACACAAATCCTCAGCCGAACACGGCATGCCTTCATCTGTCTGAGAGAAAGAAGTACGCACTTTTATTAGTGGATAGACATACGAAATAAGAAATACAAAAACTTACATGATACAAGTAAATAAAGACAGATTTATATCACATATGTTTAAGTGGCTGAATATCATAAGTTTTTTTAGTGATCGTTATTGTTTAAATTTTATTATTTTAACTTCTGTAAAGGGGTAACTATATTATGTTGCATACTTGCATGTTGCTAAGGGCCGCTATAAATACTTGCAGCATTATTCTAAATCAAATATGCTGAGGTATCAAGACAATAATAAATCCTGAAAACCACATAAGTACTTCTTAGTGAACTTCTTTCATTTTATTTATTTTAATTATTATATAAGGAATCTAGACATGTTCCACGTATTTCCGTTGGTAGTCAAACCTAGCCAATATGCCATAAGGTGCATAATTGTTTATGAAGTCAGGCCTAGCCACTACAACTTACGTATTTCCGTTGGAAGTCAAACCTAGCCACTACAACTTATGAAACAGACTTGATATATTTCAACTTGGAAGTATCAACTGAGCATGAGCAAAGAACAGTAGAGGAGATTCCAAAGAAGAATAAATAAGCTGATAGGCGGCATAAGTGTGTAAATATAATTCAATTGATACAAGAATAAGAGAGAGGAGAGTACCTGAAGGGTGATGCCTTATTTGATACTTGAAATGAATGTGAACGAGTTGAAAATTGTAAGGTGGATGCCTTGCGGTCTGTTTATTTATTTCCAAAAGACATGGCTTTCAAATATCATCCCAGGATCAAGGCTTTTGCAGAAGTTACCACATCAAGGATTCAAACGAAGCTCAACAAGAATAAGAATAAAAACACTGGGCTAATTGTCAACGAACATTTGTACAGAAAAGCATTGAATTAACTCAATTTGGTGAGCTTCAGAGATCTTTCCATGTAGCCCACGGTTCTGGCTAGACAATGCTCCTGAGTATTTGGACCGGACTGATAATCATCTTTGACTTTGTGACTTCAACGGTTAACTCAGCTTTGAGTCATCAAAAAAGGACTCTCTTGAAAGAAGAAAAAAGTAGTACAAGCTAGTTCCATAAACCTTCACTCGATAATTGAAGTAGCCCACGCATCTGAAGGTAAGGATTTTCCAACAATTTCTCATTGTTACTCTGCACATTTACAAAAAGAACAGTGTATATTAATATTATATTCATGCAACACACAGATAAATACATCAAAAATTGCAGTGTAGGTCTCTTTTTATGTGTTATCTTTTTTCCCATGTACCTAGGAACTTCTGTAATAATATTAACTTTATTTACTAAACTGCATATAATGGCACACCTGCTGAGCTCTGGATACAAGAGATGAAAGTCCACGCTGATAATTATCTGCTTCTTCGGTCATCATCCTCTGCAAAATTATAATTTGAATCGATAAGATCACTAATGTGTTTATCCACTTTATTGAAGGCGGAAAAAAAGAAACCTTCAAAAGGAATGTTGACGAGAAATAAGCCACCCTGGAGTCAGTATCATCTAGTAGCTCCCTGTCAAATATCATTAGACAAATCAATATTCTACGATTAACAAAAAGCAGTAGAACTAGGTGGCAATTTCAACCCATATAGTTATATATCGGTTGATCGATTCGGGTTGCTTTTTATCTCTAAAATTAACATATTTGGACACTCATTTATAAAATTAACATATTTGGACAAGACGCGTTCAACTGAACCCGACGTGATCCGTTTCGCCAGATATGGTCGCTCCTTTAAAGATTCGAATATAGTTCAATTAAAATCACAAGTTATTAACCTCTAATATACGAACTTTCAAAACATTTGAGCCAAGAAGGCAGCCAACTCCATGAAATTACCCGCTAACCAATCTTGATCATACACATAAACAGTAAACCTGATTAGATATTCATCATTTCATTATATGTCCATTTGACCTGTTATAGATCCGCAAAAGGGTATCTTCTTATAATTTTCACTTAGGCATTTCATCGAACTCTTGGCACACAAAACTCAATACAAAACCAACAAAATATAAATGAGATCCAATTTTACAGCTCGATATGAAATTGTGTATCATATATTCACACATTTACAACCGTTTACTCATATATTCATCTAACTTGTTGACAATTAACTATTACGAACGAATCATACCTGTCAACCTTACTAACTGCATCATTCATATCCGCACAAGTCTCATCTAAATCATCACTACCTTCATCAGGTTCAGGGACATCTTCCCCATACTCCAAATCTTCCATATCCATAGTTTCATCAATACTCTTAGATGCAGACCTAGAGATAACTTTCTGATATGTACCTTCATGAGTTTTAGAAATCATGTTCACATGTTTCATAGTAGATTTGGTAAGTGGGTTCATAGTTCTTGTAGTTCTCCTGGGTTTAAGAGATGAATCCGTCCTTTTAGAGGACGGAGGGAGGTTAGGATCATAATCCGGATCATCCATGGTGATTAAACCATATCAAATCCAGAAAGGGGAAGAGGGAAACAAACACTTGAACCGTTACCCAGATGAAATGAAAAAAGAGGTGGATAGCTAATGGGTTTAAATTGAAAGAGGCGGATTAAATTTTGGTTGATATAAGTTTTTTTTTTAGGTTGATATAAGTCATTATTGGTATTTTTGTTGCTGGAGGATTAGTAATGAAAAAGGATTAGTACCAGTAGGAGGATTACGTTAATAAATAACAAGTTTCTAATTTTAATGCACGTAAAATGACCAAAATATCCTTTTGTTCATGTATTTGTTGCCCAAAATTCAAAAGTTGCCCAAAATACAATACATCCCTTATACATCGTATCAACAGTTGTATATATACTTTGGTCGGTGACGTGGCGTCCTGTGGTCCGTCGGATCAGTTGCCCTGGGCTAAGGGGGGAATTTTCTGTGAGCGGGCTAGATACTCTTAGCACTTGGGCAATCGGGCTATTTTAGTAATTATCCCAAAAAATAATAACAAAAATAGAAAATTAACATAAATCAATTACAAAGAATAAGAAATATCAAAAATTAACAAAAATAAAAACATTACCTTCGTTGAAGAAAAAATGAGGAAGAGGAAGAGGGGGTTGAGAAGAAGAAGAATTAAACAAGAGATGGGTTGAGGAAAGAATTAAATAGGAGAAGAGGAGGAAGAAAAGTGCACAGTGGTGCTCGTGTAGTGGTGGTGGAGCTGTGGTGTCGGAGGTGGAGCTGTGGTATCGGAGGTGGAGCTGTGGCGTCGGAGGTGGTGGTGTAGTGATGGTGTGGTGGTGGTGGTGGAGTACTGGTGTGGTGTCGGAGGTGGTGGTGTAATCGCCCGTGAGTTAAAGAAATAATTGGGAGAGATGAAAATTTTGGTATAACTTTCTAAGTGTTGACCAGATCTGGTTTTGGTATAATGATGTGCCCGTTTAGAGTGCAAGTTTTAAATTTATAAACACGATCTACCAATGATTCAAACGAAACACATACGAGCAAGTATACTCCTCCGTGTGTAGTAAGAGATGAAATGGTAAGCCGAGGTCGTTCACAAGGATTTGTTTAGTTTTTATGAAATGTGAGTTGATTATAAAATCGAGCTTTATCAATGATTCTAATAGCAAGCAAATAATGATGATGATGTAAATTCAATATATTAAAACTACACTTGCCTAGACTAGTTTGCACAATTCCCTTGATATGATTATGACAATGGTTCAAATCGATTATGATCAACAAATTAGATGGTGTTCTAATTTGATTAGTTGGTGTACTAATCCTCTATTTTTCAACACTTTCAATCCTCGTCAAGATTTTAAGATGACAAAAACAATATTAAGTTTTGATCAAACAAGACTAACACAATTCAATCACTTGATTCGCTATCGTTTCACAAGTAATTGACAACTACACTTTTAGTTTTCTAAGTTTAACCAAGTTACATATGAAATGGTCAATACATAAGGTAATACCCTCATAGAAAAAGGTTTACAATTGATTGAATAACAATGTTTCTTTCGACCTATTACACCATTAACAATCAACCAAACTTGATAACTCTTTTGTTTATGAAAACTTCAAAGTACAATTCGATCTTAGTATTAGCTTTTTATTGAACTAGAACCATAGAGTCATAATCAATCAATATTCATGTAGCAAACATCATCTAGGCAAGTGCACAAGGCACTTAGCCACTCATGGCAAACAAAGAAATAACCACAGAAAATTTATCACTTGAAAACATGATTAAGAAGTCTTACAAAAGTTGTAATGATGATTACAAGAGTTAGGAACAATTATGAGATGATCAACAATGATTCCTTTGATGATTACAATGATGAATGATGAATGTAAGCTAACTTCTTCCTGCGTTTTCTTCCTTGTAGCCTTCTTGAGAGAGTATGAGATATTTGGTAATGATAATTCTTGTTATAGATATGATTTCTTCTCTCTAACCAAGCATACTTATTAATAGAATGACTCCCTTGGCCACCAAGAAAGTTTCTTGGACTCAAAGTGTCATTAAAAATCTGGACTTGAAGTAATTGTGGTGTAATGATTATCCATATGAAGGGTTAGTTCATTAAAGATAGTCATTAAGTGTGCCAGGAGTTGCAGTCAACCCAAGGTTGAAGTCTCAACCTGAGGTTCAGATTTCAGCCCAAGGTTTAGAGTAAGGTTGGCATAGCAGTTTAGAGTAAGGTTGGCATAGCAGTTTGAACCTTGGGTTGAACTTAAGCCTTAGTTGTATTTCTTGAACCTTTGGTTGAGGAAGCAAGCCATAAAACTTTGCATGTAACTTCTCATTCATTTCATCAACACTTGATCTTTTCTTAAGCTCGAAAATCTTTGTAACTTGATTCTTTATCTTTGATGATCTTTCTGAGGTCTTTATTATGGGTAGAATCTTTCGTTGTGCATAAGCTCTTGATTTAGCGACTTTTCTAGCTATTCTCTTGGACTTGATTGTACCTGAACCTGAATACATCTTTTATACCTTTTAAGCGTAAAATGTTCACAAATACAACCAAATACAATGCACAAACATAGAAATAACGCGACTAAAACAGGTACAAAATGAGCGTTATCATATAACTTTTAATTGTCCTAACGACATGTCGTCGGGACCAATAAAGTTATTTTGTCGTTTATCATTTGGCGGGACAAATGAAAATATTTGGTGGGTAAATGAAAATTTTGGGTTTATGTTACCGATGACATGACGTCGGTAACAAGTATATACTTTTAAAAAATATTTATTATAAATACTTTTATTTAATATATATTTAACTTAAATACTTTATATTTAAAATTAAATACTTTAGTTGAAAATTAAATACTTTAATTTAAAATTAAGTACTTTTATAAAATTAAAAAATATTATTTATTATAAATACTTTTATTTAATATATAATTAAAATTAAATACTTTATACTTAAAATTAAATACTTTAGTTTAAAATTAAGTACTTTAATTTAAAATTAAATACTTTTATTAAATTAAAAAATTTATTTATTATAAAAACTTTTATTTAATATATAATTAAAATTAAATACTTTATATTTAAAATTAAATAAAATAACTAGTCAAACGGATTAAAAAACGTCTCACAGAGTAACTTATTGTCACATCTATCAATATTTTTAAGTTGAGGCGGTAACAATAAATAAAAAATTGTTCTTATATTAGTTTATGATGTGGCTTCTCCGATGAGTCGATATGTTATAGATATACATAATATATTAAACGGATGAGTCGAGGTGTTATGGATATACATCCCATATTAATGATATACATCCCATGTTAAACGGAAGAGTCAAGATGTTATGGATATACATAACATGTTAAATGAATGAGTCGATATGTTATAGATATACATAACATGTTAAACGGATGAGTCGAGGTGTTATGGATATACATCCCATGTTAAACGGATGAGTCAAGATGTTTTGGATATACATAACATGTTAAACGAATGAGTCGATATGTTATAGATATACATAACATGTTAAACGGATGAGTCGATACATCTCAAAACATTCCCAATGCTTCCCATCAAACACTTCTCGCCAAAACTTCCCATCAAACACTTCCCGCAAAAACACTTCCCACCAAAATAGTGGCGCCAAAATTTTCCCACCAAAGCTAGCAGATCTGCTCTTATCCTCACAAACACATTATATACACTTTTATCCTCAAAACCACTCAACCTCACAACCTCTTATCTTCACACCAATTTCAAAACCTGAGATGCAGCGATATAATCATTTTATGTGTTCTTGTGGAACAGGAAATATAAAACTAAGAACATCACATCAAAAAGATAGTTATGGATGGCAATATTATGCATGTCCTCTATTGAAGGTGAACAATCATACATTTCTTATTTATGTAAATATACAAGTAATTGAGTGGTAATCTCTTATAATTTCCTTATTATGTAACAGCCAAGACAAAAATATCATGGATGTGGATATTTTATGTGGAAGAGTCAATTTGATGAGCACTTAAGAGTAATCTCTTCTGCTTCAACATCTCAAGGTTCTGGATCTGCTTCAACATCTCACGGTTCTGGATCTGCTTCAACATCTCATGGTCCTGGATTTGCACCAACAGAGTACTCAAACTGTAATGCCAAAGATCTTAGGATAAACATACTGGAATCACAAAAACAGGTGCTAGAGACAAGAGTAAGGATGCTGGAGGCAAGACTTGAAATGGCAAGGAATCCCGACGTCTACGACCACGCATGTCAGTCGGATGCAATACTCCGTGAGCTGTTAGGTGACATGGAAAATCTTCGTATGTAGTGTTGTTGTTGTTGTTGTTGTTGTTGTTGTTGTTGTTGTTGTTGTTGTTGTTGTTGTTTGTTGTGTTATTGTTGTTTTTGTTGTTTGTTGTTGTTTGTTGTGTTATTGTTGTTGTTGTTGTTGTTGTTGTTGTTGTTGTTGTTGTTGTCTGTTTGTTGTGTTATTGTTGTTTAATAAAATGTTGTTGTTGTTGTTGTTGTTGTTGTTGTTGTCTGTTTGTTGTGTTATTGTTGTTTAATAAAATGTTGTTGTTGTTGTGAAAACTTCGTATGTAGTAGTCTCGTGCACATTCATTAGCGGCGGTAATCTACCTATCTTTTGTTATCAAACATGGCATACACCCGTTTCATGGTGGGTCGAACCACACCCAAGATTTTTATACATCAAAGCACCTTCTGGATTTGTAAAGTTGGCCAGGTTTTGAGTTAACCAGATTATGGTGTCGAAACACTCCTTTAAACAACAGGGTATTTCAAATATAACACTAAATTACATATGCATAAAGAATGGAACTGAAGGAACAATATCACAATTAATAGACACAAAGGCAAACATTTTATTTAAAACATACAAGAGTTCTCAACCACATACATTTCATACACTCAAAAAAACACTCGGCAAGCAAACCAAACAACTCAAACGAAACAACTTGACAAGCAAACGAAACAACTCAAACGAAACATCTCGACAAGCAAACGAAACAACTCAAACGAAACAACTCGACAAGCAAACGAAACACACGACATAGACTATAACAAACATCGCCCATTCATTTTTTTTTTGCTGCTACTTCCCACTTTGCTAGAACATGCACCATCTTTTCCTTTCTTTGCTTTCCTTTGCTTAATGAAATGTTCAAACGTAGCTTCAAGATTTGTTATCCTATTTCCCAGATCATCAATTTTGGTTTTCAACGTGCTTTCTCCTCCAACATCATCAGCTTGAGCGTCCAACATAATCATGTTTAGCAAATCGTTTTTGTACTGAAAGTTGAATTGTTTCTCCAATTAATAGTATAGTTTTTCCAAACACAATTTAATACTTTGGTTATCCATTAAGTTCAAGCAGAAAGTACAAAACTTGTTATTGGGTCATAAAAATCCGCTCTGACCCATTTGACTACTGAACTCTTGAGTCCTTTTAGTTTTGGCCGATTTGGACTATTTTGGTTAAGTAGACAAAAAAACTCGCTGATATTTACCTAATAGATGAACCAAGTAGACACCTTAATCCTGTACAGCGTGGTTGAACCTGACCTCGCAACTGCAAATTGTCTAGTGGGTAGTATTGCTTTTGAAAGGGAGCCGTCGGTTAATTGTGTTGCAAACGCCACTATTGACCAAATGACCGCAATGAATACTTTCATGTCTAGCAAGTGTTGTTTTATCTCTATTAAGCTAACTTATACTCCAATAAACTGCTTATTGAGCCACGATACCACTCAGCTTTTTGAACTTCATAAATGGACAATGTGCCAAATTGTGTGTTTATGCTGACAATATAGGAGGTCTATATGCATTTGAATAACTTCTTACTGATTTAACTTTCTTACCTGTTTGACCCATTTTAGATTAGACCCATTCCAGATCGACCCATTTGCAGTGAAAATCCGAGTAAGCGTTCTAGGAGAATATTTATCTTTCTAAACTGTCATTTGAGGTCTCCCAGTGTGAAATAGTGCAACTAATCCTATTTTAGGACTCTTTTGAATTATTTCTACTTGATGTATGTTTACACCCTACGCACACACAAGTCTTTCTGAAAGCAATCCCTTTACCCTCGGATAGGGGTGTAACTTTACATCTCACCTCGCTCATACGAGGTTGGTTATTGTTGTTGAATGTTTTTACACTTATTAAAGTTAACGCAAGTTGTTTAAAGAAAGCTTACATACCAACAATTTAAAACTTCCATACAAAATTTTACATAGGAAAACAAAACCAAAATACCACTCTTATAAAAAGCTACCCTATGTAAGACTGTCCTGTAATATCAATATCTCGATCACCAGAAGACGGTGGCGGGTTGCGTTTAAGTTCCGTTTTCGCGGTCTCAGACGGCCCATCGGCACTTTGTGTTTCGCTAGCCCGAGGCTCATTCGGGCTCTTTTTCGACTTCTCGTCGTCTTTTCCATACATACGGGCTTCCATAGTCGAAATGACTTCATGGGTCAGCTTGTGTTTGTTTTCGTCACGAGTACTGGCTCCAGTGTCTTTGGCTCGAACTTGTGTTTGTTCTTGGTCGCGTTCTTTTTCCATTTTCTTTTCAACTAAAGTGTGTTATTGTGTTTTTCTTCATTGTATTTAAGAAAACTATGGGTCTTACTCTTACGTGGTATGCATGTGTGATTCTTGACACGTGTTTGTAAAGGTGTACGTGTTTAATTAGAAAGGCACGTCGATGGTTAAGATATTTCGTTGCGGGTATGTCGATCACAAAAGCCATACAACTCCAAAAGTTTAGGCTAGTCACAGATCAAAGTGACCTGGGTCACCGGCTGTCACGTCAGATTTTTCTCTTCAGTGATCAGACATAACCAAAGTGTCACAGTTGATTATTAATTTTTTTTTCCTTTTTTTTCAATTCAAACATTTTAAAAAAAAAACTTAAAATTCATTAAAAATAAAAACATTACATAAATTAAAGATTAACAAATTACGATACATGAAAATAAAACTACAAATTAAGAAAAGAGATAATTACTTTTTTGGTCCTTCTGGTTTACCAGGTATAACGGTTTTGGTCCAATAGTTTAAAAAATAACGGATCATGTCCAGAATCCGACGACCCGTAACAGGTTTAGTCCAATTTTTGGTCCCCCGTTAGTTTGACCAATTTTGACTGTTAAATATGAGGGCATTTTTGTCTTTTCAATTATATTGTTAAATAAAAGAGTTAACTACATTATTTTTTGTCTTTGTGGCTTGTCGAGTGTTTCACTTTTAGTCCAATAGTTTTTATACACATGTTTATATACATTTTTACTTATGTTTTTATCTACGTTTTAATTTATGTTTTTATTTAAGCTTTTATATACGTTTTTTTATATATCTACGTTTTTATCAACACTTTTATATACATTTTTATACACGTTTTTATCTACGCTTTTATCTACGTTTTTATGCACATTTTTATACACATATTTTTATACACGTTTTTATACACATTTTTAAATATGTTTTTATATACGTTTTTATCTACATTTTAATACATGTTTTTATTTACTTTTTTATATACGTTTTTATCTACCTTTTATTATACGTTTTTGTATACATTTTTATCTACGTTTTTATATACATTCTACTTTTTTTTCTACGTTTTTATCTACGTTCTACTTTTTTATATACGTTTTAATCTATGTTTTTATTCACGCTTTTATATACGTTTTTATCTACCTTTTATTATACATTTTTTTTTTTATATATCTACGTTTTTATCAACGCTGTTATATACATTTTTATATATGTTTTTATCTAAGCTTTTGTATACTTTTTTATATACATTTTTATCTACGTTTTTATATACGTTTTTATCTACGTTTTTATATACGCTTTTAAATATGTTTTTATATACGTTTTTATCTACGTTTTAATATATGTTTTTATTTACGCTTTTATATACGTTTTTATCTACCTTTTATTATACGTTTTTGTATACATTTTTATTTATTTATATATCTACGTTTTTATCAACGCTGTTATATACATTTTTATATACGTTTTTATCTACGCTTTTATATACGTTTTTATATACATTTTTATCTACGTTTTTTATCTACGTTTTTATCTACGTTCTTATCTACGTTTTTATATACGTTTTTATATACGTTTTTAAAAACATAGATAAAAACGTATATAATACATATGTAAAAACGTATATAAAATGTACATAAAAACGTATATAAAAGCTTAGATAAAAATGTAGATTAAAACGTAGATAAAAATGTAGATAAAACGCATATAAAAAACATATATAAAAACGTAGATAAAAATGTATTTAAAAACGTAGATAAAAACGTATATAAAAACGTACAAAAAAACGTGTATAAAATGTGTATAAAAATGTAAATAAAAACGTGCGTAAAAACCTATATAAAAACGTGTAATAAAACGTGTATAAATTTTAAAAGCAATTAGAAAAGAGAATTTTTTTTTTTTTTTTTTTTTTTTTTAATTAAAGATTTTTTTAAGAAAATTAGTTCTCAAATTTCTGTCAATTTATAAGCAGTTTTTATAAGTATTGTAAATTTTATTAAAATTTTAGTATTTCATTAGTATTGTATATATATTAGAAAGCAATTTTAGTTACTAAATCGTTAAAAATAGTTTCGTAAGTTTTAAAATTCACTTTCTTTCTAAAAATCTAAAAATAAAATTAGTTCTTACTTAAGTTTAGCTGTGATAAAATTTTCATAATTTATTTTAAAATTTTTAGATAGTTTTTAATTTCTATAAAAGTTTTTAGCTGTTAAAATTTTATTTTTTTAATTTTATAAATTTATGAGTTAATTACATTTTTGGTCCTTATGGTTTGCTGAATGTAAGTCCATTAAGATGAGAGTATTTTTGTTATTTCATGTGTCTTAATTGATCAAACTAACAGTCAACAAAAAATTGGACCAAACCTGTTACGGGTAGTCGGATTCTGGACAAAATCCGTTACTTTTTAAACTATTGGACTAAAACTGTTATACCCGGTAAACCATAAGGACCAAAAATGTAGTTAACTCTTAAGAAAATGAATCATTTGAAACCCAACCGTTTTCGAATTCGAAATGAATCATCTGAAACCCAACCGTCTTCACTCGTCTTCGAGTGAAGACGACCTAAAACGTTTATTGTCATGTTGAATTATTTCTCCAGGCTTTTTACTTGATGTATGTTTACACCCTACGCACATACAAGTCTTTCTGAAAAGCAGTCGGACAAAGGGGTGTAACTTTACATCTCACCTCTCCAGTACCTCACCTCGCTCATACGAGATCGGTTATTGTTGTTGAATGTTTTTATACTTATTAAAGTTACCGCAAGTTGTTTAAAGAAAGCTTACGTACCAACAATTTAAAACTTGCATACAAAATTTTACATAGGAAAACAAAACCAAAATACCACTCTTATAAAAAGCTACCCTATGTAAGACTGTCCTGTAATATCAATATCTCGATCACCAGAAGACGGTGGCGGGATGCGTTTAAGTTCCGTTTTCGCGGTCTCAGACGGCCCATCGGCACTTTGTGTTTCGCTAGCCCGAGGCTCATTCGGGCTCTTTTTCGACTTCTCGTCGTCTTTTCCATACATACGGGCTTCCATAGTCGAAATGACTTCATGGGTCAGCTTGTTTTTGTTTTCGTCACGAGTACTGGCTCCAGTGTCTTTGGCTCGAACTTGTGTTTGTTCTTGGTCACGTTCTTTTTCCATTTTCTTTTCAACTAAAGTGTGTTATTGTGTTTTTCTTCATTGTATTTAAGAAAACTATGGGTCTTACTCTTACGTGGTATGCATGTGTGATTCTTGACACGTGTTTGTAAAGGTGTACGTGTTTAATTAGATAGGCACGTCGATGGTATGTCGATCACAAAAGCCATACAACTCCAAAAGTTTATGTCGATCACAAAAGCCATACAACTTCAAAAGTTTAGGGTGCGTTTTTTAACTAAACGCGTTTTTTATATTTTCAAGTATTTTGTGGATATAAATTTCCTTTCCAAATTTTTATAAAACTAGAGATAGAAATCAAGAGAATTTTTTCTCCAACTAAACGCACATTAATGTTCCTTAAACAATCTTCGATGAACGTACACAAACGATTTTTTTTTTTCTTTTTTCTTTTTTGTTTGTAACTAAACACACGAACTTGACTAATCATATATAAGATCTTTTTTTTATCAACATCAATGTGGTCCAATGGTGGATGCTTATTAAGTTAAGTGTGCACATGCGGGAGCAGTACCAGTGTGGGTGACCCACTAGGAAGTCCTCGCAATGTGCAAGGGCCACTTTGCTCTGTTGATATCAGACAATGAAGAAGAAGAACTTGTAAGCCAATGTTGCGCAGGTTCCAATCCGAGCCGCCCCCGGTTTTCATCCGGTCGTTACTCCAGCGAGGAAACTCGTGTGGAGACGGTACGGTTTCCGGGTGGGAGCCGCTAATAGTCCCCACAACACCAGCGTGGACCCGGTTCAGACAACATAGTATGGGTTAGTGGTGGACGAGGGCCTGCCAATGAGGCAGGTGTGACTCCAACACTTAAAATTGAAAGTCAACTTCCAAAAAAAATATATAAGATCTTTTCTTTTTTCCTTATAGTTTTCAAGTATTATAGAGTAATTATACCATAGAACAATTTGATGATCCAACCTTACCCCATTTTTATTCCTTTGGCTTTCTTATGCTAGTTTTAGGTCCCGTTTGCTTCGTTGTAATCTGATGTAATTAAATGTAATTGCAATTTGATTACATTGCGTATGCTGTTTGGGTTCCAGATTTGAAGGAATTGTAATTCAGATTACACTATTTGGCTATTTGGTTACTGTTGTAATTGTAATTCAGTTACTCCAATAACGTCAAGTGAAGAAATTTAGATTACATAAAAAATTGGATGAAATGTTTTGAGTTACGCTGTAATTCAAAATTGTATACTTTAAAGCATTAGTATTTAATAATAATAATAATAATATTTATTATTTTTTGGACAAATTATAATTCATTCACATTACAATATATTTAGATTACATTACAATTTCTTTGATAAACTATAATTTTTTCAAAAACCTTCTGCAAACTAAATGCCCCTAACAGGTGTTTATTTATTTATTTATTTATTTTATTATTATTTCTTAATTAAATGGTTTTTAGTAAGAGGCTTTTATCTAGCCTCTTAAAAGAGAGAGGTAGAGACTTGGCGATGGTTAGGATTATAGTTGGAGTTTTGAACTTTAATAATTGTAAGAGATAATCCAAGCTATTGCAATATGAGCTTGAGTTTGTTGGGCCTTAGCCCAATAGTTTCTCAATTATATGGGATAGGTTGGCCCAAAGTTAGTTCAAACTATATTTTCAGCTCGTGACACCAAATAGAACATCTTAATTAAGCGTATCTGATATGGTTAAATTATCTTTCAAAATCTGAGAACCAGATGTTTGTATAAACTAGTATGGTATCAATGTAAAGCAATAACAATAAATAGCCATTTGTAGGTATTTAGGTTTTTTGTGGGTTTTAAGGTTTTTAGTTGGTTTTTGACGATGGCCAATGGTTCCTAATGCTAATAGTGACAGACGATTTCCAAGAACTCACTAGAAAAATTGTGTATACGTTCTACATACACACACATGTCTGGCATAACAAAACACAACAACAACAATACTCAATCCCGATGAAGCAGGGTATGAGGAAGGACGGATGTAGACAACCATATACCCTTACAGCCTGCTTGACGGTAAAGGAACTGCTTAAAAGATGGCTTAATAAAATATAATATTCAATAATAGTCCTAGCTTTCTATGAAGACAAATCCATTGTTTATCTAGAGTATATGATATAACTAGATCATGCAAAAAACAAGTTGCATAAAAATAGTTTAAACTATTGTAAAGGTTTAGTAGATCTTTAATGAAAAATTGAGAGGATAAGACCTAATGAGCTAAAAGTAGTTGTCGAATTATTAAGCTCTTTGTAGATAAGTCTTTGATCATTGTCTAAACAAGTGTATTATTATTTTAGTGATCAGCTTTTGAAGCTAATTAACCACCAATTATCTTCTAAGTTAACTAATAGTATTATATAACATGCATTACTTTTATAAAACCAAGTATATAAATTTATAACTAATTAAGAACAGAAAAAGCATGTGCAAGTGTGTTGAGAATATGCTTTTTATTGGTCTTGGATTTATATGATCATATATCCAGCTATAATTAAACAACATACAACTTGATAATGTCGTTTATGTGCTTTACATAAATCTGATTTGCTAATACATTTTCCAGTTCACAAGTCAGAATGTGTCTCATGATTGCATCTACATGTATTTTCTCCAAACTTTTGTTTATTAAAAGAAAATCGCTTCGTTTTTGTAATTAAAGTTAGTAATTAGCTTTATTTTGCCCTAGATTAGCAAGAAAAGTACATTCTAAAATAGAATTATGGGAGGGCTACCACCCTCTCCGGTCTCCATTAAGCTTTAGGGGTGTCCAAAAGAACCGAGGAACCGTACCGGAACCGAATCGTATATTAGAACCATGGTACGGTTCTTGGTTCCTAAAATTCCAAATTTTCGGTTCTCGGGACGGTTCGGGTCGAAACCGTCCGGTTCCGGTACTTTCCCGAAAGAACCGACTACTTTGAAAATATGAAATTTTATAAGGTTTATTTGGGTCATTGTGTAATTTGTATAACCTTTTAAGAAAAAAAAAAACCTTACTCATTATTAAGCTGTAACATAAAAATCTAAAACTAAAAAACACATAATAATATTAAAACCCTAACTTTTAATTCATTCAAAGATCATCATCATCATTCATCAATATGAAAGTAAGGGCACTAGGAGTGGTGAGAATGAATTTATCATACCTCTCAAATTCAGTCAATAAACTTCAGCCAACTCATTCCTATAAATTCTCATCCCTCCCAACCTAATTCACTGGCGCCTGATAAATTCTCATCCCTCCAAAAAAAAAATTTCTTTTTTATAATTAAACTAAAATAAATTTAATTAAAAACATAACATTTTATTAAAAACATAACATTTCACTACAAACTAAAAAGAAAACTACATTGCAACATTATTTTTAAAAATAAAAAAACTACATAACTTATAAAAATATACAAGTAAAATAAATTGACAATATAGGAGTAACAAAAAACAAGTACTTGGTCAAACAAATCACGTGTCCCGAAGCAAAAATCACAAAACTCAACCCAATACAAACTTTACACTATTCATCTTCTTCTTCCTCTAATTTTCATTCCTATTTTTCTGCTTGCATTCTAATTTCTTCTTCAAGATCGAACGCCAACATACTTCTACTCTTTTTGAAATTCATATGGAACGGTAAAAAAAAAACGGGGTCCACGAGATTTCAACGGGGTCCACGAGATTTCAACATTTATCACCACCGGTATATAATGCCGTCGACCATAAATTTTGGCCATGAATTTGATGCCGGCGGCCGTGTTACCACCGGTATGGGGCATAAATTCACCCATACCGGCGTCCACTCCTAGTACCCTAAGTTAATCTTGAAATCATTATCGTAAATTTGACACTTACCTATAGTATGCTTGTTCAATAATATTTGATGTAATTACTACTCATGTTGTCGATAGCTTTTCTTGTTAAAGTACATGTACAGTAATAGAAAAATCATGTGACTTATATAATTCAGATGGTTAGATTTATTAACCAATATCACAATCGCCAAAATAGAGGCATATGCATACGAGAGGAATGGTTTGCATTGTTGGAGACTTTTTGTGTGTGTTTGTATTGTTATAACATTATTAGCATGTCATTTATGGATGATCAACGACTAAAAAAATAAATTATTTAAACACTTAGGTACTTGTGGGAATTACCGAAAATTCCCGTACCGGAACCGAACCGAAGAACTTGGGACGGTTCTTGGTACCACTTTTTCCATATTTTCGGTTCTCGGTTCTTTCGGTTCCGGTTCGGGACGGTTCCAGTAACATGGACACCCCTATTAAGCTCCACCCATAATCGAAAACGAGTATTTTATTTAAAATAGCCGGTTTAAGAATAGCAATTCTACCAAACAAAAGCCGAAATATTAAAGTTCACGTATAACTCATACAAAATAATTATACCAAGAACATGCATGCGATTGTTCAAAAGGCTAAGATTCAGATACGGTAAATCTCAATTTGGGGCAGTATATAAGGTAAACATGCGTGGAATATATACTCCTCACTACCAGTGGCGGAGCTACACAGTTTATTTTGGGAGGGCCAATTGTATATAATTTTATTTTAGGGGGCCAAACTACTAAATTCCTATACATTATTAGATGTACTAAATAAAAAAATGTCACTTCTTTATATACTCCCTCCGTCTCAAAATTATAGTCCACATTTCTTTTTTAAGATATCTCAAAATAATTGTCTACTTTCCTTTTAAAGTAAAAACTATAGAATATATTAGAGGAATATTCTCTTTTAGTTGTTGAGATTTATAGTGGCCCCATTTTTATTAAACTTTGTGATTTCTCTTTTATGATAATAATTTTGAGACGGACGGAGTAGTATTCTAAGTTGTGGGGCCCACCACCCTCTTTGGTCCCCACATAGCTCCGCCCTTGCGCACTACGATATTTGTAAATCAATAAAATTAGCATATCTAACTAGGAACATATAAGAAATCACACAAGAAAACAAGTAGTAAACGTAGTTTTACCAGATAACGCGAAGATCGACCTATATATGTCCATAGACATGGGAAATATAATGAAAAGTGTTACAACCATCAAAATTACTGGTCTGTGTGCTAATTCTGTTAAAGTTCATTTTTTGCATTGTCGCATTGTGCGGTTCATAAAATAAATGCTCATTGATATGCGTAACTCTACGATCATAATATATAAAAAGACTGGCTAAAAGTAGCCATGAGAAAGAAAATGCATATTATGTGTCATCCGATAAGCACTTTATGCTTAAGCTTATTCACATAAATAAGGTTCTATCACTACTTAAAACCATTAATTATCGCGGCCTAGCTAAGATCTTCTCTTCGGCAACATCAAGTAATTGTCTTTAATTGGATTTATAGTATATGTAGGAAATCGTCGTTAAATTGGATATAGTGGTTTAACTACCTTGTAATGCTCTATCCCCATTTTGTAACAATAGGACCAAGACTTTCCAACACTGGGCAGACTTCAGCCCCCATACATGGTCTTACGACTTTGCGGAGACTATATCCATTAATAGTTGATCAGACAAGGTACATGCCCATTAGACTGCGTGAAGATTGTCACCCATGTCACAATCTAGCCGTTAGAAACCCTTTGAAGCATACATGTTCTTTATAATGTAATAGATTTGATATATGGGCATGATTTAATATTTCCTTACCTTGCGTAATAAAGGGTTTTCCGGTAAAATAAATATTTCCTTACCTTTAAATTCATCAAAATAGACTTCTTCTATTACTTCCAGAGTTCCAGCCAGTTAATATTACAAGTGACAAAATGCTATTTTACACCAATCATATCAAGTTACGTATAGAGAAACACCATGCATGGATCGGATGCATAAGATGCATGAATCAAACTGCTTTATATTTGTATCTTTGAATGAATTTATTTGGCATATAATGAAATAAAAGAATGTTTAAAACGTTTTTAAAATAAAACAAAAAAATGTATCAAGATTTACATGATCAAAGCCTTCAATTTTCTTCTTTATCTTGTTGTGTCATACTCTAACTACTGTGTAAGTACATTGAGTAGTGAAACCCTAGTGTTTATCAAACTCCTAAACACCTTTTCACTTCCACTCTCAATCCCATCAATACATTCTTCCATTTGTTGCATCATTTTCTTGTTCAAAACTTCATCTTTATTAATGTTTCTTAGACTCCAAATCCCATTTTTAAGCTCTTTGATTCCTTTCTCTCTCTTTGCTTTCTTCAGTCCCATAATCCATGAAGTTTTTCGAGTCTCAAATGACCCGGAAATCCCACCAAAAAGCGCTTCGGAGATCATAATAATCACTTCAATAACTTCTTTTATCACTCCAACTATATCAAGATCCGGGTCCGAACTTGATCCACACGGATCATGCGGATGTTCCCGGATCTCTTGAAGAAAAGGCAAGAGCTTATATATTTCTCGACCCGATTTCTTTAAACCCTTCAAACAAGTAACCATTTTCAATCCATCTTTTCTTCTTGTGGCTAGTTGCGCCGCAATATTACATTGTTTCAACGTTGAAATTTGCATTTGGAAGGTTCCATAGACATCCACCATCACAAGGAAGTCTTCCAAAACTTTCTCCACCCAATCAGGGTGGCGACGCAAAGAGTCTCTTGACGGAGCTAAGTCAAGAAGGTCATGAAGAGACTCCAAAATGGTCCTTAAACGGACCAGAGCATCTGACACTTGACCTGAACTAAATGATTCAGGTAATGTGTCAGATGCCCATTGGGATTTGAGTTGATTAAGGTGAAATTTAAGTTGAAAGAGTATAGGGTGGGATCTTGTGGGGAGACTAGTTGATCTAAAGTGGAGCCTTTTTCTAGCCGTATTAGAGGCGGAAGATGGTGGTGGTGGTGGTGGTGGCGATGCAGTGTTCGAGAAGGAAACCGATCTCCGAAAATGTGCTACCATTTTAGGTGTCATCATTGAATGATTGATAATATGATATCTTTTGGTGAATTGTTATTGTTTTCTTGATATTAGTATGAAATGAAGTGGCAAGTATATATAGTGTCAAAACTTTGAAAAGCGCGTTTTCAAAGCTGGTTGCATGTGGCATGCATGGCTGATCGAGTTGTTTGCACCAGTTAATAGTTTTGAATTCAGTTAGTTGTTCGTTTTCTAACGAATAATTAAGCTTTGATTAACGGCCAAATCGTTAAATAAAATTGATTTAAAATAACAAAATTGTTAAACGTAGCCTAAAGGCATTAAATGTTTAAGTTATTCAAACACACATTAAATGTTTGTACATTTAATTATAAGTAATTAACTTCTGTGTACCACCAGACACCAGTTATACATCTTTTTGTTTTTTAAATGTAACCCTTAAAGTTATGTTTAGCAAAATCCCATAAAATAAAGATACTTACAGGCTTTAACATGTTAGAAATCTAAAATTGTAATGATCACCAATTCACCATACACTTCTATTTTCGTTCTACCAGTCACAAGTCTCATAACTTCGTAGCACACTAGTATTAATAGTCTTACTAACAGATTGTGGGTTCAGACACCGTTTAATACGCACAAATCATCCTTTAATCTTGTATTTTGAAACTTTGGAGGCTTCAAAAATTCAGAGGCTTTGTACATGTTCAAATCCGGCCTTGATCAACACGACAAAATGTGTTAAAAATATCTACGTTACAGTTATTATTATTTTTCTTTTTAAATGTGTTTAGATATTTAGGAAGTGATTTAATTTACAAGAAATTGAGATTAAGTTGTGTTAGTTTGGCACGTGAAGAACATAGCATAGGTCAAGCCGTCAATCATGTTATGAACAAACAACTTAACATGACACTTTGCATGTTTCCCACGTTCTTCCCTTGTTTTAATTGAACTACTAATCATGTTATAATCAACCACCACAATTATATACTTAATCAATGTTTTACTTTCAATTTTTTTGAACGGCAAAGTATCATTTCATTTCACCCAAGAGTATGTACAACAAGATCGACTAGAAAGGTTCTAGACATTACAAGGTATCACCTAGTACATCACCTTATTAGAGGCACCCAAACTAAGAACTTATGTTGTTGGTATGTCGAAATCACGCCACATCTCCCAGGTCCATTCCTTTTTCGCTCTATGCTTCACCCATGTAAAAGTAATTGCTTGAACTTCCACGAATAGCCCTTGTAGGTTTACTCGCTTGCCTTGAAAAATTACTTCATTCCTCATCTTCCAAATGGACCACGTTCCGGCTAGAATAATCATCTTTATCAAATCCCTTTTGACTACTGGACACCCAGAATGATTATGAATATCGAACAAGTCTCGGATCGAATGAGCATAGATCTGTGGAATGCGACACCAAGAGCTGACTTGTTGCCACAGAACTGTAGCAGCAAAGCAAGAGATAAACAAGTGATTTGCATCTTCATCCCCGTCTCCACAGACTCTGCACAATGAAGACCCATTCAGAATCCTCCTCGTCTTTAATCCGTTGTATGTTGGAAGCCTATCTTGTTCCATCCTCCATGCGAAAACAGACACCTTTCTCGGGACCCACTTGAACCATGAAAAGGGATAAAACGGAACCGCATGTTTACCCAACAAATTCCTGCATTGGCTCACTGAAAACAAGCCGTCCGGGCTACTCGGCCAACTCCACCTATCAGTAGTAGGATGTAAGTCAATTGTCGAAATCAGTGAGCTGCAGCCATGAAGATCCGCCAATTCCTGAACCGATAGAGGAGGCCTTCTCCAATCCCAACTTGCAAGCCTATCCGCGACCGCAACAGATTTTTGTTTCTCCAATGCGAACAAAGCCGGGTAAATTCCCATTAATGGGCCATCTCCAACCCACCAATCCACCCAGAAACGAATGTCCAGTCCATTTCCACATGAACCTTTAATCAGACTTTTTATATTTAAGTTCCTCATTGAAAACTCTTTATCTAATTTGTTTATCATGTTCCACGAACCTGGAAGCCCGTTTTTAACCGGAAGATAGCCCCATGAGTTTTGGTTGAAATGAATGGCATCTATAACCTTCCTCCATATCGAGCCTTTCTCGATTTTATATCTCCACCACCACTTTGCCAAGAGGCCGTCATTCAGGTCTTTCAATGATCCGAGACCGAGACTACCCTTATCGCATGGTCCTATGACTCTATCCCATGCTACCCAATTTGTTTTAGCCTTATCCTCATCTCCCCCCCCCCCCCCCAAAAAAACCTCCTTCTTAAAGCTTCTAACTTGTCGATAACACCACCAGGAGCCTTGAACAAAGAAAAGAAGTACACCGGGAGGCTATCCAATACCGCTTTCAATAAGGTGACCCTACCGCCAAACGAGAGCATCTTTGCCTTCCATTTTGATAATCTTCTGTTGAAGCATTCCACCACGCAATTCCAATTTCTAATAATATTCATGTTTACACCAACAGGTAAACCGAGATACTTACATGGGAATTTATCAAATCTACAATTTATAGAATCAGCCACCTCTTGAGCGATATTGTTGTTCACTTTGATAGGGTAAAGAGTAGTTTTGTGGTGATTCATTTTTAGTCCGGAAATCAAGAAAAAGCATCGCATTAGGCGGACGATGTTTTTTAATATTTTGGTCACCCCACTCACCCATGAATACTACATCGTCCGCGTACATGAGATGGGTCATGACGGGACCATTATTAGGCAACCGAAGACCGCGAATAAACCCCAGCTCAGTTGCTTTGCCCATGAATCCGGTTAAGGCCTCCATTGCGATTATAAATAAGAACGGGGATAGCGGATCCCCTTGTCGGACCCCTCTAAAACAATCAAATTCCAAAGTAGGAGATCCATTAATCAAAACGGATGCCCTAGCCGATGCAAGAATCCCTTTAATCCAATGTCTCCACTTCTCTGGGAACCCCATTTGTCTAAGAACCTCTAGAATGAACCTCCAACTGATAGAGTCAAACGCCTTTTCCATATCTACTTTCAACACAAACGCACCAGAGGTTTGTTTATTAGCCCAAGATATGATTTCATTTAAAATCAGAGGCCCATCTAGAATGTTTCGATCATTCATAAAACCAAACTATAGGTTCGAGACCACTGAGTAGATCACCTTCTTCACACGATTCGCTAGGACTTTTGAAATGATTTTAGAAATGCAACCAATCAAACTAATCGGCCGATAGTCATTGAATGATACCTGGTCGGGACCTTTGGGAATAAGTGCAAAGAAGGATGACCCGCATGCTCGACTAATTCTACCACCATCATAGAATTCTTCCATGATATTCATAATATCCTGTTTCCATAGAACCCAATAGTGCTTGATAAATTTGAATGTAAATCCGTCGGGACCAGGGGCTTTGTCCCCCCCACAATCCCAAACCGCCGCTTTGACCTCATCAACGGAGAATGGAGAGATTATCTCTGCCGCCTCCTCTGTGGATAGATGCTTCAAATTAGGACAAGCAAATATCGGCCGGTTGTGATTGGGTTCCCGAAACTTGAAAGCAAAAAACTTTCTGGCTTCCTCCTTAATCTTTGTAGGATCCGTCTCCCAAGTATCATTAACTAGGGTGCCATTGATTCGACTGGAACTAATATTACTGTTAATAACCCCGTGAAAGAATGCTGAGTTTTCATCACCTTCGACTAACCATTTTACCCTCGCCTTTTGCTTTAAGTCTTGTACAATCTCCGTGTTGACCTCTTCTAATTTCTGTTTACATTCAGCCCACTCTCTCAATTCATTCGTATTTAGAACCCTCTCCTCCATTAGTTGATCAAGAACCGATATCTTCCTGGTAGTCTCCTGTTTCATTATGCATCTGCTGTCACGATTTTCATTTAACCACTCCTTAAGCTTAACTTTAAGAGCCTTTAATTTTGAGGCGAAAATGGTATCGGCAGGGCCTCGATATTGATCATCATTCGCCACACTCAATACCAACTCATCCACGCCCGTTTTCCCAATGCAAGAATTATAAAAACGAAAAGGAGTGGGGCCAAAATTGAGTGATACCGTAGACAACGTTAGAGGACTATGATCCGAGATAACCCTCGGGAGTGCTGTGACTGCCGCGTTTGGCCATTTATTCCAAAATTGCCCACATACAAGGAACCTGTCTATTTTACTTAGTTTGCCCCCTTCGCCAACACGTGTGAACTTGCGGCCCCCCATGGAGTATTCGTGCAGCCCGTTTCCATCAATAAACGAGTTGAAATATTCCGCGCAAGAGGGAATGAAATCGGTGTTCATCCTCTCCTCTGGGTTTCTGACGACATTAAAGTCACCCATCAATACCCACAAACCCCCCTTCGAGTTTATTTCCTCCGATAGAGTATTCCACAATTCTCTCTTCTGGACCACAGGTTGTGGAGCATATATGTTCCCAAAATTTATCACCTCACCATTTTGCTTGAGTACTCCCGATACTACCATAAAATGTCTATGCCTCATTATATCAGTTTTGGAGAAGAAACCAGGGTCCCAACAGAATAATAAACCACCTGATCTACCCTCCGAATTAACCCAATCAAATTCAACTACACGCTTACCCCATATATTGCTAACCTGAATCATGGATCCGTTCTGCATCTTGGTTTCTTGAAGTGCCACGAAATTAACTTTTTGACTCCTAATCAATTCCCCCACCGATTTGATCTTTCTGTCATCCCCTATCCCGTTGACGTTAAAAGAGAGAATCTTCATTGGGCCATATTACGCTCACCTTCATCTCTGAGTGCTTCATGTAAGGCCGATACACAGTCGTTGAGCTGAATGCCGACGGCATTTCCAAGTTCAACAGTTGCCTGAGCTTCTGATAAAATTTCATCCCCAATTGGGGTGTTCGAGGTTCCAGCCACATCGGTTTGGTGTGGAATTGGGCAAAATAGAGGGAATTCCGTCTGATCATGTGTGCTAGGTCGAACGAATTTTCTCCCTTTACCTGAGTTTCGAACACAAGGGGATTTTCTATGGCTGCTCCTATCCGGTGTTATCAAGTTGGGGAAACTAAAGCAATGTCTATTGGGGGTTGATTAAGGTCCAATAGATTTTCATTGAGGCCATTATCTGGTCTGGCCCGTTTTCTAGCAATAGGCCCACCAAGAATATTATTTCCCAAGCCCAAATTGGAAGACTGAGGGAATTGAGAAGTAAACTCTGTGGGACCCGAATTTGTTAAAACATTTACCTGATTAGTTATATCCTTCTCCACACTTTGTCCCCTGGACCCACCTAGATCTTGTTGGGAAGAGTCCCCATGCAAACTTCCCACTTTCTGTCTTGGAAACCCTCTCATATTAACTTAGGAGGAGTTCCCATGCATGCATGTGAGCGGAACGGTGTTATTCGAATTTAGACCCTCTGAATTCCTATCATCATTTACATCCATTTCATCTTCCCTGTTAGTCCCCTGAGCTTCGCCGGACCCATCATCCAATCCAATTCCGGCGTCACTTTCTCGAATTTCACCGTCCTCTAGCTCATGAACCGTTGGCTCAGACCCATTTAGAGACACTTTTAGGAAATCCGGGCACCATAGTTCTTCCGTTTCGTCCACCCGAACAATTATGGATTGCCCTTTCCACAGAAGTTTCACCGGCTCAGCAATCCTCTTATTTTCTTTCATAAGAACCGCCACCGTTTCAAAAGCAAGATTTCCGTCCTTATGGCATGCCTCCGACTGTTGAACAACCGATCCAAAACCAGCACCTATTAGGTTGAAAACCTCCTTATCCCATAATTGAATTAGGACACCAGATATTTTTAGCTAAACAATTCTCTCAAGTGCTAATTGTTGCCCATTCCATCTGAACATTTCTGAGAACCAACCGCCCCATAGGTTCTCCTTGGATAGAAATTCGTCAGCCAATCCATTGGAAATGAAAGTAAGTAATACCTTCATGCCCGAGATGTACCTTAGCGTAACATCTTTGACCTCCTCAGACTTTAAGAAGTCCTCCATCCTGCATAACCGATTGATGTCCTTCACATTACCCACCAAAGAGCATCTGCCCAAGGCAGAATGGATTGGGAAAGTTTTGTTCGGAATATCAAACGTCTTGCAAGAGCCATTGCCGTCACCCTGTCCCGAGCCATTTGAGCCTAGCTGAAAGTGGTTATTCATCTTCCACGGATTTGTTTTAACACTTTCGAATGTCCTTCTTTCCTCCACATGTGTTCCCTTGGCCCTGTCTACATATTCAGCCCTATAGGAGTTAGTATTACCCCTTTTTTAATTATGGTTTTCTCTTGAATCCTCCTTTCTGAATCTAGCAACATTTGCGTGAAGCATCTCCTGACCCAGACGAACATTCGTGATTGCTTTGATCATTGCATCGGTGTTTCTAATGCCTTCGAACCTAATGAATGCGAAAAATCTCCCGTACTTATCCTTTCTCCTTGGAAGATAAGCGTCCGTCATCTTACCACATAAGCGAAACTCCTTCCATAGAATACCCAGCGTACAGTTACCAGGGAGATTGGCGACGTAGAAGGTAGTGGCCTCCCCGTCGTGATGGTAGTTTTGTTGTTGATGATTGCTTTGTTGATGTTGTTGAAGGGTTGCTTGAGGTTGCATTCGTTTTCTACGGCGTGGCTGTTCCCATTCCTTGTCATTCTCTCCCCCCGTTTTCTCTCTCTCACACACACACATTTTTACCATTCAAATCAATCAATGTTTTACTATCAATTATACTAGATTCCAGTTTCAAATCTATTTGGCCTTATTTTATTTTTCATTTTCATTTTTCTTGGTTAACCAAACAAATCTTTTGTTTTTTTAGTAGTTCAGTTGAAATTTTTTTAGGGTTTTGTTAACCACAACCCATGGGGTTGTGTTTAAACATATCCTAATTAAATTTTTTGCATTAAATGAAGTAGTATATTCCATAATTATACATATTTTTTCATTTTAAACATGGAATGTGATGTTAAACATGGAGTGTTTAGTGTTCATTTAATGTAAAATTTTTAATTAAAGTATGTTTAAAACCCATTTTTTTATAGCTTAAGTTCCAAATAAACTTGTGCGCCAAACACGTCTCCAGAGAAACGATCCAACGTCGTGCTTTTCAGTATATTCTTTTAGACTTTATGTCAAGCATAACAACGATCGGGCAAAGACATAAAACACTAAGGGCCTGTTTGGTAGTAGCTTTTTGGGGAGCTGTTAGCTTTTTGTTACAAAAATAATTTCCTATAAAATAAATAGCTCCGTTTGAATATATTAACTTCAAGCTTTTATTTCAAACAAATAGCTCCTAAATGAAAAGCTTATTCATGAAGCTTTTTGAATATCTTGGAGCTGTTAAAACATTAAATTACTGATATACCCTCTAAATATTTGTTAACAATTATAAATATGTCATTTTACATCTTATCATTACATTTAACAACTAACTTACCAAACACTTTTATTGAAAAAAAGATACAGTTTGTATCTCATGTTAACATCTTTGCAGTTTACAGCTTACGGCTTACAGTTAACAACTTACAGCTAGTTTTGCCAAACATACTCTAAGATGAGTGAATCATAAGGGCAAAACACCGATTCAAAACACTTTATATTTTCAACCATCATTTCTAACTAAGTCGTAAACAAACACTTTTTTACATGACTTTTTGAAATCAGTTTCTTTTTTTTTTTTCTTTTTTTTTTTTTTTTTTTTTTTGGTCTTGTTATTAAGACAATTAAGTCAAATTCAAATAACACATAATTCTACTAAAATAAATGGTAGACAATTGTTCACAAACTAACCAAGGCCAAAATCCAAATTATTACTGGTATAAGTTTGTGTCATAACTCATAACCAATTTTGTGAGTTAGTGATATTTAATATTTCATGGTCCAGAATACTAAAACATATTAAAAGCCGAAGCCCATAACTCTGTTTGTGATATCCGAGTTGCTTAAACAAACATAAAAGAAGAAGTTATCATACGACGAAAAAAATGCACGGTGGTTTACAGATCGCAAAGCTCGTGAGAAATTATAGTCTCATAGAAATTCTACAAGGTGTTCATATATATTAAGCAGTTAACCTTAAGCAAACATACGAACGTAGAAGAAGTTATAATAAAGGATTTAGTTACACACGAACACGTAAATAGGACAAAAACAATAGAGAACTAACACTACACGTAAGTTGTTGTGTTGCGCCAGCTCCCATTGCTGAACATTAAAATCATACATGAATTTATAAAAATCTCTTTTCTTTTAATTTCTACCTATGTGGGATAAGAGAAATAAGCACTAAATCATGCTACATAATTATCAGAAAGAGGGGTAGATATACTAAAGTCTTAACTCTTAACTGTACACTTATTATAGATGTTTTAGAATGTTTAACAACGGAAATGTGTGACAAGTAAGATATTAGACCACATATTGCGATTTTCATGGAGAATGACTCTCAAGTTCCCCACATTATGGAAAGGCAGCCGATTGTAAGCAGGTTTATTTTCATGGAGAATGTCTTAAGCTCCAAATAAACTTGTGCGCCAAACATGTCTCGAGAGAAACGATCATGCTTTTCAGTATAACAATCGGGCAAAGACATAAAACACGAAGATGAGTGAATCATAAGGGCAAAACACTAATTCAAAAGGAGACTTGCATAACTCTGAGTTGTATCAATATATCTAAAAAACATAATATCTGATGGTTCACAAATGAATTTAGAAATTTATGTATGTAAAGAGTCAACAAATGAAAACCAAATTTGTGAGTTATTGATATTTAATATTTCATGGTCCACAATACTAAAACATATTAAAAGCCCAAGCCCATAACTCTGTATGTCAGCTTTGTGATATCCGAGTTGGATGATCCAGCTAGTTAGTTCTATATTTCATTTATGATTGAAGAAAATTTCATGTTAGCAAACCCAGGTTTTGCTAATATGTGCTCGGTGGGCACATGTTAGCGTGTATGAAAAAGGAAACTTTGAGTTAAATAGATAAGAAAATGGACTTAAACGAAGTAATTTATAACTTCAATTAATGTAGTTTTATCGGCTTGATATACTAAATAGCATCTTAAGTGTGATTATGAATTGTTGATGACTCAAATTGGTCTTTACCTTAGACGACACGACTCTGAAGTGTGGCTCAAATATCACTTTGAGCAGACAAAATGTTCGTGGATGTAAGTTTGAGGCTATGTTACATAATTGATATGTTTCTATATAAGTTTGAGGCTATGTTCTCGATTTGTCACTTTGAGCAGACAAAATGTTCGTGGATGTAACTCTATCACATTTTTACAAGTCATTATGTTAGTAGTTGCATAATATGAGGTTTAAAGCCCGCACTTCGCGGCGGGATGTTTAAATACATAGTTATTGAGTTGCGGGTTCGACAATATAACATAAAAATACAATATGACTCAAACTAACATCCTGCCCATCTTTATCAAACTTACAATTGTTTACTATAACGTTTCTTGTTGGACAAAGTTTCTCAAAATTATAAATATATCTTATAGAGCAT
This sequence comes from Artemisia tridentata subsp. tridentata, assembly GCA_021014915.2. Lineage (NCBI taxonomy): Eukaryota > Viridiplantae > Streptophyta > Magnoliopsida > Asterales > Asteraceae > Artemisia > Artemisia tridentata. The sequence goes on from CP139504.1 coordinate 412,062,426, forward strand.
CGGCTACGACGTCGTCCCACTATTCCTTTCTGGCGCAGCTGGTGAAAAAGAGCGCTGGCCTGCGTTAGCCCAAAATCCACCTTCTCCGGCTTGTTTTTCCAGCCTCTTCTTGACAGATCCGGCCCGCTTATGCAATGATAATACTCCCGAATCTTCTCCACTCCGCCCAAAAAATAAAAATCTTTAGATAAGTGTAGGAAGATCCGGAATCTTCACCAACTTACTTTCTAAAGAAGCTAAAAAGGTTTGATTTTTATTAATGGGTTTTTGTTATTTTTATGTTTTAATAATGGGTTTGTGAGGAATTTATATTTCTTCATGTTAAAAAGGTGCAATTTTAATAATGGGTTTTTGATTTTATTGTGTTTTAATAATGGGTTTGTGAGGAATTTGTATTGCTTGATGTTAAACTGAGTTTCTTGCTGTTAATAAGATTCATTTTTGATAATTGGTTATTGTTTTTAGGGGCCATCGATCAAGAAGGACTTCGGAGACTACAATCGAATTGATCAAAAAATCGAAATAGGGCGGTTTGTGATGAATTTAGCTTTCTTGATGTTAAAAAGGTGCAATTTTTAATTGGGAAATTCTAACTTGTGCCATGGTGGTAGAGGTTAAGAGGCATTAAATGAACTCACATTATCATGTTCTCATGTTCGTTGATATTAATAATTTTCTAAATTTGTGATGTCTACCAAAATTATCAGTGTTTTATATGGAAATTAAGTTATTTAAAGAAATATTTGTCTTCATTAAACACTTCTAAGCTTGTGCCACTATGGCACAAGTTAGAAAAAACCTTTTTTAATTATGGGTTTTTGTTATTTTCAGGGTTTTGATTTGTTTGTGTGGTTTGTGTGACGACGGGCCTCAAGAATCACAAGCTCACTTAAGCTTGACATCACAGATACTTCAATCAGGCAAGTCTTTATTCCATCATTGTATTTTTTTTTTTTTTTTTTTTTTTTTTTTTTTTTTTTTAATATCTCCTTTTTACATTTACATGTGTTGAAAACCCATCACAATGAACATAAAAATTAAGAGGCAAACTTTTTGAAGTTGGATGCGAGATAATTAATATGAATGTTTTATATTCCAGCTGTATTTGGATGTGTTGAGGTGGAAGAATGGATTGTGAACAAAACAATGTCAAAGCTGTTAAAGAAATTCCTCAGCCACATCCAATTGAACCACAGGCAGCAATGTCCAAAAGACAAAGGTCGATAGAGCGGTCCGATTGAACCACAAATACCAATGCCAAAACGATAACCCTGGTGAGTGTTATGCACCTACATTTCAGCATTCGTCTTTTTGGTTGTCAAATATAAAGTATTCAATTAGTTCAATACAAACTTATAAAATGACGAGTATTGCTTACAAAGTTAAAAAGGAAAAACCTATTTGAAAAGGAAAATCGGGGATACGTTTAGTAGTAGACGCGGTCAAAAGGGAACCGTTGGTATGACTTTACACACAAGAAGACATGCCATGGACTGTTAAAGCGGTCCTTTTGAAAATGATAGCTTAATAGCAATTGCTATATTAAGAGAACAGTTACACCAGTATTTTTGAGTATTAGATTGTTTTTATAATAATAAAAGCAAAAATATACTGGGAAACTTCGATCCGTATGAAGCATTCGACTAATTTTTTTTAAGCTATTGTTTTTCTTAATCGGTCACATTTTAGAGATGAAACACAGTGGTACAACATTTTCGGAATGTTTGTTCATATATGTGGTTGCTGGCATAATGACAGGACTGGGATACGCAGAGTGCATCAGAAATTGCAACGGAAATATGTGGTTTCGTGACAATTCTATGCGGGACTTTTCTTCTTCATAAAACTAAGGATATGGCAAATCCACCTGCACGCTCACATGCTTGCTGAGATTCACCTCGCACAGGTCAGGACACATATTTCGTTGGTATTTCGATGGATGTCGACGATTCATTACACTGTAATTCGGATGTTTCTCGACGGCCTGTTACTAGGACAGATGTTGTAGGTACGCCGGTTCGGCCGTCGAATGGTATAACGATTAACGAGCCTGATCAGCAACACATCATGGCTACCGCTGGTCATCAGCAAAGGTCGTTCCCCACGTCGGTTACCAGAAAGGGAAAGAGGAACTTGGATGACATACCGGCGTCCATAGGTAGTATTGTGTGAATACGTTTTACCTGTCGGGCTTTATTGTCACCGTGTGTTGTTAACAACAGATGGTTTGAGTTTGCAGCCTCCTGTAGCAGGGCTGGACGTGTTTCTCAGACTTTAGTATCTACCGAAGGTACCACTTTTGTACAGTCACTCACATTCTATCATATTAAGGATATGTATATATATATATATATATATATATATATATATATATATATATATATATAAATGGGCTGAAATATCATACTGGTCTACCTCACTATTTAGAAGATTTGTGGTCAAGACTGATACGCACTGAGTGATAATTTCTGAATGGAGAATGAATCATAAATAAAAGATTAGCGTTAAATGATGGTGAAATCAGTGACAGTGGGAGTTTCATGTGACATATACTTTAATTATAATACTTATTGGCTAACAATTGCATTTCTGAAGGCTCAGATCATTTATGGCTCAAGGTTGTTACACCACAGAGGTGTGTCACACACGTTGGTCGGCCGTAAGGGACTAATGTAGATTTTACTGCTGGACCCGTTAGACTAGGTAAACCTGATGGACCATCGATCAAGAAGGACTTCGGAGACTACAATCGAATTGATCAAAAAATCGAAATAGGGCGGTTTGTGATGAATTTAGCTTTCTTGATGTTAAAAAGGTGCAATTTTTAATTATGGGTTTTTGTTATTTTCAGGGTTTTGATTTGTTTGTGTGGTTTGTGTGACGACGGGCCTCAAGAATCACAAGCTCACTTAAGCTTGACATCATAGATACTTCAATCAGGCAAGTCTTTATTCCATCATTGTATTTTTATTTTTATTTTTTTTTTTTTTTTATTATTTTTTTTTATCTCCTTTTTACATTTACATGTGTTGAAAACCCATCACAATGAACATAAAAATTAAGAGGCAAACTTGTTGAAGTTGGATGCCAGATAATTAATATGAATGTTTTATATTCCAGCTGTATTTGGATGTGTTGAGGTGGAAGAATGGATTGTGAACAAAACAATGTCAAATCTGTTAAAGAAATTCCTCAGCCACATCCAATTGAACCACAGGCAGCAATGTCCAAAAGACAAAGGTCGATAGAGCGGTCCGATTGAACCCCAAATACCAATTCCAAAACGATAACCCTGGTGAGTGTTATGCACCTACATTTCGGCATTCGTCTTTTTGGTTGTCAAATATGAAGTATTCAATTAGTTCAATACAAACTTACAAAATGACGAGTATTGCTTACAAAGTTAAAAAGGAAAAACCTATTTGATAAGGAAAATCGGGGATATGTTTAGTAGTAGACGCGGTCAAAAGGGAACCGTTGGTATGACTTTACACACAAGAAGACATGCCATGGACTGTTAAAGCGGTCCTTTTGAAAATGATAGCTTAATAGCAATTGCTATATTAAGAGAACAGTTACACCAGTATTTTTGAGTATTAGATTGTTTTTATAATAATAAAAGCAAAAATATACTGGGAAACTTCGATCCGTATGAAGCATTCGACTAATTTTTTTTTAAGCTATTGTTTTTTTTAATCGGTCACATTTTAGAGATGAAACACAGTGGTGCAACATTTTCGGAATGTTTGTTCATATATGTGGTTGCTGGCATAATGACAGGACAGGGATACGCAGAGTGCATCAGAAATTGCAACGGAAATATGTGGTTTCGTGACAATTCTATGCGGGACTTTTCTTCTTCATAAAACTAAGGATATGGCAAATCCACCTGCACGCTCACATGCATGCTGAGATTCACCTCGCACAGGTCATGACACATATTTCGTTGGTATTTCGATGGATTTCGATGATTCATTACACTGTAATTCGGATGTTTCTCGACGGCCTGTTACTAGGACAGATGTTGCAGGTACGCCGGTTCGGCCGTCGAATGGTATAACGATTAACGAGCCTGATCAGCAACACATCATGGCTACCGCTGGTCATCAGCAAAGGTTGTGACCAATGGTAATTTTCACGTTGTTAATTAATATTATATGAGTATTAATTATTTTTAAGCTAAGCATTTCTATGCGCATTTGCATGTTTCAGAGTATTTTTGAGCATTTTTTATAGCCGTTTCGCATACTGTAGCTTACAGTCACTGCAGAAAAAGTATATTTTTGTCAGTAAGGTTAAATTATCACATTTCTGATAGTTACTGACAAGTTTCGTAATTAATTGAGAGCTTTCTCGCATTTTTCTGAAAAACAACCGCACGCGCGTACCGACAGCACAGTACATATGGTAATAGTCAAATAAATATGTTTTTGAGTCAGTAATGACATTTTATTATATTTCTGACGAAAACGTGGTTAAAAACTTTATTTTACGTAATCGTGTCCAAAAAGGTCAAACCGGGACTTTACGGTAACATTTAAACTCAAACCGACACACGATACACCAAAGCGGAGTAAAAACTAATTTCACCCTTCACTAAATGAGCCATAACTGGCCATACATATACACCTAGCCCACATGGGACAAATTTACACTTATCTTAAATGTAATCTAAATTTTTCCAAAAATGGTGTATACTTTTTAGATTTTCTCAAATTCTATCTTAAATATTACCAAGATTAGAACTTCTCATCTCTATATTATTGCTTCATTTGTACGCCCCATCTCACACACAAAACATCATCTTACAAAAAATTTCTCTAAAAGATCAAGATCATCAAGTGTTTAATTAAGGTTTTTTGGGTAATTTGGAGCTTGTTTTGGGTAAAATTAGTGAAGCTTTGGGTGTTCTTGTCCTCCTATCCCACGTTAACATCACAAACTTTGTAAGGATTCATAAAACTTTTCTTAACTTGTTAATCTCTTGTTCATTTGGTTTATAATGATGTTTAAAAGTGTTAAATGTGTATGTTTTGATAATATGATTAAAGCTAGGGTTTGATCTTCTATATATTGTGCTCGACTTTTGTTGATGTTTATGAGTTAGTTTGTAGATTTCTTGCTTGTGTGGTAAATATTGTTACATATAGTTCTTATTTGATAATACAAACATTAGTTATGGTTTTTACACTAATTTAAGCACTATATTGAATTTTTGAGCACATATATGGTTCGGCCATACTTAAAAATAAAAGATTATTGGGGTTTTGAAAAACATAAAATTTTGGCTCAAGTGATGAAATGGTGAAAAAATATAATTGAGTGATTATTTGGAATGGATTGAAAATAAGCTATAAGTTACTAATAATAACTAGTAAAGAGGTGAAAATAAGTTGAGACACTTCATATGGGTCAAATAGACCATGAAATAGTCATGTTTGACTTTTTGACTAAGTAGCTTATTTATTAGAGCTTATTTGATAAGTAAAAAGTATATTTGGTAACTAATAATCATTAATAAGTACCAAATAATAACAAATTGGGCTAAATGGATTTTTGGGCCATAAAACCCATTGAGTTACTGTTGGGCCGAAGCCCATGAACATTTTGAGGTTTTGACTTTTTGACCAAACGAACCTATTGAGCGAGTAAAATGATTTTTAGTAACGTGTCGATATATACGTTATAACTAAAAATGTGTTTTGGGTTAAAAATGATAATTGGGCTTATTTAAGAGTTTCGGCCCAATTAACAAGTAAAAATGATAAATTTTATTTTTGGAATATTTTCCGACTCGCCATGGTTGTTAAAGTTTAACGAAACGATAAATATAACAAAAACTATTTTTGGACTTGTTTTGAAACGTTTAGTCTCCGAAAGGGTAAAAATTGACATTTTTACTAAATTGATATTGAGATTGACTTTTGTTGACTTTCTGACAAAATATTGACTTTGTGTCGAAATCTAGTGTTAATACTTAAAAATGAAGCTAACGAATAATATTACGATGAAAACATATTCACGACACTTGATATATATATATATATATATCACAAAAGTATTTTTGCACTTATAACTAGTTAGTAGAATATTCGAGTAAAGTTTGCAACACTTGAGATAAATGGAAACGTTGTATAAATGAATGGGTCATGCCCAAATCATCTAAAAATCCAACACTTAGCAAATTTTGTGAAACACTTAACTTAAGTAAACTTTATGGAATTACTTAACAAAACTTGTTTTTCGTATATTAAAGGTTACATCAGAAATGATAAACGATGTTTCTACTATAATAATTCTTCACCAACATTATTATCTTAATCATTTTTCAGAAGCTTATTTAATTAATTTTTATTTTAAATTAATTAAATACATAAGTACCTAACTTATTAAATATACATATATATATATATATATATATATATAGGGGCGCGTTCTATGCAGTACCAATATTAGATACAGTACTTTACAGTACTCTTTTTGACCAATAAGAATTTAGTATTATTAAATCTTTTTATTTAATTCATAAGGGTATATTAGTAAAACACATTTTAACTTTGTTTTTGAATTTTTTAATTAAAAAACGTTTTTAAACACCTTAATTTTCGGAATTTAAAATATATAATTTTTTTTTATAATTTTTTTTCCAGAATTTTTTTTTTAATTTTCTTTTACATAGATGTTTTACGAAAAATTAAGTGCATATGTGTTTTTTTTTTTTTAAATATTGTAAATTTACATATGTTTTATGCGTACAATTGTTTAGATACCAAAGTTGTTTTGTTCAAAATGATAATTGCACATATGTTTCTAGTGTATATTATTTAATCTTCAAAATTTATAATAAAAAACATAAACGCATACATGTAAACTCTAAATTTATAACAAACCAAAAACATAAATAGTATATACAAAATGAAATACAATTCAAATACAAATGTATCTTCTTTAATATAGATGTGTCCGTCATTCAGAAACATGTGTGCACTATTCCAAAACATACGTGCACGTTTCACTTTCTCATCAAATTCATTAGAACATATGAGTACCCTTCCAAAAACATATATGTACACTGCGCTTTCTCGTAAAATTCATTAAAACATATTCGCACGCCTTCCAAAAATATGTTCAATACCTGTAATTGCAAACAATTATAATTATTTTTATTATGAACATCTAGAAAACACATATGCACAATCTACACAATCTAAACATATTTGCATAAATATTTTTTTATTTCATATCAACTTTAAAACATATATGCATAACCCTTTCATTGACTTTGTAAAAAGCACAAAACACAAGTGCATATTTAAAATAGTAGTGAAATACAACGCCAACCTTTTATAACTTGTATATTGAAGTGGTCAGTAGCTTAGAAACAAGTGCCAACAGCCATGCTATCTTGAACCCTCATCAAGATAAGGTTTCATAAATTTGTCATGCCTTGTTAAAAAAGTGAAACACTTGTCTTTACTGCCCAAAAACAATAAAAATAGGTTGTTTGTTTACATTAAAATAGGAACAAACAAAATTTCTTTCACTTATATTTCTGCATATACAAAACTTTACGCTCTTCGTCTTGAAGAAATTGATAGATCACTCGATTTTCGGGAATGCCTATCAATGAAAATATACAAAACGTGTTTCATGCATTAAAATTTGCACCAACTAGTTAAAATACTCGAACGGATTTAATTTAATTTCTTATCTAGAATTAGCAAGTCATAAACCTCTTCAATCGCCACTTTGGGAAAAAACGTATTATTGTAAAAGATCTAATCTTGTTTATTACATTAACTATCTATGAAAATAAAAAAATACAAAATTATTATCACAAATTTGAAGACCTGATAGACCATATTAAAAGTTACTCGTTTTAACATGTTACTCTGTTCTCAAGATGTTGATAAGGAAGTAAATGGAAGTAAATGAAAGATTCTCATGTTCTCTAGTTTTTTGAAGGAAGTAAATGGAAGTACCTCATGTTCTCTAGTTTTTTGAAGGAAGTAAATGGAGGAAAAGCACATGAAACTCTTTGTTTTTTTGGTAAGTAACTTTCATCCCATAAATGGGCTGCAAAGGAAGGAAAGTGACTGGTCCCACTACATTTACTTCCTCTCCTTTACTTTTCCTTCTTTACAATCCTTTACTTTACAATCCTTTACTTTACTACATTGAACCCGCAAAATGAATAGTTTGAATTAGATTAAAACAAGAACAAAAAGAATCAAATCAAAACAAACATACCTTCAAAGCGAGCCCGGATGATGAACCAACTTCTTCATTTGCCATTGACATTGATTCATTTTCGGGTATAGCTTCAAGCAGACACTTCCTCATTTGTTTCTTTCTACAGCTAACATGTAATGTTTTCGTCAATATCATTGGGCTACCCGAAAAACTATCAGATCTAAAAAAAAATATCAATCCGATCTGAAAAAAATATCAGATCTAAAAAAGGATGCGAGCCCATCGGTAGTCGATATGAGATCCGGCGGTTTTTAGGTCTTAGAGGTTTTTAGATCTGAGAGAGGGAAAGAGATATAGATTGTGACAGATAAATTAGGATGGAGCGGTTTTAAAATGAATTAATCTAAAGTACCTATAATACCCTTTTAGCCTTGACAAAATAATACCTCATCTTTTGTTTATTTGCAATTTTGGCACTTTTAATCTTGTCCTTTGATTGACTCATCCAATGGCCTAGATTCATTTTAAGGGTACTGTAAAGTACTGCATATAATATTGGTACTGCATAGAATACAACACTATATATATATATATAATATATATATATATATATATATATATATATATATATATATATTATATATATATATATATATATATATATATATAAAGTATGAGCATAGATATCTATACTACTTATAATAGAGGAATGACTCTCTCTCTTCAAAATTTTCCGACCAAAATTTTCAGACCAAAACAATTAATACACAATTTAAAACACCCCATCACCAACATGTACAACTACCTAAGCACAATGTACAAAACAATTAATGCTTTATGTTTCCACAGCACACAACAAAACTTGGAATACTGAACCTTCAACTAGACTCGTGCATAAACAAGATAAATATAGATCTCAGAAGGGTTCATTTGTTGTAATCTTTACAAGATTTTTTTTTGAACCCATATCATCATAGATATATGTGGAGATAAACCTCCTCTTTACTATCTGAAATATGCTAAAGAAAGAACCAGAACAATAGTGTTCGAATCCATTCCTTTTCATTCGGTTTTAATTAAACAAGCAAAACGAGAAACATAAACCTACCCGAGACCTTGAAAGATCTTGAAGTCGAATATTTTGTTGCGTCAAACAAGGTGTAAGCTTATGTGAGATTCGTTTTGTTCTAACACGAATGGAAGGAGATGATCTTGTGTTCGATTAAGATATGTGATGATGGAAACTGAGATTGAGAGAGGGTCTTTGATCGGTTTTGTTTTGATGGAGATGAGATAAGAGATGTGTTGAAGGAGATGAGTTCTGCGTTTGATGAGAGATAGAATAGAGGGTGAGCGGTTGAGACGGGGGCGATAAAAACTGATGTGTGTTTTAGGGTTTGTTAAAGTGAAATGAATATGAGTATTTTTAGGGTTATAATACAGGTTATAACATTTGTGTGAGGAGCGAATTGGACTGGATCGGGTTATCTTTTTGCTGGGCTTGTGAACCAAGTACTTCATTTCTTTTTTGGACTATGAGGTGGGTTGTACATACGCTAAACTAAATTATCAATATGTTATCCGAATTCATTTTGAGATACAACATTATTGATAGTATTTGGTACAATGAGTGGTATTTTGGTCTCATAATTTTCACGGGAGATACATATTTCACGGCTAGAATCATTATTTTTAACAAAAAATGACTATGGGGTTTTTGTACGATATTGCTTATTTGGGTTTTTCAAGTTGGTCATATCGGGTTGTCTCTATTCGTGGTCATTAACATTAGCTGGTTGAATTAAAAGGAGGTTTGATTAAAGGTTGATTTGAGAGAATTGTATTGAGAGTATCTATCGACATCTTCTCACGTAAATATGCTTAAACAGTTGATTTTACGGCATGTACACAACATTGAGGGAACTGCGCTTAATCCAGAACCAAAAAGGTACCAATAATGTGTACATCGGGGCTTTTATTAAAGAACTTAATCCTTATGGAAGAAGAAATGTATACTTCGAAGACACACAACAGGTTCACGTGATCGAGCTTAATAATTTATGCCGGAGAGACGTCCGTAGAGATGATCAGTGCTTCAACTTGTTACTTTGGTGATATCATTTCATCTTCTGGATTTTTTTTCTGTGAAGCAATCTATGTGAGTTATGTTGATATGTTGCTCCCCGAACGACAACCATTGTGCTACACTCTACAGTCTAATTTTCCCGCTGCGTGTTTGAAGACTAAAAGAACATAATAAACTAAAATACATGATTCACGGAAAAATTTTATTTCAGGGTACCCGCCGCCGCAACGCGCGGGTACCCTGCTAGTATATATATATATATATATATATATATATATATATATATATATATATATATATATATATATATATATATATATATATATTATATATATATATATATATATATGTATATATAACACTTGCACATTTAAGTCGCGAATACTAGCACGGATGTTCCGTTACGTATTCCCACCATGCACTTTCACCATGAGCCACCACCAAGAGTTACAATAATAAATCATTTCGAAATATATTTTACCACACAGCAAGCAAGAAATACACGAGCACAGGTCAAACGTAAACTTTTCAAATAACGTAAAGACACATGAGACACGAATATTTTCGCTAAGACTTACCGTACTGATTTAGGGTGCTGATCGGCGCGGTTGCATTATTTTGATTGATTAGCTGATTTGCTGTTATTGAAAGGTGAGTTTATAGCCCCATATTTTATACGATTTTGTTTTTATAAGTTTGGGGTGAGAAACATGCAAAACTGTTTTCATGGACCATAAATGAATTTTGTTTTTAAGTGCACACTAGTATGCAGAAACCTAAGTTTGCTGAATCCCAATTTGTGCCCACTATCATCTGCCGTTAATTCCTGTCTTGGAAGCCGTTTGTTATAAATAGATCTATTGGGAGTGACGTCCCCGTTCGGTTGGCTCGGCATAGCCAAGGCGAACGTATACCAAATCGAATAATAGTCCGAGTGTCTGGGGATTAACACTCGCGGGCACCCTTATTTATTTGCTAACGCTAGTCGTGCTGCATTGTCATAGATCGGTAGGATGAGGCTTAGTGTTTGCATAACGGATAATGTGTATCTGTTGAATTGTTTTTATGATATTGCTATTGGTCCATATGTGCTATTTATTTAAACCTATGAACTCACCAGCGTTAGCTGACTTTTAGCATGTTTTTCTCAGGAAACTGAGGTGCGTTTAGCCGGGTGCAGTGCATGGCGTCGGTCACAATAAATGATGGAAATGTTTTTAAATGCGTTTACTCTGACAATTGGACCTTTTTAATTTAAATGGGCTTCATTTTCATCTGAAATGGATTTTATGTATTGCAACACGACTTGACTTATGTAATATATTTTAAAACGGATTTTTAATCCGTTCCCTATATCTTGTGTTGTGATTACCATTCCGTAGCACCCAAATTGTATGCTTCCGCGAATATTGTGATTTTGGGGGTGTTACAAAGGTCGTTCCCCACGTCGGTTACCAGAAAGGGAAAGAGGAACTTGGATGACATACCGGCGTCCATAGGTAGTATTGTGTGAATACGTTTTACCTGCCGCGCTTTATTGTCACCGTGTGTTGTTAACAACAGATGGTTTGGGTTTGCAGCCTCCTGTAGCAGGGCTGGACGTGTTTCTCAAACTTTAGTATCTACCGAAGGTACCACTTTTGTACAGTCACTCACATTCTATCATATCAAGGATATGTATATATATATGAGTCACTAAAAAATAGAAAAATGAACCAACAGGAAAGCAATACCAGGAGCAGAAAGCACCAACACTGTTCTGACATATACAGACAGCTCGGTTGTCTTTAAAAAAGGCAAAGTAGCTTGACAAAAGACAAAAAATGTTCTTAAGAAAGCGAAAAAGTATATGAACATATGATAAAGGGTAAACACAATACGCACTGAGTGATAATTTATGAATGGAGAATGAATCATAAATAAAAGATTATTGAGGTACCCATAAATCTAACTAAAGATAATTCGCCATTTAGCGTTAAATGATGGTGAAATCAGTGACAGTGGGAGTTTCATGTGACATATACTTTAATTATAATACTTATTGGCTAACAATTGCATTTCTGATGGCTCAGATCATTTATGGCTCAAGGTTGTTACACCATAGAGGTGTGTCACACACGTTGGTCGGCCGCAAGGGACTAATGTAGATTTTACTGCTGGACCCGTTAGACTAGGTAAACCTGATGCTGGAACCATGCCAGGTTGATCTTAGAAGTAGGTTGGCAGCTCTATTGTAACACCCCCTAATTTATTATGTGGCAGCCGAAAAGTAATTAGGGTGTTACGGTGAGGATCGGAGTTAAAATGTCAGAAAACGGCTTGGAAAAGGCGTTTTGAAAGTTATATATCATTCAAAATAATAGTTTTGGTACAAAGGTGAAACATCTGATTTGAAAATCCCACAAAAGTGTGGTAATTTGGAAAGAATGACATATTTGATTTTACACCATTTAAGTTATCAGAGTACATAATGCCCGCTCCATGTCTTGTCCTGCTCCGTTAATTACCTGAGATAAACATGCTTAAAATGTCAACACAATGGTTGGTGAGTTCGTGGAGTTTAATAGAAAATAACTTTCTTTCAATAAATTCAAGAGGTGTATAGTGATAGTTGAAATAATTACTAGTACTTCATGAAGTAAATAACAAGTTGTGTTGGGTAAAAATCCACCAGTAAATCATTTATGAACTCAGATGATCATAAGTTTCAAGTTTTCAATGAAAATGAGCTACGTTGTTATACGCTCGAAATGAAACAATGGGTCAACTTTTTAAAAGCAACAATATACCAAGCATTGAGCTGTCTTTATTAGAAGTCACAACTAAGTCACATATGATAACAATTAAGTTCCAAGTACAGGATCCACAATCCTAACACATAGTGAAAACAATAATATAGTGTCTGAAATCTATCAGTGTGGAGTGGTGTTTACTAAATACAGCTGTATCTAAATATATATGAAACATTCATATATTCATAAAGTTATATTGCCCTAAGCCTCATGACACGCAAAACGTTAACAAAGTACCGTAAAACGGCGGAGTCCACATCAGGTTACTGATGGGTTTTGCCCTCATGTAATAGGTGATTTGCCAATTCCTATTTTTCTCAAATATAGTGGGTCGCGACTAAATACGACTAACCATAAGGCATTCCGTCAAAGTATTTAGTGGGACAGGTCGTCAGCCTCTAACAGGTTTCGAAGCTGTTCACTATATTCGCGCTCACCGCAGTGATTAATGGTTCATGATCGAGGGACTTTATGGCAATATAGTAAACTTAGGCAATATAGGTTTCAGGGGTTCATAGAATATGCGTACTTTAGTTTTGGCAATTATTTCTAGTGAAAGGTAGAAATATCATAGTAAAGTTAACTGTACATTCAATTGCTACATGAATGTGTATAATGAGTTTCAGTATCATGTTACAACAAGTAGTTTGAAAATGTTATCTTTCAAATACAGTGTTTAAGCTAAGCAAGCAATTTGCAAGTATAACGAGCATATATCCCTTCCAAAGGGTGATTCAAAACATATAAAACAGAGTTGATGATTCTGAATAAATCATGAGAGTTTTCAGAGTATAAAAGTAACTTAAAACAGTTGAAGCATGTATCTCCCCCAAAAGAGTTATTAAAAGCAAGTATTAAAAGAGTAGGGGCCACGACTCACCTTAAGCGTTACTGGTGATGGTGAAAGTAAATTCAGGGGTGATTATGGTATTGACTTCAATACAAAACCTGATAAATACAAATGTCTGAGAATCTAACCAAATACTTGTGGTGGATGTGAAATGAGTAGTGAATGATGAATGATGAATAACGATCTGATCGTTGAGTGGGAAAGTGTTATGCCTAAAGTGCTTATAATTCAAAAATAATGTTATTTCTTCAAAAGAGTTGAAATGCTATGCAACGTTAACTCGAAATGTTGATACTTATAATAAATAACAAACGTTAAATAATACGTAACTAAAAGTATGAGAATGCATATGTAGTGATGGGGTGAAAAAGAGAAAATGAAATAAGAATGTCAAGTAAAATCAGTTGGTCCTTGTCCTTTTCCAATTTTTACACTTTTTACCCTAACTGCGCTTGCGTCACATCGTTAGTCCTTCATTAAGTCCAATGTCCAATAATGGTCCATAACTTGTCCAAAAGTACAAATAAGGCTTGGCATTCAATAATATGTCCATTTATACCCTATATGTTCTGTTCTCACAGTCTCAGTCCATGTATTTCTCGGATTGGCAGTTTCAGTCCTTTAACGTGGAAACGCGTTACATGTTTAGTCCTTTTTGCACAAAATGATGAGAACATTATTCTAATAATTTTTATAACTTAATTAAGTTGATTATAACTTATTTCAAGTGTTTATTCCAGAAAAGAGATTATTTCTCATTAATGGGCTGTTTAATGAAAATGTATTAAGCCCATTTAGAGTTTTAGAGGCGGGGACATGTGGACTCTTTTGGGCCTAAACTTGGGCTTAATTAGTGAGTCTAAAAATATTTCACATGGGCCCAGTGGGCGTTTCTAACTCCAGCTTTTAATGGGCTTTTGTTTAGTCCAATACCGAATTTTATAACTTTTCTAAAAATCAAGTTCTAGTTGTATATGGCGGGTGACCAACGAAATGGTTTTATTTGAGCGTGTTTAAGTGTTTATGAGGTCGATGTTAAAGCACGAAACATGTAGTTAGCTAGGTATTCTTTTGATCTATGCAAAGATACTTAAGTGTTATGTTTAAAAATCCAAAAATATATTTATGGTTTGTGGCCTGGTCGCATAGTTTAGATCTGAAAAATATTATATATATTCTAAGTATCCTTGGCAGTTGGGTAGCGTAGGGTTCATGGCCTTTTTAAAGGCTTTGGAGGGCTTATTGTTGGTATCATAAAGGAGGAAAAATGAAAATAGTTGAGTCGTGATTTATTACATGTGAAAATATATATACGTTTCTCGTACGGTTACGAAATGAACCGAGCATATAATGAGTAGTATTGGTAGTTTTGGAACGAGGATTACTTCGTATTTCCAAGTTAGGAATTTATCTAGTTTGACTAGTGTTTAACTATAACTTTCGTTGACTTCATTTGAGCCAATATACAATTCATGAGGGTGTTTTTGAGTTCTTGAAATATCTCTATACGTACAACCACTACGCTTCAACATATACTATACACGTATATGTATTTTAATGTATATACTTGAATAAAATTTTGTAAGGCATGCATGAAGTGATATTTTAGATGTGAAAGTGGGTTGTGAGGTGACTTCTAAACCTTCTGCAGTGGAGGTTTGTCACAACTTGTGGACTTCATGAAATCGACACACATGAAACAATATGTACAACTTGATACGTTCGAGTGTAAAAATGAAACATGCATGAATGGTTTTGTGTGCGTGAGAAATGAAACAAGGAAAGTCAATGAACACTTACTACACCTTTCAAAGGTGGTGAAGAGGCCTGTGATGGTCGAGAGAACACAAGAACAAGCAACCCGCTTGCTATAACCAAAGTATACGTTTTATATTCACAACCCGTCTCTATTCGAAAAGCATTCCAAACGAAGTGGCCAACGTTTCTGGTTTCCCAGAAATGGTCTTGTGAGTGAGAGAGAGTTATAATGAAGGTTTTGAATGAGTGGTATGAAGTGGTGAAAGTGAAGATGGGTTATACGTTTTATACTCGTAACCCTTTTACTCGACTGCTTCCAATCTAGAGATAGAAAGCTCCTGGCTTCGAAGATATCTTGTGAGGTGAAAGAGAGATGGAATGAATGTAGAGTAGTGTGTGTAGAAGGTGATAGGTTAGGGTATAATATAGAAGAAATACCACACGTTTTTCTTGACTTTCCAAGTCTTTCAAACCAATTATTGGTTGGTACTGTGGATGACCAGGTATTGAAGGACATAGGTGGCATGTTTTCTGACTCTAAAATATCTTAGGGAGATATGGAAGAGTAGGTAAGGCTTATCTTTATTTGTGGGGTTTTATATACACACGTTTTGCATTTTAGCGAGCTCAAAACATGAAGCCAACGTACCACATTGGTCTTCTGCTGTTTCAACCTCGTTTTACACGTTCATTTATGTTAGAAATAACATTAGAAAGTCGTAGGAAAAATCGGGGAGTGATTTGGTTGAGTTTTGCCATATTTATTCATTCGTATGGTTCAAAAATGGGACAAACAAATGGGTCTTGAAAATCATAGTTGTACTTGATATCTGAATCTGAAATTCGACATATATATTGTCTAGTGGGTCGTGATCATGATGGTGTAAAAATATGGGTAGGTCGCGTTTAAGAATTTGGAGAACGAGGGCTGTTTTGGAGGTGGTTTGGATCGGTATTTCACGTGAAGTATTAAAGGAAAGAAAAATATAACGCTGGCTAGTTGGGCTGGGAATAGTGGGCATGGTGGTGATTGGGCTGGAATTTATGAGGCAGTCCGCTTGGCTTTAGTGTGCTAATTGTAGTTAGTGAGATTTAGATGTAATTAGTGTATAAGTTTTCTTAATATTAACTGTATTTGGGGAAATATAGTTTTAGTGTAATTTAGGATGATTTTTGGAAATGTTGATCCTGGTGAAATGGTTATGTTTTGAAGTATGTGTCGTGAATTAATGTCGTCATTTGGTATATGTTGTGATGTCGTGACGTGGTGAGAATAATATAACAAGTAAATAAAAATTTAAATTTCCCCGTAAAAATGGGATTTATTAGACAGTAAGTTGAGATTATTATTAATTAACGAGTATGGTTAAAATGGATTTTTATAGTATCTTACATCTATTCACTTATTCATTTCAACAAAATATACATTCATCTCAATTGGTTCTAGATTTCATTTCAAGTGGTTACTTTTCGTTTCATTTATAATTTATTCAACTTATTTGAATTAAACTTTTTCAATCAATTTCTTTTTAGTCATATGGATTTAATCTGAATTTTGCGTGTTTAGATTGGGTTCGTTGGTTAACTCATTCTACTGTGTCTATATTTGCATATTAATCTCGATTCGATCAAATCATCGCCGGAAGAAATTTTGTCATCCAACCCATTCACAAACGAATATGCCACGGGTTAGTTTTCCTGTGGCTGTTACTGAAGAAATTGTGACTTTCTTAAAAATTTTATTCATTTTTTTCTTTTCTTTTTTTTTTTTTTTTTTTTTTTTTTTTTTTCGTCCTAATTTAGGTTCTTTCATTTTGATTACCCAGTTTATTAGTCTTACAAAATAAGGACCCTTCGACTACAAAATCACATGTAACCATAATTCGTGTTTTGTACTATATTTGTGCTGCAGATGCCCAAATATATATGAAAACATATTTCCCTTTTCTAAAACATTTAGGACATAGAATGAATCATGTACACCAATGCCTGTTTTGTTGATTTTTACTTTAAAGATCCAATATTTTGTGATATAAACATAAATTTGCAATAGTTTTGTGGGTTTTATCTTTTTGTCAAATTTCCTGATTTCATAACAAAGATTATACATGTGTGAATTTGATATACATGATTGTTCTAATTTCAGTGAGTCAAAATGAGAACATCATAACTGATAAGCAATCCCAAATACACGCATGTATTATATTTGTTAAGATTCAGGTTATTGAATTTTGATATAGTGGATGAGTAGTCTTAAGGATTTTTAGGATTGTCTATGAGTACTGCAGTTGCTTCAAGGTAGATAGATAGATAACCAGTTGTTTAAAGGTATATAGATATATAAGCAGTTTTTACAGCCCTTTACATGTCACATGCGTTTCATGTTTTCTGCAATGCCTGTTAAAGTGACACATTTCCCTTTGTTTCCTTTAAAATGTTGCAGGATTATGTTGTAACAAGTAGGCAAAATTGTATAGGATCGTTGCGGCTGTTCAAAGCACAAACCAGGAAGAAAATATTGTTGACATATTATGTCATTTTAGGTATATTTCATGGACATGCAGATTTGGTACTCTGTTTTTAGTACAATCTTTGGAGGACTATATGGAATCTTGCATCGTCTTGGAGAGGTAACACATTAACTAATAATTGGTGTTTGAGTTTCTTCAAAAAACGGGTTCCTTGCGAGGAAAAAGAGCTGGAGTTGCTTATAGCAATGAAAAGTAGCGAACAACATATTGAGCGAATAGAGGATGACGAGGCCAATGAAACTGCAATGGAAAGGTTTTCAAAGTTTCTAGAAAATAAAAGGATACCGTTGGATACTCAAGAGAATATCACGCTGGAAGCAGCAATTGGTTTAATAATGAAGCTGAAAAATGAGCTTGAGCCATTTAATTTTATAACTGATGATAAAACGCCGTGGGAGGAGAAGTCCGCAACAGTGAAATTATCGAACAAAATTCAGAAGCACAAAAGAAATAAACTTTGGCGGAAAAGAAAGAGATGGCGCATTGGGGAAATGCTTGCCAAGGTAGTACCTATGTTTGCATTTCTTTTGCTTTATATCTTTCCTTTTCATCTCTTTAGTTATAGTTAAGCACTTTTTCCTGCCTCTTAGGCCGTTGGCAGCAAACCCACCCATCTTAATGATTTACAACTCAACTGGGATGAGTGCCTGAGAAATTATGAGAAGGATTGAGCAAGAGGCTAGGCGTTCGGCTACTATTTGAATAGGTGGACCAGAAATTCCAAGAGGAGATCGTGAGAACGGTAAATGAGCAGGTTCGTCTTGACGATGAAGAGATTGCTAGACACAAAGAGGTTAGTAATTATGTTATTTTGAAAATACATTAGCTTTCTGAAATAACTTTTATATAGCTATCATCATGTTCATTTTCACCAATATTAAGAAATTCATCCCACTGGTACTTCAATTTTTTTTTTTCTGAATTGTCCCATGATTGTGTTTATATGCATTTATTTATGTTTTTCAGATACTGGAAACTGCAGTCCACAGTACATGAGGTGTACAATCAATCAGGTACTACACATATAAGCTCTTTTCTACTTTGTATTCGATCATGCTGGATGCTTAGCTTATTATGGGATTCTTTGCATTTGGTCGAGTACTTTTAACTCATTTTACCATCTCAAATAAACGTAATTCGAAAATTCTTCTTTGCAGGTTGTTACCCGAAGAGCCAACTGAACTTGGTGAGAACATAGCTTAGTGCACAAGGTTCTGAATTCTGTCATTAAAATGCCGGTATTGAACTTCTGACTTTATCATTATTGTATAATAGATATATAGGATAACGGGTCAAAACGGTTTTTTTTTAGTATTGGTCAAACTGCCTTGACTCTTGCGAATGCTTAATATATTATCATTTAAAAACCCCTTAAATTCCGGTTTCATGGTATGTAAAGTTCTTTGTATTAAAGAATCAACCATTAATGACTTTAAAAGTTGTATAACCAGTGATATGAGGGTATTTGCATGAAGCAAATTAGTTACTGTGAGACACTTTGCTCATAATTCCGCCTTGATTTACATTGATTGTAGTAAATATTTCCAACTTAAACAGTTAGACCATTATTAATTGTCATTGGTGTATAACGTCTGTGGTTTTTGCGTCTGTTGTTACATTGCACAGTTAGATATTCGATTAGCAATGTAGATTGTTATCGGAACTATAAATAGTTTCTTCACTCTGTATGTGCTTGGTTAAAAACATCAAAACAATATGGATTTTTTCTTCGGATTGCGTTTTTGTAGTCTTATTATTTACAAATTATGATTGATCTGTTTTTGCAGCCGCCTTCGGTCTTTCTGATTCTTATGGTCGTGTCACGTATCTGCAGCAGAATTCATGTACAGATACTTACCAGCGTAAGCTCACCATTAGCCTGTTTCGGGTATAATCGTGTTACCGTTTTCTGATACAAATATATTTCTGAGTGTCATTGTAATAGGTGAACCTGCTGCCCGTGCTAATACTCCTTCCAGTAGCGCCACACGTATTAGCTACTGTACGTATCTTCTCTAATTTTCAGATGCATACTTCCATTTGCTGTTCCAGTCTGCTTTTGTTTACTTTTATGTCTTCGTGCTTTGCATTTTGCCATTCGTTTAGATTGCTCATACACGCATACCATTATCTGCTACATTTTGGGTATACATAGAGCTTGCTTTTGAGGGGTGATGTAGAGTTTTTTAAATCATACCCTGCAAATCTTTTTGATGTTATCTGATCAGTTCTGTAGTTTTTGCAGACCATCTTTTGTATGTTGCATGCTTTAGCTGATTGTTTTCATGGCATAATTTGTATTTATCAAGTTTAATATATCAAAATGGTAACATTGCGTTTATTCTATCTCAGATTCCATCAACCAAAAACAAGAAAAGGAGAGCCACAGAAGAAATTGAGGAGCGCCTTATATCATTAGTTGCATCACTTTTTGGTGAGAAAACTTAAATATATATATATTTTTTTTATTAATGTCATGTTTTTATTTTTCTCAAATCTGCTACACACGCTAACCTGCATATAATGTATGTAAACATCATATATGGGATGCTTACAGATTTACTGCGATGTCAATCCCTGGTCTTCTTTAGTTACTGTCCTTAGCCGATTTGTAAATAAATACGATATAGGGGATGTTTGACACTGTTTTTTGAGTTGCTTATAACTTTTTGATACATATGGTGAGTATTTGGATAGAAGCAAGCTGCTTATGGTTAGGAGTTGGTTATTACTGCTCATTTGATTCTGGATATTTTACTTAATGAAATCTTGAATAACTAGAATAGCCAAACATTGTTAGCTTTTATAAGAGTTTCCAGTTCAAATGTGCTAATTAGTTAAACCAGCTAGATGGATGATTTGCCGTATTTGCCTTTGGTGGGTAAAATATTCTGCTAAAATGACTTATCAGATATTGGCATCCGATAGTGTAACGCGCATTCATACATTATCATTTTCATTTTGCAAAATAGGTGGAGTTTTGAGGGGTTCAAGAAGGGAAAGGCTACTAAGTAAATTTGTTGAAAATGAGTACGAAAAGGTTGACCGGCTAATGGAGCTTTATATGAGGTAATTGTCTTTCCATCTCTCAACTTGAATATTTGCTTGGAAACATCATCCACATAAAACTAACACTTGGTCAAAACTCTATCTTTGGCGTCTCTTATATATTATTCTGTTTTTTAAATTAATTTGTTTTGTCTTTCGCAGATATTCAAACAGAGTGAAAGAAGAATCTGAAAGGCTGAATAAACTTGAACTCGACGATCTGGAGGTTAAGTCTTCCTATTCTTTCATTTGTTTTTAACGTTTGGAATTTGTTCTCTGCTATATATCGTCTATTTTTTTATGTAGTATGAAATTAATGTTTGTCATCTCTTTGTTGCAGATGGATGAAGATGAGAAGTACAATAGAAAGCTAGAATCTGGACTCTATTCTCTTCAGGTAAGAAGTTAACGGTTAGGACTAATGAAAGCATTAGTGCGGTTCAGGAACAGACTTAATATACAACCATAGTGACTCAAAGGAAACACAAAGTCTGTATCTTTGACCATTTATTTGTATATTAATAATGACGTTTGTGCCACAATCGTTTCTATTTATTTCAATATGCATAGGATTTCTAACTTACATAATTGGTACATTAATTATTATTTAACATAAAAACTAATCATGTGGATTAGTAATAGAAATCATAAAACAGGTGATGACACCTGCTTTGTTGCTGGAAGCATATGGCTAAGGACATAGATTTTCTTTCGTTGTGTTTAAATGACCAGGCCACTCTATCTAAACACAATGAAAAAAAATCCCGCGAGGCCGCAACGCGGCCGGCCGCCGCTTTGCTTGTTCCATACAAATAAGATATACTGCTACAGGTATAATTTTGGCTTTTGCAGTCAAACATTTTTTGTATCAATCCATATAGGCTATAATCTTTTAAGATTTCTATACCAAAACTTTAATATTACCACTATTTATTGATGTGGGTCGTCGTCTTTATCTTTAGAGATATCCAAAATTCCAAATGTGCCTGAATACAGGCATCTGGGCTTTCCTTTTTCTTGTAATCCACTCATCAAGTCATCACATTAAGTCTTCATGTTCCATGTTAAAATTTGTACGAAATCATAGTTTTTAGGTAAAATGGGTAATTTTAAAAAGAATAAACATACAAAAAAAAAAGCGAGTTGGTAAATGCTTTATTTTTTTAATAGGATAAGCATTTTAACTAAGCAATTCCAAACACCCCCTTATACTCCTAAAATGATAGCACGAATCTTAACCCAACTAAAAATGTAAACCATTCCCAGAAGACCCGCCTTGAATTAATTATCGTTGTTTCTTTACCCAAAAATGTTATGAACAGTTGTTGTGAAATTTTCAAAACAAATAGGTGGACGATGGTATCTCCAGTGTTTCACATACTTCTAGTTTGGTCATTTTTTGGACATGTCCGCAAGGAAAACACGGAAAACATTAATAAAGTTTAGCAGTAATTATTGAAAATGTACTTGTATATATTATCTCACCACCAATCTGTTTTGGTTCAGAGTAGAGGACTAATCCAACGGCCAAAACAGAATTACCTCTGATATTAGAACTCGCATCTAATACATCAAAGTGAAGTAGTTGGCAGACTATCTTGCTATTTTTCGTTCGAGCATATATCAATGTGAACACATACATTCCCCGATAATGCACAATAGGATCTCGAGCGTCGGTCATCTGTTCAATTAGGGTGCCTGCATCTTGTTGTCTTCCAGAAATTGCGAGCGCGGTGCCCAAAGTTAAACCCCTGCACAGGAGGAATTAATGAGTCAAATGGCTACGATAACAAAATATCATAATCATTAGAGGTGGCAACATTAATGAGTCAAATGGTTATGATAACAGGTTAAAGCGAGTTGGGTACGTGAGATTTAAAACAGTAAAACGCTATATACAATTGCAACCATTCGTTACTTATGTCCAAATTTTTTACTAAATTTAAGAAACACCTGATACAGGCCAACAACGATGTAGAAGCTTACCGGGCCAGCATGTGGAGTAATTGGTTCTTCAAGTGCTTCAGCAGCACTAAATCTTTGTACTTCACTTTACAATTTGGATCTATTCCCTTAATCTTTTAAAAAAAAAAAAAAAAAAAAAAAAAAAGAAAAAAAAAAAAGAGAAGAAATCAAAAACAGATTAATAGGTATTTGATATAATGAACAAAAATAGCAAATACAATGTTAAAGTTACAATCTTTAACAATGAACCATATCGAAAATGAAATTAACAAATACCCATTTCAATTCGGTTAACATACTAATTAACAAATACCCATTTCAATTGGCTATAAAAAGAAACATGAGAAAAAATCAAATGCAATGCAAGACTAAACCTTATACCTACCCATGTTAAAAAAAATCAAATGCAATGCAATACCCGACCTCATTTATATTTGACCCATTACCCAACCCACCCATTTTTCCTTTATTTTTTTAAAACCTCTAATCCTTTGTTTTAGCATTATTCAGCAAAGTCAGCTATTATTAGCATGCTACAGCTATCAAACCTGTAATAACAGACAATCATTTTCATTCCACCATCAACTGCACTTACTAACAAACACGCCTTGAACCAAGGCAACATAAACACATTCTATTAGCCCAATGTACAGGCCACATGAAAACGACAACGCTTATCATGCCTTTTAATATATATAGAGGCTCGGATCTGCGAGTATGGAAGCGGTACCAGAGACCCGGCATGGCTGCAACCACAATGTGGATGTGGCTGCCTTGCCAACACACGGGAGTTGATAAACTACGCTTACCAAAGACATAAATGCAGAAAACTATCGTCATCGCCTTAGTGACCCTATTATATATACATAACAGTTAGCGGGATTGCTCCCTCCCAACTTCTGTAGCAAGTACCTGTACCCACTCTCAAAAAAATTATAAAGTAAGGTTGCTACAGTGTATTGTGTGTTGGTGAACAGAGAAACGCAAAGTAAAATAGTAAACATAATATATATTATGCTCATACCTCAGTGGCACAACATTACTAGAACAAAGCCGGAGAAACCGCCATGGCTGCGTTAGTATAAACGCCCTGCCAAGGTACGGTCATTCTCAGTTTTGGTTTGCGAATGTTAGTCACAGCCAAGCTATTGAACAGTATGGTTGCATTTGTATAAATGCCCCGCCAAGATACGTCAGTATATAGGCGGGAAAATAGGCATAGCTGCATTTGTATAAATGCCCCACCAAAATACGACTATCCTGACACTTTGGAAAACACAGCATGGTTGCAACCACAGTCCGGAAACAATAGGTACACTTGCAGTAGTTGTAACCTCAAACAGATACCCAACCAATATGTTGAACAACAAATGATTCACAACTGTAGTGTCAAAATCAGGTCAAAGGGCGCTGCAAGAAGTGTCAAAATCATGGATTAGTCCCCGCCAAGACGCGGATAATCTCATCTTCTTCAAAGCCGTTCGTACTCATGACAGCCAATATCAGCAAACACTGATTGAAAAGCGCAATAAGCAAATTATAAGTATGATAATTATTATACCAAACACCCGCAAGAACTGCATATGTGCAGCAGACAGAATATATCTGCCCGAACACACAGCTGCAAAGCAAAGTCTCGTAGCAACCAAAGTTCCTAATGTAAAAAGTAAAAAAAATTAATTAATCAATCAAGATTACATCCAAAGATAACAAATCATGGAGCATATACGAAACTCTAGCATAGTTGTGCGTACCTGGTTGTAACTTAAGTCTCGCGCATGACTGCACGTAATACCAATTGGCATATTATTGCATCTTCCAGTAGCTCGGCATCAATAAACGCATTAAGATCGATTACCAAGAATCTGCAAATTCCGTCATATATCAGTAATGAACTTTTTATATAGGAAAAGAAGACTAACACAACTTATAACCAAAATATGATATAAAAAACAGATTAAGGTAGTAATTTTGTTTGGCCATCTTAGCAGGCCTCGTGTAATCAATCCCAAGCACCCCTACGAATGACAGCTTTACTTTCAAGAATGCGGTTGCGCATTACCAACCCAGACTGGACCCAAAGTTTGGGCTCCAAAGATCCCGCTAAATGTTATGTATATATAATAGACGCTCCACAGCGCGACGAAAGGTCATCCACAACCCATGACCCCAGCATACGAATCCAAAAAAGTGGTCACCCGCCATGGCTGCAAACATAGCAGTTTACCTAGCCAAGACATGGGCGCGCGCAACTTTTAGGTTCCATGTCAGGTGTGCATGTTAGCTCACACACAACAGATGCCTGTCAGCTTTTGCAGCTGAAGACACAAAACAATATTCATTCGCCATGGCTGCAAGCTCCCTAGCTGCCCCGCCAAGATGCGAAGAATGGCCTTTTAATCATAAAAACAAACCCCAACGCATTAATCATATTTCAAAACAGTTATAAGCACTATTCCGCGTTTATTTTCATCCTGAAACATATCTTTCCTGCATTCAAATGATCAAATTCAGTAACTTTATCATATCATCAAAACCCATATCTAATTCATATAAAAAAAAAAAAAAAAAAAAAAAAAAAAAAAAAAAAAAAAAAAAAAAAGTGTAACACGCATGTTAAGTTATCCTAATGTGCCTAACCTATCATATCATCAAATCCCATATCTAATTCATCAAAACCCATATATAAAAAAACAAACGATCTACCTAACCTAAAAGCATATAAAGCAAGATATAACACTAAAAATCAAACTACGAAGAATCATAACCCAATTGAGTTAACCCTAAAAATCAGCTACTATCACGTTTAAAAAATTGTAATTTAGTAAGCAACCCTATAAACCCATAAAATTATCAAAACCCCAAAATTAAGAGAAAAACCTAATTTGGAAATTAAAAAAAAAATGGAAAGCAAAAAAACTTACATATTATCATATGCTAACCGATTAACAAAAAGCCAGATCATCAAACACAGATTATGACATGGGAAGAAGCTTCAAGAATAACATCTAACATATGTGGCTATAAAAAACCCAGTTCCTGTAGACTATAACATATGGCTTAACCACAACCACAAAAGCATTAAAAAATCGATTCATTATTGCTTTTCCTGTAGCTCCCCTCACAGGCAACTGTAGTTGCCACAAAACCCATTCGGTCGGATCGGGCAAAGGTGAATCGGCGGTGGGTTTACTTCTCGGAGTTGCACCGGTCGGATCTCAAACAAATGGGAGGAGTGTGAGTTAAGGTGAATAGGGCGGGTCGGGTAAGAATAAACCAAGTTGCTATTTGAGCTTGGATGGATCAGGTAGCAAACACAAATGGGCTAAATAGCCCACTGAATGTTATGTATATATAATGTATTCATATATTTGTTTGTTTCTTTAATCTAAAGTTAATTTGGCTCAAGTTGCAGAGTTGGTGGCAATTTAGTACTGTTCACAACCCCTCTTGGTGACATTTTATCCGGAAACTTGCTCATTCATGATGGTAAACATATTTCGAAAGCTTATCATGCAACTGGTGTGTCAGTAATTTGGATCATTTGGAGTTGGCGAAATAAATTAGTTCACGCTAGTTAGTTTCAGGTTGACTCTATCTTACACGATGATGTTATTTCTTCTCTTCAGAGGCTCTCCTTGCTTTGGATAAAAAAATTGCTCCCAAAAAAATAATCTTGCTTGGATTAATTGGATCCTTAACCCATGTAATTCTTTGGTATCCTAATGTCTGTATTTTGGGTTTTTAGTTCATTTGAGATTTTTTGTTCACAAGCTTTTCCTAATTAGCTTGGGCTCTTTGTATTTGGTTTTTGCTCTTTTGAGCTCTATATATATATATATATATATATATATATATATATATATATATATATATATATATATATATATATATATATATATA
This sequence comes from Artemisia tridentata subsp. tridentata, assembly GCA_021014915.2. NCBI lineage: Eukaryota > Viridiplantae > Streptophyta > Magnoliopsida > Asterales > Asteraceae > Artemisia > Artemisia tridentata. The sequence goes on from CP139504.1 coordinate 412,089,552, forward strand.
TATATATTATCTTTTATCTTTGCCTTTTCAAAAGAAAAAAGAAAAAAGAAAAAAAGGTTTTTTGAGTTTTGAATCACACAACGTACTTGTAAGACAAGTGTGACTCAGTGACTGTGTGAGTCGGTGGGTTAACTGGGCCAACCAGTATTATTTTCTTGCACACACATGACTATGGGCCATTACTGACAGCTAAGGAATAAGAAAGAGTCCGTGAATGGTTATCCTATGACCCACCTTAAATAGTACCATTGTAAAACAATTCATACAAAATATATCCAATAATTCAAGCTACAATTTTGTTTCGTGCTTCATGCTTGCATTGTATTAACTCAAGTTTGATTATCTTCAAAAGCTCAATGTGCTTAAACCTAGTTTGACATCGTCAAGATGAGCATGAGATCGCTCTAAATGGTTCATTCCTAATCGTAAATTGTTACACTGTTTTTCTGATTATTATTTCCCGAGTATATAACGGAAAGAAGAGAAATAAGGAGAAAAAGAGAGAAACGAAGAGGAGAGGTAAAAATTTTGATTCTTAATCTTGTGTTCCCGAGTTAGAAAGAAAATAAAGGAGATGTAAGCAAAAAATGATTTAATCATCTTCTCTCCAAATCATCCCAATTTGGGAAAAATATTAGGAGATAAATTTTGTCATAATTTCCTCCTATCTTCTATTCTCTTCTCTCAAAAAAAAACTTGGAAATGCAACTTTTTTTTATTTTACTCTCCACTTCTCTTCTTTTTCTCTCCAAATTAAAACTCAAGAACAGACTGTGTTTATGATTCAGAGGAAAATTATATTAGGAATCTTTTAATATTCCCTCCATCCAAATATTCTTCTCCGTATTTTCATTCAGGTGTAGTGTGTAGTGGTGACCAACATCATCATCGTTACCTCAACATCACATCACATGTTCACTCATCTACCAACATCACCACCAATAAGGTGTAATAAGACAACCAACTGCACCACTCAAACATAAATATACCTCACTAAAACCAAAATCACAAACATAACTCTCTCACAAGTCGGACGGACCGTAGATCGACTTCTCATTTTGTCTTGCCATAGACACGTGGGTGGCGATGGGGTTATAAGGACGACTCGTCTTTTTGTCACCAACACATCGTTTTTCTTGCTATCACACGCACCCTTAGTTCCTTTAGTACAATTAGAGGTGGCAATTTGTGTCAAAAATTAAAAAAAAAAAAAAAAAAAAAAAAAAAAAAAAAAAAAAATGGCTAATTTTGGCTATTTTGTAAAAGATTTTGGCACATTTAGCCCCCTTTTTTTTTTAAAATGGGCATATTTAGCCAATTGAAAAGTTAAATAGACACTAACGGGCACATATTTTCTTTCAATTAGAGAACATTATAATTGTTTTTGAAGAAAAACTTATATATAATATATTTAATTTTTTAAATATAAAAGAGGTATTACGTTTAAGTAATTTATTTCGTCATTTTGAGTCTTTTATAAAGCGATTTAAATAACATGTGCCCGTTTGGCCCGTGCCCGTTTAGCCCGTGCCTGTTCTAACCCGTGCCCACTCTTGCCTGTGGCCGTTCTAGCCCGTACCCATACCCGCCCGGCCCGCCCATTTTGTCACCTCTAAGTACAATTTATCTTCGTGGTCCAAAAAGATGAACTAACTTTGGCACTTTAGGTTGCAACATAAAATGCCAAATGGCATAAAACCAAAGTTATTGTGTGATAGTCATCGTACATGGAAATATATGAAAACGATAGGACAATGACACATTATTGAATCTCAACAGTTCTTTATTTTGCGATTTTAATGTTTATGCGTTCAAGTTTCAACAACCTGATTGGTACAAGGAGAGGTGAATAATTTTACTAGTACCATTTATGACAAGTCTATTTTTAGATCATTCTACTGTAGGTGCATGTTCATGTATGACAGGTAGTGCATATTTGTAGTAGTTATAGCACGTAGAACATTTTGACATGCAAAATTGTAACCTGTTAAGCGAGGCGTGCAATTCAAGTTTAATTACATTGCAATTTCTTTTTAATTTACGAATGTAATGACTTATGAGGCTTCCTTGTTGAGTTGTTGACTTGTTGTTATTATACAGGGTCACTGAAAACTATTAGAAGGCCATACCGTTTATACATAAAGTCATTTTAAAATTGTGGACAATGTATATAATGTATTCACCTATTCTCTGTAAATTTATACAACTCTTGTAACTATTCTATGTGACTAAAAAGACACAAGTTATGTGTTCAAAAAAAGATGTTAAAAGTAAATTGAAGTCGGTGAAGATCCGAAGATTAGAAAACAATTCATAGCAAAGTTCAATGATAAAAGTCGACAGAGCAGGTTTTGAGTCTGAAGGCAAAAGTTGCGCAATACAGATTGGACATGATCCAACACAAATAGTTATACTCGTATGGTTTTGGGGTTAAGGGTACGTTAGGCATGAAGCTTGCGAGACTTTATAATTTTAAGCTTTTAAATAATCTAGCTTATAATATAAATCTTGCTTGACATAAAAGCTTATAAGAATTTTTTAAAATCCATAAATTTTCAAATGAGAAGCAAATATGCAGTAACTTTAGCTTTCATAAGAAGCTAGATCTTTTTGTATAATTTATTATAAAGAGTTAGGATCAAATAACAAGAAAAATTAAAATGAGAAGAGTGAGAAGAAATCACACATTAAATGTGTTTTTTGATATAATAGAAAAATATGTGTTTATTTAATACACTCTAGTACGTATCCACTAGACACATGTTAACAAAACCATTTATTAAAAGTTTCAAGTAAGTTTTGCATTTTGTCTAACAAAGGAGTAATCTGTTAATAGCGATATCATATTTGCCAATTTTATATTCATAATAAAAAGTCTCAGCTCTCAGGTAGATGCAATGAATATTGATACAAACTATTAAAATAAAATTAATTCATCAACACGTACGCGCTTTAAAATTCTAATTGTCTACTTCGAATGCCAGCTAAATTTCAACCCACGTGCATCACTTTGTCACCTCAAATATATCTAAAAATAGTCATACTTTGTCTTGTTATTTTTTAAAACTGGTTTTCTATTTTCAGTCGATAAATTTCAAATACACGTTTTTTGTTTTCCGTGTGTTTTTCAAAAAACTTTTTCTAGAAAACTCTTATTTTCCAACAACTAAACACATCCTTAGTGATCCGCAAGCCAAACCGTTATGTATTTATCGCTTTGAGAACAATATGTGCAAATAATTACTTATACTAACTCGAAGATGATCTCAGAAAAGTATCCCCTATTTGGTAAACGTGAAATTTTGTTCTACAAAGTCATCTTCTCAGTAACCAATTGATCTGTGTATCAAAAAACTAGCACAAATGTAGTGAATTAAGTATTAAAAGTGTTAAGACCACTATGGCTGACGATCTCATCATTTTATATACTGACTTTGATACCACTTTTCTACCAACGTGTTAAGACCACTAAGACCAAGAAAGGTTTCAATATTTAAGAAAAAGAACTAGCTCACCAAGTTTATATACTGACTTTGATACCACTTTTCTACCAACGTGTGATTGGGTTTGCGCAAAAAAATAACAACAACAACAACAACAAACCCAATCCCGCCGGGGCAGGGTATGGGGGAGGTAGAATGTAGACAGATCCTACCCCTACCCCGAGATAAACCCGGGAGTAGAGAGACTGCGCAAAAAAATAAGAAAAACAAAACTGTTAATCAAACAATCCAAGCTATGAGCCTTTGTTCTAGCAGTATATGTAGGAACGCAGCCAGAAAATTATATTTGATTGGACAAATTTTGATAATTTTTAGAAACTACACTACTAATTGGTTTATTATTGGGCAAATTACAAAATTAGTCAGATATTTCAAAAAATTTACACTACAATTTTTTTTGTCACGTCCACAACCTGCCCCTTCCTAGCTCCGCAGCGAGTATTAAATCATGCAAAAAAGGAATGTGAGATTTGATATAATAAATTAAACGGGCCATAGAAGTTTGACCTGTAAGCTCGAGATGGTTCAGGGCCTACTACGTCTCAATTATAGTGACGCAAGTATGGGCTGGTTCAGTGGCCCATTTAAAAAGTTAACAAATGTGACACATTACCTAACACCTAACAGCATATATGCTTTCACGGGTCCGGACACATGGCATGCCCGAAGTGGGTCAAAATAATAAGTAGTCAAATAATCAAACATGTAAACTTGACTTAACTACTTAATCAATACTTAATTTACAAGTTTATAGGTCTATGTTGCACGGAGACAGATACGGAAACGGAGACGGGGATGGAAACGGGTACTTAGAAACGCTAATATCTCAAAATTCAAGAAACGGGTACGGCCGTAAACGTTTGTGTATTTTATATAATTTTATAAATAATTATTAATAAAAAGTTACCAAATGTGACACATTACCTAACAGCATATGCTTTCACGGGTCCGGACACATGACATGCCCGAAGTGGGTCAAAATAATAAGTAGTCAAATAATCAAACATGTAAACTTGACTTAACTACTTAATCAATACTTAATTTACAAGTTTATAGGTCTATGTTGCACGGAGACGGATATGGAAACGGGGATGGGGACGGAAACGGGTACTTTGAAATGCTAATATCTCAAAATTCAAGAAACGGGTACGGCCGTAAACGTTTGTGTATTTTATATAATTTTATAAATAATTATTAATAAAAAGTTACCAAATGTGACACATTACCTAACAGCATATGCTTTCACGGGTCCGGACACATGACATGCCCGAAGTGGGTCAAAATAATAAGTAGTCAAATAATCAAACATGTAAACTTGACTTAACTACTTAATCAATACTTGATTTACAAGTTTATAGGTCTATGTTGCACGGAGACGGATACGGAAACGGGGACGGGGACGGAAACGGGTACTTAGAAACGCTAATATCCCAAAATTCAAGAAACGGGTACGGCCGTAAACGTTTGTGTATTTTATATAATTTTATAAATAATTATTAATAAAATAAATAAAATCAAACATCTACCTCTTATACCAACGAGTTGGGCCTCGGTCGGCCGCGTTGCGGCGGGGCGCTGAAGTTGGCGGTTATTTTTTTAAAATGTTAGCATGCTTATAAGGTTTTGTTCGTGTGCTAGAGTTTTTTATGTTAACGGATGCAATGATATTATTACTACTTACATGATGCACTCTTATTATGTCTTTGATTTCTCATTACATTTTTGTTTTGCATTTGTCGTTGTATTTTGTATTTTAAAACTAATAGACAGTTTTGTCTAGTATTTTTACCTGTTTAACCTGGTTTCCTACTCCGTTATCCCAATAAGCATAATATAAGAAAGATAATGAAAGATCAGATAATACTTGTGTTCGTAGTTTATGGGCTTTATTCATTGTAAGCGAAGCTAACTTCCCACGAAGAATGTCTAAAGCAGTCTCATACTTGGGTTGCTATTCCAATAGCGATGTATACGTTGCCTCTTCTTGTTTCACCGATTCTTTAATCTTTTCAGTACCAAACAAAAACTTTCTCAGTCTCTCTACAAAGAATAAACACATACATTACTTGATGACTTCAAGATCATTAAAAAGCTGGACATTACCAATATGACTACTTACGGGATGACATAATCAACAGCTGCTCCTTAGTTGCCACGACCTACACCTTCACGGCTAAACTAATAATATCTGCACAATAATAAAAATGATAGTAAGTTTAGTTGAGTCGCATCTTTAGAATTAGTGCTGTCAAAAAGGCAAGTTAAAGATATACAGCTGGGAAACCCACTTCTCGTTATCTGAATATGTGACAATGGATCATTTCACACGATTACCTGCTGTCTTCAAGAGGAGCTGGTATTGGCTCGACGTGGCCTATAGACGCACCAATGTCAGTCATACATTGTAACACCCCCAAAATCTGGTTTAGCGGAAGCATACATGTTTGGGTGCTACTAAATTGGTATCACAACACAAAGTACAAAGAACGGTTTTTACCTCAACCGTTTAAAAGAAGTTTCATATTCAAAAGTATTTCGTTTACAACATTTCGAAAACAGTGCGGAAATATAAGCCCATAAAAGAAGTAAGGCGCTAAATACATCAGAGTCATCTATGACCATGTTATGCCATGCCAAAGCCTCCAACAGTATGCTATCGCTTTAAACCTGGAAATACATGCTAAAAGTGTCAACACGAGGTTGGTGAGTTCATAGGTTTGTATAAATATGAATGAAGAGTAAAAGTAGTGTGAGGTCAGAAGTGACTATTGTATCACTCACAATGTCATGAAAATAAATGTTTACCGTTAAGCAAGGTTCGCAATGTGTACCACAAGAGTTAAAGTTTGTTTGACCAGTTCATTCGGTTATGTGACTAATTCATTCGGTCATGTGATGTAACCACTGAAAATTTCACCTTGTAATAAACTATTATATGTATTCTAATAAAGAATACTTGACCATTTTTCTGCGTATAATTTTTTTTATCTGATCGTAACAACTATCTAATGTGACGTAACTCACATCCTCGATAAACGTGCTCTCACGCAAACCAACCTTAACTTACTTAATGTTTATTTTACATAAACATTTTCATATAAGATCCTACAATATACCATTTGCCATTTTACGATAATTCGTTAACAAACGTACAAACTAAACTTTTCTTATTTATTAGAGTTTCTAACAAAACCCTAAATTATTATAACAACGAATATAAATAACTAAACCCTAAAACATTAAAATACAACTCATTTCAATAAGGTACAAGTTACTAAAGCACAGAAACCCTAAAACCACTTTAACTCCCGATACAAACCCTAATTTTATAAAACTATGATTTTATGTGATAAAATCACAAACCCTAAATAATATATATATTTGATTTTTATAAAATATGAATGTACAAGTCCTTCAGGACAATGTACAAGTCATTTAAGCACAAAAACATAATATTAATAAAAATTCCATTATAAACCCCAGTGTACCTATTTTAAAGCACATTGTCCAAGTATTTCATGCATTAATTTTAAAAATAAATTTATTAAACTTACAAAATATAAGTACAAGCCCTTAAAGCTAATGTACGAGCATTCAATGCATAAAAACCCTAAAATCTCATTTATATATTTTAAAACTTAATAAAATTTACATATAATTAATATAACTTAATCAAACATTAAAAATACATTTTCTATATTATTCACACCCTGGTACAACCTTATTTAGCTAATAGTACAACTCTTTATATCACCATATGATTTCCTTTTCCTTTTTACACTAATTCGACACATATATAAATACAACAAACCGTAACTTAATTTCTACTTAACAAGTACATACACAAAACCCTAAACTAACCTAGTTATATCCCTAAACCCTAGGTACCACACGACATAGCCCAAAGTACCACCCTTTAAAGCCCTATTCGATTCATATAATTCCTTTTCTTCTTGCCTAGTTCGAATCCAACAAAGAGCAAACTAAACCCTTTCTTTTCAAATCTCCAAGCAACATATATACCACATATTATCTTCCAAAGTCCCATAAAACTCCACATGTGCTTGTCCCTTGAGAGTATAACCTTAGGTCAAATATTGGAGGTAAAGTTTATGGTTAAAAATCAAACACACCATAATCCTTTCCTCCTCCTCCCATGTGGCGTCCAAAGGACTAGTACACATCTTTATGTCCCCTTAAACCCCTAGCATGATGACTTAGCCCTCTAGAAACCTTAACCCATCTCCCTTCTATAAATAATAAACCAAACGCCCCATATTATTCTCATATTATTCGACATACATAAAAAACAACCACACTCCCATTTCACTACTGATCAAACAGCCATTTAGGAGTTTAAAAAAGGCCTCAAGAAGGATTAGGATGAGGAAAACCCTAGGTGTTCCATTTCCAAGCAAATCGCCAAAATATCCATATAATCGAAGAAATAGCAAAGTAAGTGTTCTAACCCGTTTCCTTACCTTTTGTAAACTTGAAAACACTTAAAATATATCATTAAATATAACTTACTAGCAATCTAGGTCAAATTGCATGTTTTCTTTCCTTTTCTCTTTTGTCGAACCAAACCAAACAAACCCTAATTCATTTTTTTTACAAGAGACCAAGAGACCTTCAAATGATAGATTAGATATGCTAATAACAATGTTAACAAGTGATAAAAAGTATGGCGTGAACCTAAAAATCAAAAACCAAGTTTTTCTTTTTCTTTTCTTTATGTCGAGCACAACCAAACCCCCCCTTAATTTTTTTTTTATATTACAAAATCAAGAAACTATAGAACACTTTAGAAATAGGATAAACATGATTATGATCATGTCAATGTACGTTAAAAACTGGTTAGAACATGTAAACACCAAAAACCCGCTCGTTTTTCTCTTTTCTTTTTCTGTCACAAAAACAGCCCAGCGCCCCAACTTTGAACAATTATTTCACCCATTAAACGACCTCTAAAAATTCTAAATTTTTGACACAATAAAGACCACCCAGCTAACTAATGGTAGGAAAAAGAACGATGTAAAAAGATTGAATTATCACAAAGATATTCGAGTCTTTTTCTGCCCATTTTCCCACTGTTTCGAACGCATCAATATAAATTGATTCGAGCTCATAAGCTTGAATCATAAGTCCATAAGCTGTAAATAAGTTGTTAATAAGTTGATAATAAAGTGTATAAAAGAGTCATAGAAAGTCGTGCCTTTTCCCGCAACTTAAAACGCGTTTTAAAGAAATAAGGACCACGAGTGAAAACAATAAAATGCTTTGAGGGTATTTTTTGCCAAAACTCCAACTAGTTTCATAACTTGGACTTAACTTAATGTCGACCTGCAGTTTAGGGGTAAAAAGTGTCAATTTGGAAACCGTAGGGTAGAAACTGTCATTTCACCATAGTTCAGGGGTAAAAGTTGTCAACTTATGAAAGTTGAGGGGTAAAAATTGTCATTTTATGAAAGTTCAGGGGTATAAACTGTCAATATATGAAACTATAGGGGTAAAAAGTGTAACTTCATATAATTATTATTATTAATATATTCTAAATATATTTATAATAAAAACTAATAAATAAAATACATTTATTTTGATAACAAACGAACGGAAACATAAAAATGAAAAATAAGATAAAATCTTATCCAACTTTTGAAGAGACTTCATGTTGTCTCAATTAAACATCTATTCGACAACCAAAAACGTTACGAAACGAATATTAAAAATTTATATATACTGGAATATGATTACTGAAACTTGACATAACAACCCAGGTTGCGTGCCGGAGACGTTTATCAACTCTATTTAACTTAGTTTTCCATCCAGATTGCAAAGGTGAGTTCATAGTCCCACTTTTTATACATTTTCCAAACTTGTGGGGAGATACATGCTACAAAACCGAACACAAGTATTTTTCTGTATGCTTTCCTGATTAATATTGTCTAAGTTACCTATTGCCTAAAAGACCTCCCATCATGGACCATTAATCACTTGCGGGTGAGCGCGAATATTATGAATAGATCTATTGGGTTTGACAACCCCTTTGTGTTACCGTAACGTGACCAAATGCATTTTATTTGAGATCAATAAAGAGACCGGCAATCTCCTACTCGGAGGCAAAATTATTTCATTTAATTATGGGGTAATATGCATCATTAGTTTATAACTATGATAGTAAACAGTTAACGTTTTGCGTGTCATGAGACTTAGGGCAATATATTAAACTGCAATATTACTGATTTCCTTTCTACTTAGCTTGTGTTCAACTGATTATACTTTAAACACTATTGATTCACTCAACCTTTGTGTTGACTTTTTAGCATGTTTTATCTCAGGTAATTAGAAGCTGAATTTGGCACGGAGTGGCTGTGGACTTTTTTCTTATAAAAAGAGTGTCCACTTTGTTATCATTCAATGAATAATGTAACTTTTATAACGTATTTCGAAACTTCCCGCTGGGACCTATATTATGTACTCTGATTTAAATAAATGAATGATAACAATTCTATTTAAAACGTCTCTTTTCGAATCGTTTTCTATTTTCATGACTGTGATACTTGAAGTAATACCCCAACTTATAATTCCGCTGCGATTATCGAAAACGGGGGTGTTACAGAGTGGTATCAGAGCTCATGGTTATAGAGAACAATGTTCAAACCTAAACGATAACCAATTTTCACAAACTTAACTAAAAAGTCCTCCGTGCCACAATTCCATTGAAATATTACTTATACATGTTTATTGCTAATTATTTAGTACATAGTAAAACATTTATAATTACCGGGTGGTTACAGGGTTATGGTTTCCCCTACTCATTCTATTACTCCTATGTCGGACTCGAATACCAAAAATGTCGCGACTATACCAGACGCCATTCCAGTACCTAGATGAACGACGGAGTCATCAGAAGATGTTTCCATAATACCTGAGGTCTCTACAGTATTCGGCCACTATGTGGAATCAGACCCTTCAGAAGATCCATCCGATGATACATCAATGCCTGATGTCGCACCGTTTCCTGACGATCCGTACGTGCAAGCCAGAGAGAGAGTCCGGAGAATAACACGAATAAGAACACTCCCCGTGCCTACGTCATCATCACCCCTACCACATCCACATCTATATATGTTACCTACATATATACCGTCTGTCCCAACGTCCACACCTCCACCTCCACCATCATCTACAAGTTTCCATCCCCCGTCTGTCCCATTTGAACTTAGTGAGGAAGTTAGAGCCATCATTGCTCGATATCACAATCTACCCCGATCACCTACTCCCGATTTCCCGACACCACCGCGAGTTTTTGAGGTGGGAGAAAGTTCGCAGGCAGCACAAGAGCGACCGCCGACCATTTCCACTCTGCTGACGCGATTGGAACGGCAAGAAGAGCAGATCGAGACTGCTCTGGGTCATCTAGATGAGTTGCCTTTGGAACTCATCGAGGGTATTGAATATAGAGTTGAGGATCTAGTTACCGGTCAGGAGGCGATGCAGCAGAAGATGGATGAGAATCGTGAGCAGGCGGAGAAACGTAAGGAGCAGATCAGACAGGAAATACCTTTTATTTACGATAATGAATTAAAGTTGATAGATGAAATGATGAGAAGAAATGAAGAACTAATGATAGCACAGAATAGGATCACTGTTCTAGAGACAACAGTGGGAGAAATGCAGACTCGGTACCAGGAATATCTGCAGATCCTTGTCAGCATGATACCTGAGCTCGAGAGACGACTAGAAGGAGCTTCTGGTAGCCGTTAGATCAGATCTTTATCTGTTATCTTTTGTACTATGTCTCAGCTTTGAGATCTATAGTATTGATATGACACTAGTATGTAGTTTATATCTGACAGCTTTTGTACTAGCCACGGGATATGTGGCATAAATACGACACTTGTATTAATTTTGTTATATATATAACAAAATCATAAAGTTATTTATGACCATATGTGGTTGTGATCTTTTGCTGTGTATGATATAAATTGATGTGGACCAGTGTTGATCATTTTACATACATATGTGATAGTATTTGGACATGTTGTGACCTTATGATTATCATGGATTCTACCTTGTTAATTTAAAATGGTCACTATGTAAATTCTAAACATGTGTCCTATTGTAGAAATATGCCTCGCAGTTCCCCAGAACCAGTCATGTCCCAAGCTGCTATCCGAAAGCTTGTTGCAGACAGTGTTGCTGCAGCACTTGAGAATCAAGCAGCAGTATTGGCCCGTTCTGGAAGCACTAGTAGACCCAATGGAGAAAGCGAGACAGAAAATGCTTGCAAGTGCAATTATAAAGACTTCATAAACTGCAAACCAACTTTCTTCAAAGGAACAGAGGGAGCAACTGAGTTAGCTCTTTGGTTTGAACGTACGGAAATAGTCTTTGTAAGAAGTGGGTGTACCGACGACTGTAAGGTTACCTTTGTGTAACACCCCCAAAATTATCGCAACGGAAGATAGTTCACTGGGGTATTACTTCCTAGCACAAAGTACAAGTCATGGAAAACGACCATTTAAAAGAGACGTTTTAAAAATGTTTCACATTTGATACATTAAAACCTCAGAGTTTGCAAAGGTCCCAACAGTTTTCATAAAAACACAAGGTTTTCAAAAGATCACAAATGTTTTAAACATAACATAAATCTTTAAAATATAGTCTCTTCAAATGTGACAATATGCCGAGTCTTCAAAAGATATCCGTGCGACTCCAACCAAGACCTTCATGCCTTAAAACCTGATATAAAACATGCTAAAAACGTCAACACAAAGGTTGAGTGAATCCATAGAGTTTTAGTAATAAGCAGTTGATCACAATATAGTTTATAAAAGCGACTAAGCAAAAAATGCAGAGTCTAGTAAGGTTATTATTGCACTAAGCTCATGACATTGACGCCTTAAGAAACATGTATCTAAAATTTGCCCCAGTAGTTGCCTTGCCAAGCACCTAGAGACCTCAAATATAGTGCATCCGTTTGTACATGGTGGTACGATGCTACCTACCCGGACGGGGGAGTTCAATCCCAATAGATCTATTCACAATATTCGCGCTCACTCGCAAGTGATTAACGATTCATGATACGGGGACTTCATGGCAATAGTAGTACTTAGTGTCAATAATACATTCAGTTTAGAATACAGTTTTCAAGCAGTTGTGATCATAATAAAAGTAAGTAGCATGTATCTCCCCCACGGGTTTGTAAATAGTTAAACGAGTAAAAGGTGGGGCTATGAACTCACCAACGATGAAGTAGTAACAGAAACCGGAGAAGTGTGCATGTCGAGAAAAACCGCAAAAGTCACAAATGACCTATATAAAATATATAACGACTTAGGCTCGGGGATTAAAGTATATTACTTATATTTATGATTTAACTCAGTACTTGTTCTCCTAACATTATATGGTCATTTATTTAAAAGTATTATAGCAAGTCATGGGTCGAAATGACGTTTGCAAAAGCTTATATGGTTTAAAATGCAAAGCTAATGGAAATTTTATAAAATTGCCGCACTAATCGGGTCGCCATTTCTAAACCGTGAAGGATAAAATTATGAAATTTATATGTTTAGAAAGGTATGACTATGTACTATATGAAAATCAAGGCCTCACATTACTGAGAACTTCAAAACATGGGTGAAATTACCAATTTACCCCTGTGTCTCTATGAAGTTACTTCCAGCATCAAATTCTATTTAGGAAAATGAGCATATCTTTTTATCTACAGGTCTAATTGACACATGGTCTATGGGAAAAGTTTTCTACATGTCTTAGATCCAGCTTTCATGTTTTTACCAACCTAGTGTTCTTTGCAACATTTTAGAGTAAATAGCCTATCAATTCTGACATGAAATCCTGGACCAGTTTTAGTGTGGATTTTCTATAAAAATATACAAGATGAATTAAGATGTAAGGTTTTCGGGGAAATGATTCTAAGACCTGGGGCTAACTCCCAATATTTTTATTTTTGCTTAAAACCTTCTGAGGACAAAATGGTGAACTGATCTTGTAGCATCAAATCTGAGACAGACTATTGACCAATCAAAATGGCTACTTTTGTACATTTATTACCTCTAATACACATGCATGCCCAAGATCAATCATTCCTACTCTTTTATTCATCCAATAACTCAATAAGTCCAGGAGTTAAAAGTTTATTTTGAAGATTAACTTCAGTTTTTATAAACAAAACATTTGGAGAAATCATTAACAACTAATGAAAACTCATTTTAAAACAACTCTTGCAATCACCAATCAAATCAATCCTACCCAACTATCTAACAACCTATTTCCTATGATAACTTGAATCAAGATCTTCCAAATCACACATGCAAGATTGGTTTTTCTAATCCTTTAAAACTATAAGAAAAATGATAGTAAAATCATAGAAAAAAAGGAAATGAAGATGAAAATGTTAGGGAAACTTACCAAGTGTATAACCAAATGAATGATGCAAGATTTTAGGCTTGAAAAACTCTAACAATGGTGGTGTTGGGATGATGATTTTCGGCAACAAGTAAGACAAGGAGAAGAAGAAGATGAAGTTGGGTGGTTTGCTAGATTTGCATGTGTGAGAATAATGATGAGATTTCTAGATATTTGAAAGGTTAATAAGAGTGTGTAAGTGATAAAGGGAGGGGTGGACGGTTTTGGGGCCCAAGGCAATCCCAAATCTGATATTTATTCATGCTTCATTAATATTTGAAGTATTAGTGGGTTTGTGGGGTTTAAATCAAGCGCACGATCTTAAAAACGCGAATTACGCAGTATCGGGTGAACTGAAAACGTGAATTTTAGAAAAGTGTTATCAAAACATTATGAAATTGTTATGAAGTGTTAAAATGGATAACTTTAATATTTTATTGGAGCCTTGTGTTTTTCCGGAGTGTTAAAACGAAACTAAAAATAAAAAACGCAGGCTCAAAACGCGTGTTATTACCAAAATTTGACGAAATCGTGAAACGAAACAGAAAATGTGAAATATAGAAATTTTTGAATACTAGGAGCATATGATGGAATATTAAACCACTAATGACATGAAAACGTATAGAAATCCTAAGCACTGCTCATGAATAGCTAGAAACGCGAAAATCGCTAAATCGGGTACTTTTTATGCATAGCTTGTAAAAATAAATGTCACAAGGATAATATTTTCCTAAAAATATCACATTTAACTTAAAATGACCCAAATTGATGTTTCATATATTTCCCGAGCCTTTCGGAGTGTTATAATATCGTTAAAGCTTAAAACGCGAGCTGAAAACGCGTAAAACGTAAACTGTGCACACTTCGCGTAGAAATGGAAAATTAAATTATTCCATATGAAAACAAGTACGTGAGGGAAAATAAATTATATTAATGGGTAGACTGAGCATAGTCTGAGTTAAATTACGGATTTAAGTGTACGTGTCACGACGTACGCGGGCAACTTTTCCGGCAAAAGCCAATTTACTTAAAATAGCATAATAAGCAAATAAAATTAGTAAAAATAATGACTTGAAATTTCTCGGTTGTTACATTATCCATCCGTTAAAAAGGAATCACGTCCTCGTGATTCAGTTTATCTTATCGGCTGACGGTGTGTCGGAAAAAAAAGTGAGGGTACTTGTAGCGATTGGTTTGTAGGATAATTAGCGATGTAGTTTGATTAGTCGCCTCGGATTACGGTGCCGGATGAGGCTGATTTTACATGGTGAAGGCATGATAAGAGTCTGATTATTTGTGTAATCTTAAGATAATTCACGAATTGTTTTAAGGATATAAGTGAAAAGTCATTTTTAATAAAACTTACCGGTGACTGCTCCCAGCATAACATGATCCCTCCTGAATTAGACATAGGTAATTAGGCTATGTATAATTGAGGAACGATAATGTAATGTTCGGTTTAGTCTAGTAGTTTTCTGATCTTAACTGGTTCCTTATTAAAGTTAAACTTGTCATCAAGTTGGATCTCCTCTAGTGGAATGACGAAGGTTTCATCCGAAAGGCACTTCTTCGTGCTCGGATCATGAAATGTATTGAGCACACTACTAAGCTCTTGCAGAAGTTCAAGTCAATAAGCTACCGGTCCAGCTTTTGCGAAATTCTTGTAGGGTTCAACGTAAATCGAGTTCAGTTTTCATCGTTTTTCGAAACATAGCACGTTCTTTCGTGGCGAACTTTCACGTAACTCTCTTGACGATCTTGTACTGCTTACAGCATGTTGTATTGGAGTGTTGTTCCTACGCCCTAATGCGTACTAACGATTAATGCGAATGGGATTACAACGGGAGCGTACTATCAGTCGAAAGAAGTAGATGTCAATACCATGGTAGAATGATAGTTACAAGGAGCAATTAATAATACAAATGAAAGATCTTGATGAATCACAAAAATAGTAATAGAATTCTGTCGAGTGTAATGTTTTAGGAGCAAAGACTGCTTAAAAGGGATAGATTATATATCTGTATGAAGAAAGAAGCAAACTGTTATCAATCGATGCAAATGAAAGGATCAATGAATCAAAACAATAAAGAATAGATTTAGATGTCCATATCATTCGTACTAGTATGAGCATAGAGTGCTTGTAAGAAAATTTGATATTCATACGAACGAAGAAGCAAATGAAAGGGTGTGTAAAAGAGAGATCAATGACTCAAATTAATACAAATAGAAGAACCATAAATCACAATAATAGTAAAGCGAAGAGATATAGAATATTAATACAAATAATCAATTAATCGAGACAACCAGCGAATCGAACCAATAGTCAAAAGAGACCAATACTGAAGACATAATTCTAAATGAGGTTCCAACTCGTCTTCGAAGGCGGATAGTAAGACAACCGAGGGAAATCGGTAGACTGCAACGGGTTTTGCGTAAAATGATGCTATGAAAAGTCATGTAAAAGTTTTAGCGAATCTCGGTGTTGCTCACGATGTTTGAGAACATAAAAGAGACCATTAAAATGTAAGTGTAGATACGTAATTGAGGAAAACGAGGGTTTGAGCTCAAGCTCCGAAATAAGCGTAAGAGGTCAAAATCAGTCAAACATCTATATAATTAACCTTTATATAAATAATAGTGTATATAAGCATAATTTATATAATACCAATAGTGATGACATATGTATAACAGCATAGGCAGTCTGGTGGTATACGCGCACGGATATCGGATACGGCAATGAGAGACTCTTTAGTGAAAAATAGTTATAGTCAAGGTTTCAAAAATGAGCCAGTTCTCTATAACTGTAGCTCTGATGCCAATCTGTAACACCCCCAAAATTATCGCAGTGGAAGATAGATCACTGGGGTATTACTTCCTATCACAAAGTACAAGTCATGGAAAACGACCCTTTAAAAGAGACGTTTTAAAAATGTTTCACATTTGATACATTAAAACCTCAGAGTTTGCAAAGGTCCCAACAGTTTTCATAAAAACACAATGTTTTCAAAAGATCACAAATGTTTTAAACATAACATAAATCTTTAAAATATAGTCTCTTCAACTGTAAAAATATGCCGAGTCTTCAAAAGATATCCGTGCGACTCCAACCAAGACCTTCATGCCTTAAAACCTGAGATAAAACATGCTAAAAACGTCAACACAAAGGTTGAGTGAATCCATAGAGTTTTAGTAATAAGCAGTTGATCACAATATAGTTTATAAAAGCGACTAAGCAACAAATGCAGAGTCTAGTAAGGTTATTATTGCACTAAGCTCATGTAAAACCCTCATTTTCGATATTCGCAGCGGAAATATAAGTTTGGGGTGCTACTTCAAGGTTCACAGTCATGATAATAGAAAACGACTCGAAAAGAGACGTTTTAAATAAATTGTTATCATTCATTTATTTAATCAGAGTTTACATATAGAGGTCCCAACGGGTGATTTCGAAATACGTTATAAATGATACATTATTCGTTTGAATGATAACAAAATGGACACTCTTTAATAAGAAAGTCCACCGCCACTCTCCGTGCCAAGTTCAGTCCTTAAATTACCTGAGTTAAACATGCTAAAACGTCAACACAAAGGTTGAGTGAATCCATAGCGTTTAAGATTATAATTGGTTGAACACAAGCTAAATAAAGAAAAATTAGTTATATCATAGTTCGGAATATTGCACTAAACCTCATGACACGCAAAGCGTTGACAGTTTCCAGTCTCACTAACATATTAAAGAGGTTAGTGGTTTGCCCCCAAGTGAGAGCTTGCCAAAACTCCTCATAGATATCAAATATAATGCATCTGCCTAGCCGGCTACCACAAAGATATCCATCCGACTAGTACAAATGGGTCGTCAGGCCAATAGATCTATTCATTATATTCGCGCTCCCCCAGCAGGGGACTAATGGTGCATGATACGAGGGACTTTTAAAATAAATATGAATATAAATTCAAATAGGCAAAACGTTAACTTAGTGCAATAACAATCAGAAAATACTTGTGTTCGATTTGGTAGCATGTATCTCCCCACAAGTTTAGAAAACGTTAATAAAAAGTGGGACTACGAACTCACCTTGACAGTCTGGATGGAAAACAACGTTAAACAGAGTTGATAAACGTCTCCGGCACGCAACCTGGTTCGTTATGTCAAGTTTCTCAGTAATCATTTCTGAATATACGTAATTTCTTAATATTGGTTTCGTAACATTTTTGGTTGATGATTATATGTTAAAATGAGACAACATGGAGTCTCTTCAAAAGTTGGATAAGATTTTATCTTATTTCTTCATTTTTATGTTCCTGTTCCGTTTGTTCGTTAAATATACATATCTCGTTCGTTCGTTTTTGAAATAACCGTATCATGTTTATTAATTTTCTATCGGAATATATATTAAGAATAATAATAATGATATTAATAATTATGTTTTTGCCCCTAGAGTTTTATATATTGACAGATTATATTCTTGATCTTTCGAAAAATGACAACTTTTACCCCTGAACTTTGGTCAAATGACAGTTTCTACCCTGGAGTTTTGAAAATGACACTTTCTACCCTTGTTGGCAAAAATGGTTCTTGATTTAAATAACTTTGGGAAATTGACAAATTTGGCCCATAAAAACTCCACTCTTATTAGTCTCAAAATATATATTTTGTGTTTAAAATAATTCGCGATCACCCAGTTTTGGACATAAATAACTACGAGGCGAGGGCTTGGTTTTTCTCCGTTCTTTTTCCTACATGAAGTCAGCCAGGTGGTCTATTTACTGGCCAAGTTTCGTAATTTTTGAAGGCTGTTTGGTTATCGAAATAAATTCTCAAAACTGGTCGTGTAGAATAAAACTGAAAATCTGATAATAAGTAAAATAGTTGGGTTTTTGGTCTAGCGATAGGGCAAACTTTGGGATCGAATATCTTTTTAACCGTTCAGTCTTTTTATGAAATTCTTTTTCCTAAAAATAGTTAGCTAGATGATCTTAATGTTGACCAAATTTCACAATTTTTAGAATTCTTTAGAGGGTCGAAAAATAAGTTCAAAGTGGGCGGTTTGGGCTGTTACTCGGCCAGACTTAAAAATATAAAACTTAGGTTTTTCAGTCTTAGCGATATAACCATATTCAAGACACAATAACTTTATGATGACTTGATCATTTTACGAGATTCTTTTTCCTAAAATTTAGACAGCTGGGTGATCTTTAACTTGCCCAAAAATCAGAATTTATGAGGGTCGTTTGAAGGGTGAAACAAAGGTCCAAAGTTGGTGAGTTGGGTCTGGTTCTCGATAGACATCATAAAAGGAAAACAATATGGATTTTCGATATTTAGAGTTTTTAACTAATTTTTAACGCATGTTGTGATGATTATAAATATGTTAAACTTATTTCTAATATATTTTAACATTTCTTGATTTGTTTTCACTAAATAAATAATAGTAAGGGCTCGTTTGGTTTTCCTGTTCGAACAGGAGAAAAGAAAAGAAATTGTGGAAAACTAGAAGGGGGGGGGGGTTGAATAGTTTTACAGTTTTTAAGTTAATTCACTTTGTTACTTTATGTTATTTCAAAGGAAACAAGCACAAACAAATATTCACACAATATATATATGAGAAGTAAAGAGATGAAAGATCAAACCACACAACACGGATGTTTATAGTGGTTCGGCTACAAGGACTCACTTCCTTGCCCTACTCCACTCCTCGAGCCTCTAACTCGAGAGTTATCCTTCACTAAGAAACAAACTCTCTTCTAGGTGGAGAAAACCTTTACACGTCGCTTACTTCCTTTTCCGGTACTAAGCTAAACACCGGGTTCTATTTTCAAGGTAGAACCAACCTAACGTCGCCTATACAATTACCGACACTAAGCTAGATGTCGAGTTCTTTACAAGGGTACAACCACTCCCGTTTGGTTCTTTCACAAGGGTACAACCACTCCCTACACTCTTTGTGTTTTGAGGACTAAAACACTAACCACACTCACTGAGATAAATGATACAAATGATGTGTGAACTACAACTATATCACACAGTAACTATGCTAAAGGTTTACACGTCTGTGATGAACCTTGATGCTTAATCTCCCTTGCTACAAAAGGAAAGATCAATGAAATGAATGAATGATAAATGTTAGATGATATGTAAATGAATGAGTATGAATGTTAGGCTCTATGAGTGATGGTGTGTCCAAATGATCAGCTTGCTATTTATAGGCAAGCTGATGAACAGCCGGCGGATACCATAAAAGGGATCCATCCTTTATATGTCGATTGGATCCGCCAACTTGACAGCAACATGACAGCTAATAGTTTTGGAAATCTTTCCAAATTCAGCTGTATCCTCCACACCATTGTCATGTCATATCAAAATCTTCTAAAGTCAACTATCTTGCTTGAAGATCTAGCCAAGATATTATGTATGATGCCTGCCATGATGTCATTGTAACATTTTAAAAATAAAGTTTCCTTTTAAGGAAATAAACTAGTACATGTGTAAAATGTAATTCTAAGTAAACTTGTGAAATGTAAAATGTGTTTTAGAGAGACTTTAGCTAGCATTTATAATTTGCTAAAGGATATACTTTGTAATTGTCATTAACAAAACTAAGTAAAGATCATAAAATATAAATAACGTTTTGGATTGTGTCGAGTGGTGTTGTGAAGAAATGAGGGTTTACATGGTTTGTATTTATAGGAGGGAAGAGTTAGGGTTTGTGAAAGTGATATTTAGGTTTAGGAGAGGACATGTAGATGTGTCAAACTCCTATTGGTTCCATTTGTGAGGAGGAGGGGGTTTGGACGTGGCCTTTGGAGTGGAGATGATGTGTTTGCTTTCTTTTCCATACAAGTATCTATCTTAGTGATGTCATGATGACGTGGAGGAGGGGGAAGCTAAGGAGGGGATATTTGGGGAAGGTTTTATGGAGAAACTAATTTAGTTGTGGTTTAGTAGGAGTCGAACTAGAAGAGGAGGGTTTTGAACCGAATGGTTCTTGTTTGTTGTACATTAAGCTATTTTATGTTGTACTCTAGGGTTTTGGATAGAACTAAGTTAGTTTAAGACTTAGAGTATGTATTTATTAAGTAGAAAATTAGTTAGGATTTTATATATTTTTGTACATGTCGAATTTAATTAAAGTAGAAAGAAATGGATTTTGTGCTTAAGGGAGTTGTACTAGAAGCTTAATAGGGTCGTAATTAGGGTTTAGAAATATAGAAATTATAGTTTTGGTGTTTCCTTATGTTATATAATTTTTATGTAATTTTTATTATGTTTAAAATGTATATAAATAGGATTTTAGGATTTTGTTCATTAGGCACTTGTACACTAGGTTTAAAGACTTGTACTTATATTTAACGAGTTTAGGAAAATTAGTTTTTAAGGTTTGTGTATGAAAGAAGCCTTAAAATAAATTTATTTAGGGTTTTAATAAGGTTTTTATAAATATATGATTTCTATGCATAAAGGACTTGTAACTTGGCTTAAATGACTTGTACATTAATATTTTGTAAAAATCTCTTATAAATAAATTAGGGTTTGTGAGCTTTGTACATAAAATCATAGTTTAACTGAAATTAGGGTTTTATAGGGAGTTATTATGGAATTAGGGTTTCTATGCTTTAGATGTTTGTACCTTAGTTGAATGAGTTGTACTTTAGTATTTTTAGGGTTTTGTTACTTACGTATGTTGTTATGATAGTTTAGGGTTTTATAGAACTCTATTTGATAATGAACATTTAGTTTAGACGTACGTTAACGAATTAACATAAAGTGGCAAATGAGATATTATAAAGTTTCATAGAGGAAATGTTTATATGATTAAACATTAAATACGTTGAGGTTAGGTTGCATACGAGCACGTTTATCGAGGATGTGATCTATGTCACATAAGATAATAGTCATGATCAGATAAAAAAAAATTTACACGTAGAAAAGGATAAGTATTCTATAAGTTGGTTTATTATAAAGTGGGATTTTCACAGTGGTTACAGTCACCCCCCGTTGAGGGAATCTCGTCCCGAGATTCAATCTACGTTGGTTGAGAGGTTGGGAAAAGTGAAGTATAGAGATAGTCAGGCTTAGATTTCTAACCTATTCAGATAGGGAATATGAGAATGGGAAATCGTACAACGATTTGATTTACGATGGAAGTTTGATATGCCTAAAATGCCTCAAGTTAAAAAAAATAATATTATATATAATATTATCTTATTCTTATGTCCTATGAATCCAATAATATCGCCTTACTGTTAATCCTCGGTTATATTTTTAACCTAAAAGGTCGTTTAGGAATTTCTATTTGATACCTAATGGAACGAAGTTTGGTCAGTTTTATTCCTACTAGATGAACTAAATTTGAATATTTTGCCACCTAATAAATCTAAAGGCTGTGAATAGTGTTTCCAACGGTCATGAATAGTAATTTATAACGGCAAGATTTTACAACGGTCCTAAATAGTGGATAACGGCTAGATTTTTACCTATAAATACCTCATTTTAATCCTCATTCTTTCACCACTAAATTTTTCTCTAAAAACCTCAAAATGCCGCACCTTATTACATACCTAGCAATTGTTTACGTTGTTGCAGTTGCTACCTACATGGCGTATAATCCGGAAGAAGATCTCGAAGCCTTGGGTGTGATCCTAATGTTCTTCGTACCACTTACTATCGTTGCCTTTATCGTGGATCAGACATGGGGAAAATAAGTCTTGCGTTAGGGTTGTTAGTATGGTCCTTATTGTGTTTCCTAGGTAATCCTTAGTGAAATAAAATTTATGAAATCCTTGTAATTTTAGCATTTCCGTTGCTAACTATGTCACTATGTATTAACTTCCGAGGTTTCTAATAAAATTTGGGTTTGTCGTAAATCCTTGTGAATTCCTAGGGTTTTTCTATAATTTTGTCGAATTCCTATCTTAGAGGTGCTGGGTAGTAGTGGTAGACTTCTATTGTATTGAATCAAATGTGATATTTGATGAAAATTTTTGTTTCAATATTTTGCTTTTGAATGAAAATTGTTATTAGAAAATCTGAAAAGATAAATGTCCAATTCACTACATGATTCTTCCTGAATCATACATAGTTGATCAGGCTATGTATAATTGAGGACCAAATGATGTGATGTTTGGCTCAGTCCTGTGGTATTTATTCTTTTCAAAAAGTTTTAGATGGTGTTCAACGCGTTATTTTTGGAAAATAACATCATAATTATTTTTCAAAAGAACCGGAAAAATTTTAGTCCACACTACAGTGATGGGTTAGGGTTTTCCTAGGGTACTAATGGGATATCCTCAAAATAAATCCTAGAATTCGTTTATGGTTCCTACAGGCTAGGGATAGTCTATTGTTCCGTCAAAATAATATTCGCCAAATTTCCTAATGGTATACTAGGGTTTTGCTAGGTACTAATTATGAACAGGGTAAGGAGGAATGAATAGATACTGAAGCTAATGCAGATTGTGATTATTACGGAAATATTATAAGATAAAGGTTTCATACGGTAGAAAGATAGTTTATTACACTTAGATTACATCCATCGTAACTAAGGTAAAGATTCGAAAGGAAACATAACTTAGAGAGTTCTAAACCTCAATTTATTTATCCATTATAGGGATTTATCTTTTGCTTAAATACTAAAGTCATCCTAGGACATGGTTGGGATTCCTTAATGAGTTCTAGTTTTCTTTTTCACTAGTCTTGGTTTTCCAATTGGGGTTGAAGTTTGGGCATTGATTCCTATAATGTCCTTTTCCATTACATCCATAACAAGTCACGGTTACTGGCTGTAGGTTGACTCCTATTGTCTTACAGTCTTTGGTCTAATGTCCTATTTCCTGGCATCTTCCACACTTAACAAAACAAAACCCAGTATGATGCAACTTGCATCGTTGACATAGGGGTTGTTTTCCAAGATAACCAGCTTTATTAGCAGGCGTGGCGATGCAGTTTCTACCAACTTCCTGCCTACAAATTTGTTGAAGATGGTAGTTGCTGCGATCTTGAAGATGCTTGTGGTGATAGGCGGGGTCATTTGGGTATTGGTAGTAGTTGGGAGTGATGGTATCAAGTTTTCATTTTTGGTTATTTTGCCTAATTCCTAGGGCACAGTTGACAGTAGATTTGGTTATTCTTTCTGGGCCTTTAAGGTTAGCTGGTCTATATCCCGTGAAACCTTCAGGGATATGCTTACAAGACACAGCTGTCTTCCTTTCTCCTGTGGCCATATTGTTACTATTCCGCTGAGCTACTGCAGTTGCTTCAAGCACTGTGGTCATGAAGTTAATTATCAACCTTTGAACGGCTCCAGGGGTCATTGGTGGGGTATTGGTATTGTTCATGCTAGCTATCCTTTATCATTAACACAAGAATTACAGATTCAGAACTTATAATTAACTCTTGGTATAAACTGCCTAAGGTCAAACTAATTCATTGAATCCTAGCAACTTTCTCTTAATTCATCAAGTTTTCTTCCAAAATTTATCTTAGGGAATTTCTACAGTCATAGCCTAGTCATGGTAGGTCTAAGGTATAATAATCCTAGGTAAAGTCACGGTAGATCTGGGTTTAATCATTGGAAATTACATGATATTAATAACTTGATTGATTGTTTTTACACAAAACAATTAATACAAGGTCTTTTATTAATGTTCCATGTGGTAGGTTAAGGATTCTATGTCTCTAGTATGAATATTTGGGTTTTTGGTATAAGGTCATGAGTAGTCATTACATGTATGCACAGCATCATAGTAAGACATAATAGAATGAGTTTGTTCACAACAGAAAATATATAACAAAAGTATTTTGTTATAGATTTTATAAGTCGATTACAACTCTGAAAGCTTCAGGCTTATTTAGAAAGTACAGGAAATACTAACCAAATACTATTTAGTTTAGTAGACACAACATCGATACATGTGAATTTAAGATCAGTTACGTTCTTGACGTAAATGCTTAACTTCAGTCTCGAGTTTCAGTTGTGCAATTTCCATTTCTAAGAAGCGTTCCTGAAGTTCCTGGTACATCCTTATTTGATTATCTAGTTTGGCTTCTAAGGCGAAAATCTTCTGATCATGGTTTCTTGCCGTTTCTCTGGCCATCCACAGGGTTCTTGCAATATCCTCTACTCTACCATTCAATTGACCATGCTCTCTCCTCGAACAGCGGATCCTGGAATCTAAGCTTCTAAATTTATAGTTGCAAGTATTCTTCATCTTGTCGACCTTTACTCCCAAATCAAACACTGCTCATCTCTCAGCATCGGCCCTTCTAAACAGAGTGTCGATATTACGGTCGTACCATTCGAAACGCAATGGTTGTAATCCTTCCAACTGTTTAGTATGAGCGTCGAGAGTATTGGCTTGTTGATAAAGGAGGGTCCACATTGATTCACTAGGGTTTAAACTAAAGTCGGGGGAATTAGATGAAGATATATCATCTGGGTTTTTGGGTATCGGGGATTCTGGATTGTTAGGTAAGGGAGTGTTTGGACCTTCATCTTTCTGAATAGTTTCTTGGCGTATAACCTATCCAACCTCAAATGTTGTTGGACAACCAATCAACTTTTCATGGGATCCAGTTACTACCTTAAGTGGGAACGAGTGGGTAGGTGACAGTGGTTTTGGGGTAGTTTCCTTAACATTAGGGGTTTCGGGAGACATGGTACTGTAATAATTTGCAAATAATAATTATAAGAAATTATTATAAGAAATTAATAACATTAGGGAAAAGAAACTAAAGGCGAAAGATAAGAGTAACTGCGAAGTTTATTATAAAATAAACCCTAATAGATACGGTACTGAGTACGGTATCATCTTGATGTCCGAGCTTGGACATGAGAGGGATAGATTGGATAGGGGAAATCAGGATTCTGTAACCACTCTATAGTTATAAATATTTCATTATGCAGCTTAAACGATTAACAATAAATTACATACAAATAACGTTTCAGTGATGGCGTGGCACGGAGGACTTTGGTTAAGCTTTTGTGGAAAACGGTTATAGTCCAATGTTTGAAAACATTTGGTTCTTTATAACCATGAGCTCTGATACCACTCTGTAACACCCCCGTTTTCGATATTCGCAGCGGAAATATAAGTTTGGGGTGCTACTTCAAGGTTCACAGTCATGATAATAGAAAACGACTCGAAAAGAGACGTTTTAAATAAATTGTTATCATTCATTTATTAAATCAGAGTTTACATATAGAGGTCCCAGCAGGAGATTTCGAAATACGCTATAAATCATACATTATTCGTTTGAATGATAACAAAATGGACACTCTTTAATAAGAAAGTCCACCGCCACTCCGTGCCAAGTTCAGTCCTTAAATTACCTGAGATAAACATGCTAAAACGTCAACACAAAGGTTGAGTGAATCCATAGCGTTTAAGATTATAATTGGTTGAACACAAGCTAAATAAAGAAAAATCAGTTATATCATTGTTCGGAAAATTGCACTAAACCTCATGACACGCAAAGCGTTGACAATTTTCAGTCTCACTAACATATTAAAGAGGTTAGTGGTTTACCCCAAGTGAGAGCTTTCCAAAACTCCTCATAGATATCAAACATAATACGTCTGCCTAGCCGACTACCACAAAGATATCCATCCGACTAGTACAAATGGGTCGTCAGGCCAATAGATCTATTCATTATATTCGCGCTCCCATAGCAGGGGACTAATAGGGCATGATACGAGGGACTTTTAAAATAAATATGAATATAAATTCAAATAGGCAAAACGTTAACTTAGTGCAATAACAATAAGAAAATACTTGTGTTCGATTTGGTAGCATGTATCTCCCCACAAGTTTAAAAAATGTTAATAAAAAGTGGGACTACGAACTCACCTTGACAGTCTGGATGGAAAACAACGCTAAACAGAGTTGATAAACGTCTCCGGCACGCAACCTGGTTCGTTATGTCAAGTTTCTCAGTAATCATTTCTGAATATACGTAAGTTCTTAATATTGGTTTCGTAACGTTTTTGGTTGATGATTATATGTTAAAATGAGACAACATGGAGTCTCTTCAAAAGTTGGATAAGATTTTATCTTATTTCTTCATTTTTATGTTCCTGTTCCGTTTGTTCGTTAAATATACATATGATGCGTGGTTTTGTAACCTTACAACAGGTTTTACCTCTCGAGGGATCTCAAGAGGCTTACAACCCCACCAGGCAGTGTACCTGACCGATGTAGTATAGTGTAGTGGTAAGTACGGGGGATTGATCGTTCTCCACAGGGAATAGTGTTCGTTAGGTATGAAAGACTACTCTAATTAGGTCTAAGGATTGAGGAAGATTCTTTTTATGTTTTTATAATTTTTATGAAAGCAAGTAAAATCTCGGTTTTGAAGGAGTGGGCGGAATTAGTTGCTAGTCAACTAACCCAAATTACTACAAATGCAAATAAAATAAAATAACAAAAATGAAAAGTGGTGAGAAACTTATGTGTAGAGAAATGTGTTTACTTAGATTTCCTTACTCCCTAACTATCTTTTACCGGTTAATTAGTGTGTATTAGTTGCGTGGATGACGGGTGTATTCCTTAATACCATTCGTGGGGTGGCGTACTTACTTCCCCAAACTCTACAAGCTCCTACTTCACTCCTATGTCGAGCCGGCTAGGAAGCTCCTAACATGGGATCACTAGAATTCGCTTGTGCATTAAATACAACCATAAAAACCTTTAGTACGCGTTTGGTTCATGTTTCTTAAGACGTTCAAGCAAGTTACCGAATAGGAAGTTAGCCAGTTTTCTTAAGCCTAACATAGATAAACAATCATCCAATACAACTAACAACACACTAACAACCAATAATCAATAGCTAGGTTTCATTAGATCTAAGCAAACACAAGATAAAATTAGCCTAACATGTTAAACAAAAGACAAGCATAAGATAGAATCAAACAACACATAGACATATTGAATGATTAATTGATAACTTATCTTTCAATGAAACATGGAAGATCTCAAGGCTAAAAGCCCTGAAAAAGTAGCTAAAATCGTCTTAGGGTTTTATCCCAAAATTCCACACACTAAGCTCTCCCTTTAATGACAAAAAATTAGAAAACTATATATAGACTTTTGCATCTGACGGCGTCACCTTATGGATTGTGACGCCGTCACCTCGCCGCTTTTAGGGTTCTCGGATGACCATCTTGACGCCGTCCCTCTTTAATTCTCCAAAATCCGTTCTGGCCTATCAAGGCTTGACGCCCTCACCTCTTGAACGTGACGCCGTCCCCTTATGAATTAAGCCGTGACGCCCTTGATTTAGTTAAAGCGTGACGCCGTCAGAATTCACATGCTAACTCACTGGCCCGTCATGAGTAAATTTCACATCCCACTTTTCTTGCCAAGGCATGACGCCGTTAAGAGATGATTCTGACGCCGTCAAAGGTAAATTTCAGCCGATTTTGAGACTTTGTCGTATTCTTCACTTTAATGCTCCAAAAACGTCCAAAATGCCTCCTTTTCCAGATTTCTCCTCAAAAGTACCTAAAATGACAAAAGGAACGATTTAGGGCGATATTTGATCAAATAAATACGATTTCGGGCTTAAATGACCCCTTAAAAGCGGTACACTTTTCGCTTCATCAAATACCCTTACACTTGAGATTTGCTTGTCCTCAAGCAAATGCGCTTTTATTCTAATCAAAATACAAGTTAGGGGTCATTTAATGCTAACATAAAAGTAATTACAACAAATAATCGTTCCACTTCAATCATAATAAGCACGGAGATTACATACTAGCACCTCACAAGTAGTGTTTAGATACTCACATCTCTCAAGTGTCATCAAAATAAATCTCATAAATGAAAACGGAAAATATCTCTCACTACCTGTCATAGCAAATAGATTACCATAGGCTTGGGAAAGGATCGAAAACCTCCTCCACTAGGCGTAAGCACCAAAGATAAACTATCAAAGAGGGCTTTTAAATGGGTTGTAATGTTAGGTGTAGGGAAAAGGAAAACACGGTTTGGTTGGATAAAGGATATTTTACTGGTGGCGAGTTAAAAATCTTGGTCAATTACATGTACTATACAATGTTGCTAAGCCAAGACTAGACTCGATCTTAAGCTAGAAACGAAATAACAAAATAACAAAAACATAAAACAAACATAAAATAAAACGGGATGGTAGTCCGTATGTTTTTTCTATTTTTCATTTTCTCATTTTTTTTGTATTTTTCTTGATTTTTCGATTTTTTTTTTTTTTTTTTTTTTTTTTTTTTTTTTTTTTTTTGCATACACTTTTGCCCTACCATCCAAAATAATACATCATAGGGGCATTGCATTCCCCTTACACTTGAATTTTTACATAACTTTACAAATACTAATCTAATGACTCGAATTAAGATAATTGAAAAACTTGGAGTACTTTTAAAATATTTAGCACATATGGGGGTAATAAATGATGATCTTCCCCATTACTCCATTACACTAGTACTTTACCCATGAGTCCCAATCGTCCCAAAACAATATGTACAAAGATATGACTCGACTTAGCAACCATGTAATCAACTAGATAATTAACTTGGGTTTACACAAATGTTGTCACAATAATGCACTAAAAATGAGTGCATACAAGGTAGGCTAAGGCGATTTGGGTGTACATTTTAGTGGGGTGTAACAAATTCTTCCTTTAAGTAAAATGCTTAAAGGTTGAAACGAAAAGATAGGCTCTGAGGGGTGTACTAGGGGTATCGTGTACTAAAAATGAGTACAACGCAAAGGGTGTGGGAGAATTACTTGACCAATGTAGCCAAAGTAATTATAACAAAAACACAGGTGTAAAACAATGGGTTAATCCTAATGCCTCTTATCATGTAGTAAATCTAACTACACGAATGTAGTCTCACTTGTGGCCTCGGAATGGTCCTAACGCAAGTTCTAGAATCTAAGTGCTACCGGTACACACATCATAGCATAAATGCTTTTCCTACCAATTCTAGGGGCGAACCTCACATATTTGGGGGTGGAAAATTTTTTAGTGATACGGTTTTTTGTGCTAGTCATATAATTCCTATCAATGAGACGCTCATTAAAACTAAAGTTTCACTCCTATATGTTGTAAAAAATTTTAAATTTGGCACTAAAATTACCTTAATCAAGTATTTCTCTCAGTTTTATTACACATCTACTATTAAACAAACAAAAATCAAGCGCACTGGCATTCTCTAAAATCGTACTTTTACCCTCCCCTTACACTTAAGATGAACATTGTCCCCAATGTTCAAATAACAAGATGTAAAAGCATAAAGTAAAAGAATGAAATCAAATACTCCCCTGATTCGCTCGTTGGATAGTGAAATCACACGGTTAAATCTTCCTCCAAAGAGAATGTTGAGGCTCCATGACTAATGCATCGCCATAAGCTTGATCCAAAAACATTTCCTTGTCCAAAATAACCTGTTAAACCTGAGAAAACAAACACGAAAACCTGCATAACATCGGCGGGATAAAATCTTATATATAAGGATATAATGCTTGTGGAATGATAATTTTGCAGATTCCTGGAGATTATAAGTTGGAGATTTAATAAAAACTTTTTATGAAAACAAAACTTTCAAAAATTTCTGGAAATTAAATCTGACGCCGTCAGGTTATAACCCCTGACGCCGTCAGAAATGACCTGACAAAAATTTTCATTTTAAGTTTCCGGAAAATTTCTGGAAAAACCTTTACCTTACTTCCTGGAAATCCTGCAAAACATCATTATGACTCGATACAAACATTTGACTCAAACAAACACTAATATGTATGCTAATTTATTATTATTACGATTCATGTTCATATGTGTTCTAATAAACCGATTTAGATTTCCCTTACACTTATCTTTTGCAAAATACCTTTATATGTAGTTAAGACGAAGTTAAAACCAAAATAAAGCATTTTCACAATTTAGTTTTGAACATGAATCAATAATGATAAAAATTAAACACACACACGGAAAATAAAATCAAACAAGCAAATAAATAAACACACAAAGCAAATAAAACAAATAAAGCTTGGGTTGCCTCCCAAGAGCGCTTGTTTTTGTTCGAGTCACGAGCCTGACTCTACCCTTATTTAACGGAAATAGGGGAGGTTTTCCCTACACTTAGGATTAAGTGTGGGTGAAAGTAGCGATACACACCCTTAGGGTGGAAATATACCACGTGAGGAAAGAGTGACGGGTGAATTATATGCTCAAAGGTGCGGGATCCTATCATCATAACCTTACCTAATTCAATTGGGTTAGTGGGCGGATTAAGATTTTCTCCTAGAAAGGGATCATCTTCTATCAACTTCGAGAGACTCCAAGTTAAGAATCCACTTTGACCTAATAAACCTGGTTTAAACCCATAATGTTTTTTGTGATCAATCATAAATGGGTGATGTAAGCATGTAAGGTCATGGTTCACTCCTATGTTAGCTTCCTCTCTACAAGGCCTAGAGTCTACTACCTTAATCTTAACATTACCCGGACTACATGGTTTGATGGGTGGATCGGGACCTAATTTAACTCCTAAGTTCACATCTAAGGATGAAAGATTAGTTAACGGTTTTGGTTTAGGCTCTGGCTCATCAAAACTAGGAACTTCCATAGAACTAAAAGAAAGGTTGTGATCACTAAAAGCATTCAAACCCATTTCTTCTAGTTGGGTTTGGTCAAAGGGCTCTACCTCTATTGGGGTTCCTATAGTCTCCTCAACTTCTTCCGGGTAAGTCACCGGCGGTGTGTGTGCCTCAAATGATGGTAGGACTTGTGGGGTACTTGGTAGGCTTATGTTACTTACCTCATCATTCCTTGTGTCAAGACCACCTATATCCTCATCATGTGTTTTATTAGAATCTAACCCTAACATTTTCCCTAGTATCTCAAGTGCTTCTCTAGGCATCTCAACTTCTATATCCGAATCATAAGGATCATCCTCAATATTCTGACTGCTATATTCAAATTGCCCAAAAGATTCATCATGTGTTTCTTGAGATTCATCGTCATCGATCATAAAACCTAGGTCTTTTTGATCAATGTGATCATGCTCGGCTAGATCCTCCATCACATCAAGATAACCTATGTGTTTGTTTTGTACTATGGCATTACATGACAACCACTTAGGTATCTCAACACTAATGTATTCATCCCCAAACAAACTTGTTTCATGATCCAGGAAATTTATATTCAATTGACTTGTACTAACGTCTGTTGGGTTGTCTACCCTATAATAATATTGGGCACAATCTTCTATGGCATCCCATGCTTCTTCAGCACTTAATTCCCTAAAGTCCCCATTGGCAAAATCCTCAATGCGCATTTGGTCATATTGGCCAACACGATAGTAAAAGGTTCGGGTTAGGGATGCTAAAGCGAAACTATGATGAGGGAATTTTCGGAGTAAATTTCTAAAACGAGTCCATGCATCATATATGGGTTCATCTCGATATTGTTTGAAATTCGAGATGTCAATAGGGTAGAACGGCCTTTATGGTTGGTGGTATGGTGGATTCGCGTACTCCATAATGGTGAACGGAAGAGTCAATGGAAATTACGAACAAACACACAAAGAAAAAGATAGACTAAAGAAATCTAATAAAAAGAAAAATAAAAATCTCACTAGAAAAGAATCTAGTGAGTAGACCTAATAAAATAAAAATTCAACCTAAACAATAACTATTCCCCGGCAGCGGCGCCAAAAACTTGATTGCGTGGTTTTGTAACCTTACAACAGGTTTTACCTCTCGAGGGATCTCAAGAGGCTTACAACCCCACCAGGCAGTGTACCTGACCGATGTAGTATAGTGTAGTGGTAAGTACGGGGGATTGATCGTTCTCCACAGGGAATAGTGTTCGTTAGGTATGAAAGGCTACTCTAATTAGGTCTAAGGATTGAGGAAGATTCTTTTTATGTTTTTATAATTTTTATGAAAGCAAGTAAAATCTCGGTTTTGAAGGAGTGGGCGGAATTAGTTGCTAGTCAACTAACCCAAATTACTACAAATGCAAATAAAATAAAATAACAAAAATGAAAAGTGGTGAGAAACTTATGTGTAGAGAAATGTGTTTACTTAGATTTCCTTACTCCCTAACTATCTTTTACCGGTTAATTAGTGTGTATTAGTTGCGTGGATGACGGGTGTATTCCTTAATACCATTCGTGGGGTGGCGTACTTACTTCCCCAAACTCTACAAGCTCCTACTTCACTCCTATGTCGAGCCGGCTAGGAAGCTCCTAACATGGGATCACTAGAATTCGCTTGTGCATTAAATACAACCATAAAAACCTTTAGTACGCGTTTGGTTCATGTTTCTTAAGACGTTCAAGCAAGTTACCGAATAGGAAGTTAGCCAGTTTTCTTAAGCCTAACATAGATAAACAATCATCCAATACAACTAACAACACACTAACAACCAATAATCAATAGCTAGGTTTCATTAGATCTAAGCAAACACAAGATAAAATTAGCCTAACATGTTAAACAAAAGACAAGCATAAGATAGAATCAAACAACACATAGACATATTGAATGATTAATTGATAACTTATCTTTCAATGAAACATGGAAGATCTCAAGGCTAAAAGCCCTGAAAAAGTAGCTAAAATCGTCTTAGGGTTTTATCCCAAAATTCCACACACTAAGCTCTCCCTTTAATGACAAAAAATTAGAAAACTATATATAGACTTTTGCATCTGACGGCGTCACCTTATGGATTGTGACGCCGTCACCTCGCCGCTTTTAGGGTTCTCGGATGACCATCTTGACGCCGTCCCTCTTTAATTCTCCAAAATCCGTTCTGGCCTATCAAGGCTTGACGCCCTCACCTCTTGAACGTGACGCCGTCCCCTTATGAATTAAGCCGTGACGCCCTTGATTTAGTTAAAGCGTGACGCCGTCAGAATTCACATGCTAACTCACTGGCCCGTCATGAGTAAATTTCACATCCCACTTTTCTTGCCAAGGCATGACGCCGTCAAGAGATGATTCTGACGCCGTCAAAGGTAAATTTCAGCCGATTTTGAGACTTTGTCGTATTCTTCACTTTAATGCTCCAAAAACGTCCAAAATGCCTCCTTTTCCAGATTTCTCCTCAAAAGTACCTAAAATGACAAAAGGAACGATTTAGGGCGATATTTGATCAAATAAATACGATTTCGGGCTTAAATGACCCCTTAAAAGCGGTACACTTTTCGCTTCATCAACATATCTCGTTCGTTCGTTTTTGAAATAACCGTATCATGTTTATTAATTTTCTATCGGAATATATATTAAGAATAATAATAATGATATTAATAATTATGTTTTTGCCCCTAGAGTTTTATATATTGACAGTTTATATTCTTGAACTTTCGAAAAATGACAACTTTTACCCCTGAACTTTGGTCAAATGACAGTTTCTACCCTGGAGTTTTGAAAATGACACTTTCTACCCTTGTTGGCAAAAATGGTTCTTGATTTAAATAACTTTGGGAAATTGACAAATTTGGCCAATAAAAACTCCACTCTTATTAGTCTCAAAATATATATTTTGTGTTTAAAATAATTCGCGATCACCCAGTTTTGGACATAAATAACTATGAGGCGAGGGCTTGGTTTTTCTCCGTACTTTTTCCTACATGAAGTCAGCCAGGTGGTCTATTTACTGGACAAGTTTCGTAATTTTTGAAGGCTGTTTGGTTATCGAAATATATTCTCAAAACTAGTCGTGTAGAATAAAATTGAAAATCTGATAATAAGTAAAATAGTTGGGTTTTTGGTCTAGCGATAGGGCAAACTTTGGGATCGAATATTGATGGTGCGTGATGTGTCGTTGCGGTTTAGCAGTATTAATGCCTACTCAAGTTTTAAATTTATATTTAGCCGACTTATCAATAACACACACACTTAACGAGCAGTGTACCCGGTCAGTATGAATATAATGGTAAGTAGAGTGTCGATCACTAAGAGTGGAAAGTATTATCTAGTTATTCTGATCAGTATTTTAATATCCTAAGTTAGCTATACAACCTAATCTAACGCAAGGTGGGTTCAGCCTGAGAGACTGGCACAGTTTGGTTATGATTAAATAGAAAACTAAACTAATGAGCACGAATCAGTGATTAGCACACACGTACACAGATAGATACTCGAGACAATAAGAAGACCTGTCCTGATAATTAAATAGCTTGTCACTTATTTTATTGCTAGTTTTATATGAAGTGTATATAATTAAACCTTTCTCGTTGGCTCTAATCTTATCGGCGAGTAAACCCTTAATGATTACTTATGTCTATCCTATTTATTTAAGCGTCTCTAATAAATAGGCGAGGAAGGGGCATGGCGACCCAAGCAAGACTCAGCTAGACACAGAGGTTATCAATGCACTAATAAAAGTCACTAAAGACATCAACATATAAACTTTAATTAATGGGAAAGCAATATTAAGGGGAGTGCATGATCTTCCGTAGTCACATGACACAAGCCCATCAATCCTGATGAATTAAAGCGTACTAATACAATAAAACAAAACTACTTAATGAATTGAATACATGCAGGACCTTCTTACAGCTCTTGTATCTTTATTTGAGGTGTGTCTTGTGCTGCTTGGTCGTCTGAATTCGGCTCTAGGGTTATACAAAAGGTCTAAAGTCTCCTCTCTGTTTGTCTCCCAAAATTCGTCTGACCTTGGGGTATTTATAGTTTCTGTCTGAGGGATCGATGCGGCGCATTGAGTTGATAGATGCGGCGCGTTGACTTAACTTCGCGTGGGTCCAAAATTAATATATTCAGGAATATTCGTACACTGTCTTCAGATGCGGCGTAACTTGATCTTTGTATGCGGCGCATGTACTTTAGATGTCTTGGATTGTAACTGGTGAAATCTTGATAGTGATACGCCGTATGTTAGAAGTATATTGCGGCGTATCTGGAGTAGAACGAGCTTGATCTTCTTCTTTGACCAAAGTTTCATATGCGGCGCATGACAGAATTGCATGCGGCGCATTCTTCAAAGTCAGGCAATGGTCTTCGAATTCATCTAAGTTTGATATTGCGTCGTATCTGTTGAGTGAGATACGGCGCATCTTCTGGATTTCAGTAGACTTTTGACATCTCGCTTGTTTTGCTCCATAATTAGTCCAAAATCGCCAAGTTTTACATAGTGCTTGTTTTTACCTGAGAATTACTAAAGTAAACATTAATGTATCGATTCTCATATATAATATAATAAAACAAGTCAAATAAATAGGATAAATGATGATAATAAAATGTACTTATTTGAGTTCATCAAATATCCCCCCACTTGAACTTTACTTGTCCCCAAGTAAACCTTAGAATTAATCATATGAAAATGTATCCTAAAAGATATTAGGATTTATTTTTATATTTAAGCACGTATTCGTTTTGTCATAATCACACAACCAAACACTTAATGAAGTAGAAACCAAAATAATTTTTAATGTAAAATAATTCTAAATCGTTTAGTTGCTTAGTCGTGACGAATATTCTATCATAGGCTTGGCAAGTATACGCATCTTCCCCACTAAAGCCAAGGAGTAACAAGTCTAGAGCGGTAAAAAGGGTTTGTTGGTTAAGGGTTGATCATCCTTTTTAATCTCTATCGATCTCATATTCCAGAAAAGGCGACAAAATTACAAATACATGATCGAATCCACGACCACGATACATGCAATTGCTCAATTCCTTAACTCGAATGGGCTAAAGATAGGACCAAGTAATCTTCACCAATAATATTATATCAAAAAGGGCGACAAAATCATAAATACATAGCCGAATCCACGACTACGATACTTAAGATTGCTCAAATCCCTAATCTCAATCAATCAAAGGTTTGGATGAAGAATGATATAGGGTATGGATAATATTAGGAATACAAATTGGTGTAAAATGAAAAATAAACAAAACAGATAAATTAAAATCCTAAGTGTGGTTAATCACTTTCCCAACCATCCCATGAATAGGACTCATATCATTGAATAACTCACGCTTTAACACTTGAAACACACGCTTTAGGTAGACGCGAATTATACTCAACAAAATCTCAATCAAAGAATAACCTTAGTTGGCGTTCCCATAACGGCCAACTCCCATTCAATCCATAAATATAATATACAACAAATAGTGGTGATATCTCCCACTTAATACAAAACTTTACATAAGTTGGTTAAAACAAACTTCCAACTTTTCCTTTTTCTTTTTCTTTTCTTTTTTTTTTTTTTTTTGACATCAACATATATGTGTAAAATTTCACAACTTTTCTATCACTATTTTTCCGGATAATTTTTCCATACTCTTCATACTTTCAGAAATAACTGTAATAGTGAAAGTAGCAAACATACGAAAAATAAACTAAAAGTTATACAATATTTACTTTCATACCAATTGCATTGTGCAATTTCCCGACCTAACCAAAGATAATGAATTACGCACGCGAACACAGGTAATGTAAGGAAACACACTTTGCTTAAAGCAATTAACCACGGATTTTAATCTACAGGGTAGGCTAAGGTGTAAGGGTGTATCGAAACATTATAACAAAGGTGTAAGAAACGAAAGGAATGGCTCTGAGGGTTTTTCTAGGGGTATCTTACTCTAAAAGTGAGAGTAAACAAAGGGTTTATACGGGGGTTAACTAACCAGTGTATTTAGTTAATATCACATAACATATAAAGGCTATTTGGGTGTAATCCTAGAAATTTACCAATTTAGACAAGTCACTCCAATTATATAGATAATACTCATTATGGTGGTCTCGAATAGTATACAAGCCAAGTTCTAAAGTTTACAAGTCACCGGCACACTAAAGTTTTAATATTTTTGAAAGAATAGAGTTATGTGTGCGGTTATGTAATTTAGACTTTAAACAAAAACATGCTAAAAAAAAAAAAATAAATAAATAAATTTTGATATATTAAGCGCATTTTAAGCATATTTTGAAAATGTTTAGGACAAGTAAGTGTTTCTAATTCTCCATCCCCCCACTTAAGTTAAACAACGTCCTCGTTGTTTGTGTCAAAGGTTAAAAACTGGAAAATAAAAGAATTAGAACAGAAAAACTCCCCTGATATTTGCTCGATATGATCCTCCATTATTCGTATAAGAGCAAAAATCAACTTTCTTGTGGATGAGAACGTTTAAGCTTCATAAATGATGTATCCACAAAAATGCAGGAATCTATAATACCATTTAGACTTTAACACACCTGAGTTAAGAAGGTTCAAACTTGCATAATAAATTAGTAGTTAGTAAAAAATAAAACCTAAAAAATTAAACTGTAAATCATCAGGTCAGTCGATACGCCGTATCTTATGGAAGAAGATACGCCGTATCGAGCCTGGAATAAATACGAATCAGAATAAAAGATGCGTCGCATCCTTAACCAGGGATGCGCTGCATTAAATAAACTGACAGAAAGTTTTAAAGTCAAAAATAAAAATGCAGAAAATGAAATAAGATATGACCAGTGCAGGTGATGCGTCGCATCTTATGATGGAGATGCGCCGCATCGTCTGCAGGTCTGACAGACTTGACACAGAACAGAAAACTAAAATTTTTTCCTTCGGGTTGTCTCCCGGTCAGCACTTGTCTTTATTCCAGAGTCTTCAAGTTAGACTCACGTTCAGCTCCTTAATTCGTTCTATTGATCCCCACATGTCCGTGCACGATGTAGTTGCGAATTACTTCGTCACGAACATATTCCGGCCCCAATTCAAGTACACCTTTGTAGAATCCTTTCATCTTTTGGTACGGATACTCGATCCCTTCCTCAGCGTCATTTTCATCTACAAAAAGAAATGGTGTAAATTTGTAACAAAATTTGTTAGGGGCATGTTTAAACCTTGGGTGAGCACGAGGCATCATGTAAGTGATAACGTTGCTTCCACTTTTAAAGGTGATCTTTCCTTCAAATCTTTTAGCGTTAATTTCGACCTCCTTACAAAATGGTTTCCCAACGATCACGTCACCCATCTCAACATCACGATAAGAATCCATGTTTTCCACCACGGTGAAATCTGTAACAATAGTTAAATTCCCGACAAAAATAGGTACATTCATGAATATTCCAACTACGTTTTTCCCTCTATACTCAATTTTGTTTTTCATTATAGAATTATAGAAATCTTTTGACATTACATTAATTGGTAAAATAGGGAAAAAGTTGGCACTAACCTGTTTAAATCCTATTATGCAAGGAAATTGTAAATTATAAGCACAATCTACATGGATCTTTCTACCATAATCACAGAAACTAGGATATCCTTCAAATTCATCATAATTCTTAGTGTTGATCATATTGATTCTAGGTACATCCATAATTTCTCCTTCTTCAATTTCGGGTTCAAAATCCTCCATAAATTGATCATTGATTCCTATTGGTAAATTAAGATCATTTAATTCAATGTAGTCTCCACTATAGGTCTCAAGTGATTCATTATTTACCAAGGTTTCTCCCATAAGCCTAGCTTCTAGATCGAGGTCCATACGTTCTCTTAATCCTAGCACATAGACGCCTCTAATTATGCTCTTTGCAGGATTTTGGCACTTATAGACTAGTTTATTGTTCCCTACCTTTAATGAGATTTTTCTTTTAAACACACTAATCTTAGCATGGGCGGTAGACAAGAAAGGTCTTCCAAGGATTAAAGGAATCTTAACATCCTCGGGCATATCTAATATAACAAAGTCTACGGGGAAAACAAACTTCTCAATCTTAACTAGCACATTATCAGCAACCCCTTCAGGTCGTTTTACAGTTTTATCAGCCAATTCAATAAGCAGCTTAGTTGGTGCTAATTTTCCTAGTCCAAGGGTAGTGAATGTCTTTAGGGGCATAACACTAACGCTAGCTCCTAAGTCAGCTAATGCATTATTGAAAGATATGTCATTAACTGAATAAGGTAAAGTAAAACTTCCTGGGTCCTTTTCTTTATGAGGCAAGGCACGTAAGTCAGTTGCAGAGCTCTCTTCTTTCATTGTAGCCTTGATCTCCTCTTCATTCTTTGCCTTCTCGTTGAGTAACCTCCTTAAACTGATTGAAGAATTAAAGAAAAATTCGGGCTTTGCAGCATCATTACCATTCATCAAACTTCTAGGAAAAGGTATGTTAGGCGTGACTTCTTCAGTAGTGCATATGGCCTTGACATGATCTCTTGGGTTAGTTTCAGTTGAGCTAGGTAAACTTCCGTATCCCCTTTCTTGAAGAACCTTGCTCATTTGTCCGATTTGTTGTTCCAATGCTTTGATCGAAGCTCCTTGATTTCTTGTTATAGTATCCGTTGAGGCTCGGATTTCTTTGATCATAGCGGTGTTCTCTTCATGTCTTTTAGCAGCATCGGCCATAATTTGCTTTAGAGTGTCATCTAAAGTCTGCCTCCTTTCTTGATAAGTGGGATTATAGTTGTTCTTTTGATAGTATCCCGGAGCAGCTTCCCTAAATCTTCCTGAAGGTTGGAATGGTTGTCCAAATTGTGTGTAGTATGCTTCTTCAAAAGTCTCACTTTCATTCTTTTTAGGGCAATCTTTAGTGTAGTGAGGTCCTTCGCATTTTTCACATCCAACTTGGGCAGCATAAACTTTCTCATCACGCTTCCTCATCTCTCTACTAATTTTATCCAATTGAGCTTGAATTGCAGCAAACCCATCAAAATTAGTACTGCTCTTAGATCTAGTAGAGGTTCCGTCGTGCCATTTTTGAGAGTGATCAGTAGCTTCTTGGATAGCTTTTCTAGCATCGGCTGCACTCATTTGAGGCACAGCTCTCTTAGCATCCAAGATTTGTCTAGTAGGCACGTCCAATCCTTGATAGAACAATATTATCTCCTGCATTGGATTTAGATAATGTTGAGGGCATTTCATCAATAAGTCTTTAAATCGTTCCCAAGCTTGATAAAGAGTTTCATCTGGCTCTTGCTTGAAATTGTTGATAGCCTCCATCTTTTTAGCAGTTTTAGCAGGTGGACAATATCTTTTCAGGAATTTGCTCTTCAAATCTTCCCATGTTTTGATTGAACTAGCAGGTTCATTCCTTAGCCACTTATTAGCAGCTCCTTTAAGCGAAATTGGAAAGATTCTTAGCATAAGTTGATCGTCAGAGACTCCTTCTGTAGTAAACAAATCTGCAGTCTCGAGGACTTTTTCAACCTTTTCATTAGCATCTTCATGTTCTGTTCCACTGAAAGCATTTTCTCTTAGCTCCTTGAGAAACTGACCCTTCAACTCAAACTTTGACTTTTCATCAAACTTTGGTCTAGCAACTCCTGAACTGTAATCAGCACGGGTTTTGTTCATGTATTCCTCCATAGTAGTGTTTTCCGTCATTGTTTCTGTTTCTTATTCCTCCTTCTCTTCAGAAAAGTAATCAAGCTCGAACGAACTTGAAATTTCAAAGCTTTTTGTGTTGAAAAGCCTTTTAAGCGAATGTAAGGCTCGTTCAGGATCTTCGAAAGGTTTAATCAAGTTCTTAGTTGAACTCCTGGTCATGCACTTCCTGAAATCATCACAAAAGCATCAGTAGGGTATGTTCAAGAAAGTATGATATCAGAAAATTAACAACGAAAATGGAATACGAAAAATAAAAGTTGCTGATATCTGCAGACGATGCGCCGTATCCAGAAAGTTGGATACGCCGTATCTTATTATGTTAAAATTTAATCAGACTTTTATTCAGAAAACAGATACACCGCTTATGAATTAGAATGCGCCGTATCAAGTTTAAATTATCAAAAATCGATTATATTTATTAAAATTAAATGCGTCGTATTAACAAAAGCTAATGCGCCGTATTTTCGTTACGTTTCAAAATACAAGATTTTTGATTTAGTAGATGCGCCGTATCGATAAAGATCGATGCGTCGCTTCTGTTTAATAATTCGAAAAACTGTTTTTAATTTAAATAGAAAATACGCCGTATCTGTTAAAACAGATGCGTCGTATGGCGTTAGCGTTTAGAAAAATTTCTTATTAAAAACAGAATACGCCGTATCTTGGGGAAAGATGCGTCGTACTCGAATTTAATAGATGCGCCGTATCGTTTGTATCAGCACAATACAACGACAGCAGAATGCAGAAAAATACAAAAAAGAAAAACAAAAATAAAAACAAAACAAAAAGAAACAAAAATTACAGAAAACAAAAACACACAAAAACAGTAAATATGCAAATTATACAATGAATGCAATCTATCTAATATACAACAGGGTTAGTGGTTAGAATCTAAAAAAAAACTAAAAAGAAAAACCTAATTAAAATACTAAATCAAATTAACAGATAATAACAATTCACTCCCCGGCAGCGGCGCCAAAAAACTTGATGGGGCGTGATGTGTCATTGCGGTTTAGCAGTATTAATGCCTACTCAAGTTTTAAATTTATATTTAGCCGACTTATCAATAACACACACACTTAACGAGCAGTGTACCCGGTCAGTATGAATATAATGGTAAGTAGAGTGTCGATCACCAAGAGTGGAACGTATTATCTAGTTATTCTAATCAGTATTTTAATATCCTAAGTTAGCTATACAACCTAATCTAACGCAAGGGGGTTCAGCCTGAGAGACTGGCACAGTTTGGTTATGATTAAATAGAAAACTAAACTAATGAGCACGAATCAGCGATTAGCACACACGTACACAGATAGATACTCAAGACAATAAGAAGACCTGTCCTGATAATTAAATAGCTTGTCACTTGTTTTATTGCTAGTTTTATATGAAGTGTATATAATTAAACCTTTCTCGTTGGCTCTAATCTTATCGGCGAGTAAACCCTTAATGATTACTTATGTCTATCCTATTTATTTAAGCGTCTCTAATAAATAGGCGAGGAAGGGGCATGGCGACCCAAGCAAGACTCAGCTAGACACAGAGGTTATCAATGCACTAATAAAAGTCACCAAAGACATCAACATATAAACTTTAATTAATGGGAAATCAATATTAAGGGGAGTGCATGATCTTCCGTAGTCACATGACACAAGCCCATCAATCCTGATGAATTAAAGCGTACTAATACAATAAAACAAAACTACTTAATGAATTGAATACATGCAGGACCTTCTTACAGCTCTTGTATCTTTATTTGAGGTGTGTCTTGTGCTGCTTGGTCGTTTGAATTCGGCTCTAGGGTTATACAAAAGGTCTAAAGTCTCCTCTCTGTGTGTCTCCCAAAATTCGTCTGACCTTGGGGTATTTATAGTTTCTGTCTGAGGGATTGATGCGGCGCATTGAGTTGATAGATGCGGCGCGTTGACTTAACTTCGCGTGGGGTCCAAGATTAATATATTCAGGAATATTCGTACAACGTCTTCAGATGCGGCGTAACTTGATCTTTGTATGCGGCGCATGTACTTTAGCTGTCTTGGATTGTAACTGGTGAAATCTTGATAGTGATACGCCGTATGTTAGAAGTATATTGCGGCGTATCTGGAGTAGAACGAGCTTGATCTTCTTCTTTGACCAAAGTTTCATATGCGGCGCATGACAGAATTGCATGCGGCGCATTCTTCAAAGTCAGGCAATGGTCTTCGAATTCATCTAAGTATGATATTGCGTCGTATCTGTTAAGTGAGATACGGCGCATCTTCTGGATTTCAGTAGACTTTTGACATCTCGCTTGTTTTGCTCCATAATTAGTCCAAAATCGCCAAGTTTTACATAGTGCTTGTTTTTACCTGAGAATTACTAAAGTAAACATTAATGTATCGATTCTCATATATAATATAATAAAACAAGTCAAATAAATAGGATAAATGATGATAATAAAATATACTTATTTGAGTTCATCAAATATCTTTTTAACCGTTCAGTCTTTTTATGAAATTCTTTTTCCTAAAAATAGTTAGCTAGATGATTTT
This sequence comes from Artemisia tridentata subsp. tridentata, assembly GCA_021014915.2. Taxonomy (NCBI): domain Eukaryota; kingdom Viridiplantae; phylum Streptophyta; class Magnoliopsida; order Asterales; family Asteraceae; genus Artemisia; species Artemisia tridentata. The sequence continues at coordinate 412,133,323 of CP139504.1, forward strand.
AATGTTGACCAAATTTCACAATTTTTAGAAGTCTTTAGAAGGTCGAAAAATAAGTTCAAAGTGGGCGGTTTGGGCTCTTACTCGACCAGACTTAAGATTATAAAACTTAGGTTTTTCAGTCTTAGCGATAGAACCATATTCAAGACACAATAACTTTATGATGACTTGATCATTTTACGAGATTCTTTTTCCTAAAATTTAGACAGCTGGGTGATCTTTAACTTGCCCAAAAATCAGAATTTATGAGGGTCGTTTGAAGGGTGAAACAAAGGTCCAAAGTTGGTGAGTTAGGTCTGGTTCTCGACAGACATTAGAAAAGGAAAACAATATGGATTTTCGATATTTAGAGTTTTTAACTAATTTTTAACGCATGTTGTGATGATTATAAATATGTTAAACTTATTTCTAATATATTTTAACATTTCTTGATCTGTTTTCACTAAATAAATAATAATAAGGGCACGTTTGGTTTTCCTGTTCGAACAGGAGAAAAGAAAAGAAATGAAAAGGTTATTTTGGTTTTTAGCCTAGTTATATTATTAGGGTTTGGTTATCATTGTTTTAAGAACATACTACCTCCGTCCCATATTAAGTGTCCATAATGGAATCTTGGAATGTCCCAAATTAAGTGTCCAGAGAATATTTTCAACCAATGAGAAGAGACTTTAGTGGGTAATAGTGATATTTGATTGGTGGAGAGTGTAGTTAGTGGAATTTCCTAAAACTTTGTGCATTTGGAAAGTGGACACTTAATATGGGACGGAGGGAGTAATAAATATATAAAAAGTATTGAAATAAGATTAGAAGACTTACCTAATAATATGGTTCGACTAGGGTTTCTAGGTGGCGAATTGGGTTCAAACTAAGGCACAAGAGCTTCCTACTTTCTTCTAGGTTTCCTATGGGTATTATTTGGATTGTATGAAGGTTGTATGATCAGTAAGGAGTGGATAATGGACTTTTTTGGATTGTGTCGAGTGGTGTTGTGAAGAAATGAGGGTTTACATGGTTTGTATTTATAGGAGGGAAGAGTTAGGGTTTGTGAAAGTGATATTTAGGTTTAGGAGAGGACGTGTAGATGTGTCAAACTCCTATTGGTTCCATTTGTGAGGAGGAGGGGGTTTTGACGTGGCCTTTGGAGTGGAGATGATGTGTTTGCTTTCTTTTCCATACAAGTATCTATCTTAGTGATGTCATGATGACGTGGAGGAGGGGGAAGCTAAGGAGGGGATATTTGGGGAAGGTTTTATGGAGAAACTAATTTAGTTGTGGTTTAGTAGGAACCAAACTAGAGGGGGAGGGTTTTGAACCGAATGGTTCTTGTTTGTTGTACATTAAGCTATTTTATGTTGTACTCTAGGGTTTTGGATAGAACTAAGTTAGTTTAAGACTTAGAGTATGTATTTATTAAGTAGAAAATTAGTTAGGATTTTATATATTTTTGTACACGTCGAATTTAATTAAAGTAGATAGAAATGGATTTTGTGCTGTAACACCCCCGTTTTCAATATACGCAGCGGAATATAAGTTTGGGGTGTTACTTCATGGTTCACAGTCATGAGAATAGAAAACGACTCAAAAAGAGACGTTTTAAATAAAATTGTTATAATTCATTTATTTAAATCAGAGTACATAATATAGGTCCCAGAGGGAGGTTCGGAAAATATGTTAGAAAAGATACATTATTCATTGAATGATAACAAAGTGGACACTCTTATTATAAAAAGAAAGTCCACAACCACTCCGTGCCGATAGCCATACTCTTAGTTACCTGAGATAAACATGCTTAAAAAGTCAACACAAAGGTTGAGTGAATCTATAGTGTTTTAAGTAATAATCAGTTTTGAACACAAGATAAATAGTAAAGAAATCAGTTCAATCATAGTTCGGTATATTGCACTAAACCTCAAGACATGCAATGCGTTGACAGTTTCCAGTCTCATTAACATAATTAAATGGTAGTGGTTTGCCCCCAAGTTTAAGAAATCAAATATAATGCATCTGTCTAACCGGCTACCACGAAGATAACCATCCGATTAGTACAAATGGGTCGTCAGGCCAATAGATCTATTCACTATATTCGCGCTCACCCTGCGGGTGACTAATGGTGCATGATATGAGGGTCTTTCAATAATAAATACAATCATAATAAGGGACAGTTAGCCTAGTGCAATAACAATCAGGAAAATACTTGTGTTCGGTTTGATAGCATGTATCTCCCCACATATTTGGAAAAACGTAAAAAGGAAAAGTGGGACTATAAACTCACCTGAAAGTCTGGATGGAAAACAAAGTTTAAATAAAGTTGATAAACGTCTCCGGCTTGCAACCTGGGTTAGTTATGTCAAGTTTTCAGTAACTGCTTCTGAACATATAAGTTTTATTATTCGTTCCGTTTGTTCGTTAAATAGATATTTCGTTCGTTCGTTATCGGGATATACATATTTTTATTTATTAGTTTTTATAAATTTTATTATAAATATATTTAAAATATATTAATAATAAAGTATATATATAAATTACGCTTTTTACCCTGTAGTTTCATGTATTGACAGTTTATACCCCTGAACTTTCACAAAATGACAATTTTTACCCCTGAACCTTTCTAAAATTACAACTTTTACCCCTCAACTTTGGTCAAATGAAAATTTTTTTACCCTTATAGTTTCGAAAATGACACTTTTTACCCCTAGGGTTTAGGTCAACTGCATATTAAATCCTTTTTATAAATCTAGTTAAAGTTTTGACATAAAATACCCTTGAACTTTCTATGTCGCTTCACCCGTCATCCTTATTCTTAAAAAAAAAAACTCTTTATATCTTATGATTTATGGCAAAACCTTTTACGACTCTTTTGTAAACTTGTTTATTAGTTTATAAACTTAATTTTTACAAAAACTCAGCTCGTGATTCGAACTCACGAGCTCGAAATAATTTATTTTTGATGCGTTTGGTTTGTTTTGTCGGGTCAGAAAACACGCAACAAGGAAAAGCCATATCTCACTCATTTCTTAACCAATTGACTTCATTCTTTTTCCTATAGTTAGATAACTAAGTGGTCTACGTTTGTACAAAAATCTAGAATTTTTAGACTCCGTTTAATGGTCGAAACTGACCTTGCAAACTCAAGGTCTGCTGCTGTCTCGACAGCTTTTAAATGTCCAAAAATGATTTCGTTTTTGATTTTAAAGCTTTTAAACTAGGGATCTTTGATTATAATTAGTATCTTTAACCTATTTAGAATGAAAAAGAAAAAGAAAATTAAGGTTTTGGATTCTAGGGTTTGTATCTTAGGTTTTAGAGTATATTAGGTGTATTTTAAGTTTGTTTAGACCATTTCTTAGCATAGTGTAATTTAAAAAAATAATTAAGGGTGTGTTTGGGTTTGTTCGACCAAAAAGAAAAAGAAAGAAAAATAATATGTAACCTTTGATTTTAAGGTTTAATCTCTATTAGGGTTTATTTAGTTATGTATTTAGTGTTATTTAAAGTATATGAAACAAAAGAAAAGAGTTGAAGACTCACCTAGGAAGATGTGGGTCGAATAGGGCAATTTGTGACCTATGGTTCTTGAAATGATCACTAGAGCTATAATCCTCCTTACTTGGCTTCCTAAAGATGTTTTTGAACTTGATGAGGGATTGTGGTGACAGAAATTTGAGTGTATAAGGGCTGTGGGATTTGGTTAGATCGGTTTTGGGGGTTATGAAATGGGTTTTGAGTGACTTCTATTTATAGTGGGATATGTTATAGCTTCTAAGGGCTTCTAGGGTTTCTATTGGAGAGTGTGTGCAAGAGTTTGGTGAGGTGTGAGGTTAATTAGGGCGCCACATGGGTAGGAGAAGGGAAAAGAAGTGTGGAAAACTAATGACCTTACATGTGACCTATTTCTAGAAGGAGAGTGGTGTGGCATGTTAGGGTTCATCCACATGGTGTCTTAGGGTTTAAGAAAAACTAAGGTTTAGTTTGGTTCTAGTTTAATTCGAACTAGGTTTTAGGATTTGTGAAGATTTGGTTCGAAATGGGCTTTAATGGTTTGTACCTTAGGCTTAGTTGAGTGGTACTCTAGGGTTAGGGTTTAGTTAGGGTTCCTAGGGTTTAGGGATTTCTAGAAATGGATTTTTAGGGTTTTGTGAAATAAGAATACATGTATCGATTTGTATATATGTGTAGGAAAAATATTTTTGTGCATTGGCTAGTTGTACTCTAGGCTTAGGAAGGTTGTACTAGGGTTTAGAAAATAGAAAAAATATAATTTTAATAATTTCTTAATTTATATAATTTTTATATAAATTTTTATTAAGGTTCTAAGGTAATTAAATGGATTTTTATGTTCTTGTGCATTCGAAGGTTGTACTATGGGTTTGAGGGTTTGTAAATTTATTATATAAATTAATAAACTTACTTTAAAAATCATTATGTGAAATTATTACAATTTATTTCTTTAAAATAATTATTATTAAGATTTACATAAGGTTTTTGTAAATAATTAGTTTGTATGCATTAAAGACTTGTACCTTAGTTTAGAAGACTTGTACATATATATTTTGTAAAAATGTTAATTAGAGTTTGTGAATTTATTACATATAATATCAGTTTTGTGAAATTATGTTTTTATCGGGAGTTATGGTGGAATTAGGGTTTCTGTGCTTTTGTGACTTGTACATTACTCAAATGAATTGTATTTTAGTATTTCTAGGGTTTCGTTACTTTTATATGTTGCTATGGTAGTTTAGGGTTTTATAAAAACTCTTATTAAATAAGAAACATTCAGTTTTAAATGTACGTTAACGAAATAACGTAAAGTGGTAAATGGAATCTCATAAAGTTTTAGGTCAAAGATGTTTAAATACTAAATCAGTGGAGGTTGGGTTGCAAGCACGTTTATCAGGAATATAATTTATGTCACAGAAGTTAAGAATTGTAATAAGATAATAAATAAATAATAAAAAAAAATTCTATGTGGAAAAAGATAAGTACTAGATAATTATATAGGGAAATCTTACAGTGGTTACATTATCCCCCCGTTAAAGGGAATCTCGTCCCGAGATTCAGTCGACGTTGGTTGGTGAATTAAGGAAAAGGTGTGGGTACTTGGCCCGGATTTGATCTTCTCGTTCCCAGGTAAATTCTGGTCCTCTTTTGGAGTTCCATCTAACCTTCACGATGGGAACGCGACTTCGCTTGAGCTGTTTGATTTCTCTATCCATGATCTCCACAGGTTCTTCCAAAAAATTGAGTTTGTCATTGAGACGAAGCTCTTTCATAGGAATCACAAGTGTTTCATCTGATAGACACTTCTTTAGATTAGAGACATGGAAGACAGGGTGTATTTTACTGAGATCTACAGGAAGTTCAAGTCGATAAGCTACTGGACCGATCCTCTCCAGAATCTTAAATGGCCCAATATATCGGGGATTCAACTTTCCTCTTTTTCCGAATCTGACCATGCCCTTCCATGGTGACACCTTTAACATAACTCTATCTCCAATTTCAAGCTCCATAAGCTTCCGCCTTGCATCTGCGTAGCTCTTTTGCCTATCTCGGGCAGCTTGTAGATGTTGTCGGATTTGCACTATCTTATCGGTAGTCTCTTGAATTATCTCGGGTCTGGTAAGTTGGGATTCTCCGACTTCTGCCCAACAAAAAGGGGACCGGCACTTTCGTCCATATAGTGCCTCAAACGGTGCTGCTTTGATGCTAGCATGGTAACTATTGTTGTATGAGAATTCTGCCAAAGGCAAATGTCTATCCCATCCTTTACCAAAGTCTATTACACATGCTCTGAGCATATCCTCCAATGTTTGAATAGTTCTCTCGCTCTGTCCGTCGGTTTGTGGATGATAAGCCGTACTCATATCTAAATTAGTACCCAAAGCTTTCTGAAGCTTTTCCTGAAATCGAGACATGAAACGTGAATCACGATCCAAGATAATGGAAATTGGAACTCCATGTCGGGAAACTATCTCTTTTAGATATAATTTGATTAAGCCCATCTAGGATTATAGAAACATTGATTGGGACAGCGGAATAATAATAAGAAGAACAATCAAAGTTTCTCCAAGGTTTTCTTTATTAAACTATAAAATAAACTACTACAAACTACTACTACTACTACACGCTCTATGCGTTACTAATCGACTCTCATGGGAGAGACTATCTATGTATGAGTTGTGTTGTAACCTAGACGCCTACCCTCTTTTTATAATAGAGGGAGGTTACAAACCATAGCTTCCCCTAGAAGCTAACTATTTATATATTAGGTCCTCATTGTTTCTTCTTTCTTCATTCTTGCTTGTGAGTTTTGTAATCTTCAAATCTGTAATTCCCGACACTCTACTTCATCAGTCTCCTTGATAGTGTCATATCCACTAGACGTCCTATGTAATTTGGTGATAAAATCCATAGTTATTCGTTCCCATTTCCATTCAGGAATCTCAGGTTGCGTCAATAAGCCGGATGGCCTTTGATGCTCCGCTTTAACTCGTGTACATGTCAAACATTTACTAACATATTCAGCTATGTCAGCTTTCATGTTTGGCCACCAGTAAAGCTTTTTGAGATCCTGGTACATCTTTTCAGATCCTGGATGAATTGAATACTTGGACTTATGTGATTCATGCATAACCACATTTCTTAAATCATCAAAGAGCGGTAACCAGTTTCGGTTCTTTATACAACGAGTCCCATCAGGACGAATTTCAAATGCTTTGTCCATACCTCTCAAATTCTCAGCCTGAACATTCTCTTCCTTTACTGCTTCAGCTTGTGCGTTGAGAATTTGGGATGGCAAGTCCAAATTAATGGTCATTACTAAAGCTCTAACTTGGAGAGGTTTAATTCGTTCCTTCCTGCTTAAAGCATCTGCTACAACATTTGCTTTTCCAGGGTGGTAACGAATTTCACAATCGTAGTCGCTTAGTAACTCTAACCATCGGCGTTGTCTCATATTCAATTCTTTCTGGTCGAGAATATGTTGAAGGCTCTTATGATCTGTGAATACGACGCACTTCGTACCATACAGATAATGTCTCCATATTTTAAGAGCAAATACAACTGCTCCTAGCTCAAGATCATGAGTAGTATAATTCTCCTCATGAGGCTTGAGCTGTCTAGAGGCATAAGCAATCTCTTTATTCCTCTGCATCAACACCGCGCCTAAACCTTGGTGTGACGCGTCGCAGTAGACAACAAAATCTTCACTTCCTTCTGGTAAAGCTAAAATTGGAGCTTCGCAAAGCTTTTGCTTTAACAGCTGGAAAGCTTTCTCTTGATTCTCTCCCCAGACGTACTTCTTATTTTTCTGGGTCAATTCCGTTAAAGATTTGGCAATCTTCGAAAATCCCTCTATAAATCTCCGATAATAGCCAGCAAGTCCTAAAAATTGACGCACCTCCGTGGGAGTTGTCGGTGTCGGCCAATTTTTGACTAATTCTATTTTGGAAGATCCACGTGAATTCCATGGCGATCAATCACATGTCAAAGAAATTGCACGGTATGAATCCAAAAATCACATTTGGAAAATTTAGCGTACAACTGTTCCCTTTTGAGTAGTTCCAAAATAGTCTTCAAATGCTCCGTATGTTCTTCTTTACTCCGAGAATAGATGAGAATATCATCAATGAACACGATCACGAATTTATCCAAATAAGGTTTACATACACGATTCATGAGATCCATGAATATCGCTGGTGCATTAGTTAACCCAAATGGCATGACTTGAAATTCGTAGTGACCGTATCTCGTTCTAAAAGCTGTTTTAGGAATATCCTCTTCCTTAACACGCAGTTGATGATAACCGGATCTTAAATCGATTTTCGAGTATACGCTTGATCCTTGCAGTTGCTCAAACAAGTCATCAATCCTTGGTAATGGATATCGATTTTTCAGCGTAAGTTTATTCAACTCTCGGTAATCAATACACATCCTAAGAGATCCGTCCTTCTTCTTGATGAATAGGACAGGTGCTCCCCAAGGTGATGAGCTTGGTCGAATAAAACCTTTATCCAATAACTCCTGTAGTTGATTGGATAGTTCTTGCATTTCCGATGGCGCTAAACGGTAAGGTGCTCATGCTACTGGCGCTGCTCCCGGCACCAAGTCGATCTGAAATTCTACCTGACGAACAGGTGGTAATCCGGGTAACTCTTCAGGAAATACTTCCGGAAAATCTCGTACTACAGTTACGTCTTCCAATCGTCTTTCATTCGTCTTCTTCTCAGTCACATGAGCTAAAAATGCTTGACATCCTCTGTTGATATATTTCATGGTTTTGATGGAAGATATTATGCTTAGTCTAGTTTTACTTTGATCACCCCGAATAATCAAAGTCTCACCTTCGAAAGGGATGTGAATTACTTTCTCGTCGCATAAAATCTTTGCATGACATTTGGATAACCAATCCATACCAACAATTACGTCGAAGCTTCCTAGTTCAATAGGCATAAGGTCGATGTCGAAGGGCTGATTTAGTAGGGTTAAGGTACAACCTTGGATTATAGAGTTAGTGCCTACGAATTTTCCATTAGCTAGCTCAATTTCGTAGGTATGGTTTAAGGCAGTGGGAGTGAGTTTAAGTAAAGTAGCGAAAGTAAGAGATATAAAACTTTTATCGGCTCCGGTATCAAATAATACTTTAACTAAATGTTGATTGAGAAGAAACGTACCCGTGACTATGTCCGGGTTCTGCTGCGCATTGCCATCTCCCAACACGTATACTCGTCCACGGGCACCATTGTTCGGATTTGCGTTCAGCTTAGGACACTGGTTCCTATAATGCCCTTTCTCACCACATCCGTGGCATGTCACGATCACCGGCTGCAGATTCGCTCCTGTCGCCTTACAGTCTTTGGTCTGATGTCCTATCTTTTGACACTTCATGCACTTAACGGTGCATGGACCAAAGTGGTGCAACAAGCATCGATTGCATAACGGCTTCGTTCTGACATAACCACTCTTCTCAGCAGGAGCGGCAGTATAGGCTTTGGCTGCTTCCTGCCGGCGGTTTTGCTGATGATGGTATTGGTTACGGTTTTGGTGGTAGTTGTTTTGAATGTGACGGTTGTTATTGGGACGATTGTCGTAATGACGGAAATTTCTGTTATCATCAAACATTCGTTTGTGATCGCTGATTCCCTGAATAGAATTTCACTTGATTTCCCGATCCATCAGCTTCTGAGCCGTGGTCATTGCTTCTTTCAGCGATTGAGGCTTTGAAACAGTAACATTCCCCTCGATACTTCGAGGTAACCCTTCAATATATTTCTCCAGCAACTTCTCGAGATCAGGCACCATAGTAGGACATAGGAGAGCAAGCTCCTGAAACCTTCTATTGTATGCCTGATGAAGCGAAAAGTGTACCGCTTTTAGGGGGTCATTTAAGCCCTAAATCGTATTTATTTGATCAAATATTGCCCTAAATCGTTCCTTTTGTCATTTTAGGTACTTTGGAGAAGAAATCTGGAAAAGGAAGCATTTTGGACGTTTTTGGAGCATAAAAGTGAAGAAAACGACAAAGTCTCAAAAATCGGCTGGAAAAGTACCTTTGACGGCGTCAGGGATTGCTCCTGACGGCGTCATGGCTTGGCAAAAGAGGTGGTTATGAAAAATACACATGATAAGCCAGAGAATTTTACAATGGAAATTCTGACGGCGTCACCCTTTAAGGTGATCAAGGCCATCACGGTTTAACTTAAAACGAGACGGCGTCAAGCCCATATCTGACGGCGTCAAGCCTTGATAAGCCAGAGCGGATTTTGGAGCACTAAAGAGGGACGGCGTCAAGAAGGCCATCCGGGAACCCTAGACACGGCGAGGTGACGGCGTCAGGATCCATAACGTGACGCCGTCAGCCCTTAAACTCTATATATAGTTTTGCAATTTTTTGTCATTAGTGTGCAACTTTGTGAGGAGAAACCCTAAGACGAATTTCTGCCATTTTTAAGGGTTTTCATACCCTCGGATCTCCCATGTTTAATTGAAGATAAGTTATCATTTAATCAATTAATATGTCTATGTGTTGTTTGATTATATCTTGTTCTTGTCTTTTGATTAACATGCTAGGCTAGATTTATCTTGTGTTTGCTTAGATCTAATGAAACCTAACTATTGATTATTGGTTATTAGTGTGTTAATAATTGTATTGGATGATTGTTCATCGATGTTAGGCTTAAGAAAACTGGCTAACCTCCTATTCGGTAACTTGCTTGAACGTCTTAAGAAACATGAACCAATGCGTACTAGGTTTTTATAGTTGTATTTAATGCATGAGCGAATTCTAGTGATCCCATGTTAGGAGCTTCTTAGCCGGCTCGACATAGGAGTGAAGTAGGAGCTTGTAGAGTTGGGGAAGTACGTACGCCACCCCATGATTGGTATTAAGGAATACACCCGTCATCCACGCAATTAATACACACTAATCAACCGGTAAAAGATAGTTAGGGAGTAAGGAAATCTAAGTAAACACATTTCTCTCCACATAAGTTTCACGACCTTTTCATTTTCAGTTATTTATTTTATTTGCATTTGTAGTTATTTGGGTTAGTTGACTAGCAACTAATTCCGCCCACTCCTTCAAACTCGAGATTTTACTTGCTTTCTAAAAAATATAAAAATACAAAAAGAATCTTCCCTCACCCTTAGACCTATTAGAGTAGTTTTTCAATCCTAACGACACTATTCCCTGTGGAGAACGATCAATCCCCCGTACTTACCACTACACTATACTACATCGGTCAGGTACACTGCCTGGTGGGGTTGTAAGCCTCTTGAGATCCCTCGAGAGGTAAAACCTGTTGTAAGGTCGCAAAACCACGCATCAATGCCTTGACATCTGTTCCTTTCACCGCTAGCTGGTGAAATTCATCTTACAACTTTTTGATTTCGGTACGGGGACAATACTTTTTCAGCATTTTCTTTTTAAGATCATCCCAAGTGAGTTGATGAGCTGCTTCTATCCCCATAGTCCGGGAAGTAGCAGACCACCAAGACAAGGCATCATCTAACAAAGTCCCGGTAGCGAAAGCAACTTTACAGTCATCATAACACCCGCTCCTTACAAAGACTACTTTGGTGTGTTCAAACCAACGAGCTAACTCTGTAGCTCCTTCTGTTCCCTTGAAGAAAGTCGGTTTGCAGTTCATGAAATCTTTGTAAGTGCACTTGCGAGCATTAGCTGACTCACTATCTCCATTGGGTCGGCTTGAGCTTCCAGTACGAGCCATTTCCGCTGCTTGAGTCTCAAGTGCTGCAGCAACACTGTCTGCAACAAGCTTTCGGATAGCAGCTTGGGACATGGCTGGTTCTGGGGATTTGCGAGACATACTTCTATTATCATTACAAGAAAACACACGTTTAGATTTTCGCATTGTGATTATATCATACACAGCAAAATATCTTAGCCATATATAGTCATAAATAAGTTGTTATTTTGTTATACATATAACAAAATTGATACAAGTGTCTTATCTATGCTACATATCTCATGGCTAACATAAAGTACAAAAGCTGTTTGATACAAACTGCATACTAGTGCTATGTCTATACTATATACCCCAAAATTTAGACGTAGCACCAAAAGATAATATATATATATATATATATATATATATATATATATATATATATATATATATATATATATATATATATATATATATATATATATATATATATATATATATGGTCTACTGACCACCAGGAGCTCCCTTAAGTTCAGCTATCATGCTAATGAGAACCTGCATGTTTTTCTGGTATAGCGCCTGCATCTCTGTAACCGTCATTTCCAAAATCGCGATCCGGTTCTGAGCTGTTGCTAATTCCTCATTCCTCTTGATCATTTCTTCTATCAGTTTCAATTCATTTTCATATACAAAAGGTATTTCGCGTCTGACCTGCTCATAACGCTTCTCGGCCTCTTCACGATTTTCATCTACCTTCTACTTCATTGCTTCTTGACCCGTCATCAGATCTTCTACTCTATACTCAATGCCTTCAATACGTTCCAATGGTAACTCGTCCAGAAGACCCAAGGCAGTCTCAATTTGTTATTCTTGCCGCTCTAACCGTGATAGGAGAGTGGAGACGGTTGGCTGTCGTTCTTGTGCCGCTTGTGAACTTTCTCCCACCTCAAACACCCGTGGCGGGGTAGAGATGTCAGGAGTAGGTGATTGGGGTAAAGCACTATATCGGGCGATAATGGCTTGGACCTCATCACTAAGCTCAAACGGAACGGATGGAGGAGTGAAATCGGTAGATGACGGTGGCGGCGGAGGTAAAGACGTTGGGACTGAGAGTTCAAAAGTAGGCAACATATATGGATATGGACGGGGTAAGGGTTAGGAATACACGAGAAGCATTCTCATTCGCGCCGTCCTTCGGATGCTCTCTGGCGGTACCTCCATAACCGAAGAGAAATCTGGTTCGGATAACTCTCCATCTGCAATTGTACGAGCTCTTTCTCTGGCCTGCATATAAGGATCATCAGAAAATGGCACAACATCAGGCATCAAAGTGTATTCGGACGGCTCTTCAGAGGGATCCGACTCTGCATCATGCCCGAATGTCGGAGAAATCTCAGGTACCACAGTAACATCTTCAGATGGATCCAAATTCGTTACTCGTCTAGGTACAGCCATGACGTCAGGTACAATCGCGACGTTTTCCAGATCCGACGTAAGAGTAATAGAATGAGGAGGAGAAGCCATAGCTCTGTAACCACCCGGTAAGTATGAATATTCCACTATATAACTAAACAATTAACAATAAACCATGTATTAAACAATTAGGTCATGGCACGGAGGACTCTGGGTAAGTTTTGTGAAAATTGGTTATAGTTCAATGTTTGAAAACATTTGGTTCTCTATAACCATGAGCTCTGATACCAATCTGTAACACCCCCGTTTTCGATATACGCAGCGAAATATAAGTTTGGGGTGTTACTTCATGGTTCACAGTCATGAGAATAGAAAACGACTCAAAAAGAGACGTTTTAAATAAAATTGTTATCATTCATTTATTTAAATCAGAGTACATAATATAGGTCCCAGAGGGAGGTTCGGAAAATATGTTATAAAAGATACATTATTCATTGAATGATAACAAAGTGGACACTCTTATTATAAAAAGAAAGTCCACAGCCACTCCGTGCCGATAGCCATACTCCTAGTTACATGAGATAAACATGCTTAAAATTTCAGCACAAAGGTTGAGTGAATCTATATTGTTTAAAGTAATAATCAGTTTTGAACACAAGATAAATAGTAAAGAAATCAGTTCAATCATAGTTCGGTATATTGCACTAAACCTCATGACACGCAATGCGTTGACAGTTTCTAGTCTCACTAACATAATTAAATGGTAGTGGTTTGCCCCCGAGTTTAAGAAATCAAATATAATGCATCTGTCTAACCGGCTACCATGAAGATATCCATCCGATTAGTACAAATGGGTCGTCAGACCAATAGATCTATTCACTATATTCGCGCTCACCCTACGGGTGACTAATGGGCATGATATGAGGGTCTTTCAATAATAAATACAATCATAATAAGGGACAGTTAGCCTAGTGCAATAACAATCAGGAAAATACTTGTGTTCGGTTTGATAGCATGTATCTCCCCACATATTTGGAAAAACGTAAAAAGGAAAAGTGGGACTATAAACTCACCTGAAAGTCTGGATGGAAAACAAAGTTTAAATAAAGTTGATAAACGTCTCCGGCTTGCAACCTGGGTTAGTTATGTCAAGTTTTCAGTAACTGCTTCTGAACATATAAGTTTTATTATTCGTTCCGTTTGTTCGTTAAATAGATATTTCGTTCGTTCGTTATCGGCATATACATATTTTTATTTATTAGTTTTTATAAATTTTATTATAAATATATTTAAAATATATTAATAATAAAGTATATATATAAATTACGCTTTTTACCCTGTAGTTTCATGTATTGACAGTTTATACCCCTGAACTTTCACAAAATGACAATTTTTACCCCTGAACTTTTATAAAATTACAACTTTTACCCCTCAACTTTGGTCAAATGAATTTTTTTTACCCTTATAGTTTCGAAAATGACACTTTTTACCCCTAGGGTTTAGGTCGACTGCATATTAAACCCTTTTTATAAATCTAGTTAAAGTTTTGACATAAAATACCCTTGAACTTTCTATATCGCTTTACCCGTCATCCTTATTCTTAAAAAAAATTTATATCTTATGATTTATGGCAAAACCTTTTACGACTCTTTTGTAAACTTGTTTATTAGTTTATAAACTTAATTTTTACAAAAACTCAGCTCGTGATTCGAACTCACGAGTTCGAAATAATTTATTTTTGGTGCGTTTGGTTTGTTTTGTCGGGTCAGAAAACACGCAACAAGGAAAAGCCATATCTCACTCATTTCTTAACCAATTGACTTCATTCTTTTTCCTATAGTTAGATAACTAAGTGGTCTACGTTTGTACAAAAATCTAGAATTTTTAGACTCCGTTTAATGGTCGAAACTGACCTTGCAAACTCAAGGTCTGCTGCTGTCTCGACAGCTTTTAAATGTCCAAAAATGATTTCGTTTTTGATTTTAAAACTTTTAAACTAGGGATCTTTGATTATAATTAGTATCTTTAACCTATTTAGAAAGTTTCTAGTTAATCCTAGGTATTTTGGACTTACAAAACAAATTAAAAGGGTGTTTGTTTGTGTCGACTAAAATGAAAAAGAAAAAGAAAATTAAGGTTTTGGATTCTAGGGTTTGTATCTTAGCTTTTAGAGTATATTAGGTGTATTTTAAGTTTGTTTAGACCGTTTCTTAGCATAGTGTAATGTAAAAAAAATAATTAAGGGTGTGTTTGGGTTTGTTCGATCAAAAAGAAAAAGAAAGAGAAATAATATGTAACCTTTGATTTTATGGTTTAATCTCTATTAGGGTTTCTTTAGTTATGTCTTTAGTGTTATTTAAAGTATATGAAACAAAAGAAAATAGTTGAAGACTCACCTAGGAAGATGTGGGTCGAATAGGGTAATTTGTGACCTATGGTTCTTGAAATGATCACTAGAGCTATAATCCTCGTTACTTGGCTTCCTAAAGATGTTCTTGAACTTGATGAGGGATTGTGGTGACAGAAATTTAAGTGTATAAGGGCTGTGGGATTTGGTTCGATCGGTTTTGGGGGTTATGAAATGGGTTTTGAGTGACTTCTATTTATAGAGGGATATGTTAGAGCTTCTAAGGGCTTCTAGGGTTTCTATTGGAGAGTGTGTGCAAGAGTTTGGTGAGGTGTGAGGTTAATTAGGGCGCCACATGGGTAGGAGAAGGGAAAGGAAGTGTGGAAAACTAATGACCTTACATGTGACCTATTTCTAGAAGGAGAGTGGTGTAGCATGTTAGGGTTCATCCACATGGTGTCTTAGGGTTTAAGAAAAACTAAGGTTTAGTTTGGTTCTAATTTAATTCGAACTAGGTTTTAGGATTTGTGAAGATTTGGTTCGAAATGGGCTTTAATGGTTTGTACCTTAGGCTTAGTTGAGTGGTACTCTAGGGTTAGGGTTTAGTTAAGGTTCCTAGGGTTTAGGGATTTCTAGAAATGGATTTTTAGGGTTTTGTGAAATAATAATACATGTATCGATTTGTATATATGTGTAGGAAAAATATTTTTGTGCATTGGCTAGTTGTACTCTAGGCTTAGGAAGGTTGTACTAGGGTTTAGAAAATAGGAAAAATATAATTTTAATAATTTCTTAATTTATATAATTTTTATATAAATTTTTATTAAGGTTTTAAGGTAATTAAATGGATTTTTATGTTTTTGTGCATTAGAAGGTTGTACTATGGGTTTGAGGGTTTGTACATTTATTTTATAAATTAATAAACTTACTTTAAAAATCATTATGTGAAATTATTACAATTTATGTCTTTAAAATAATTATTATTAAGATTTATATAAGGTTTTTGTAAATAATTAGTTTGTATGAATTAAAGACTTGTACCTTAGTTTAGAAGACTTGTACATATATATTTTGTATAAATGTTAATTAGGGTTTGTGAATTTATTACATGTAATATCAGTTTTGTGAAATTAGGTTTTTATCGGGAGTAATGGTGAAATTAGGTTTCTGTGCTTTAGTGACTTGTACATTACTCAAATGAATTGTATTTTAGTATTGCTAGGGTTTCGTTACTTTTATATGTTGCTATGGTCGTTTAGGGTTTTATAAAAACTCTTATTAAATAAGAAACATTCAGTTTTAAATGTACGTTAACGAAATAACGTAAAGTGGTAAATGGAATCTCATAAGGTTTTAGGTCAAAGATGTTCAAATACTAAATCAGTTGAGGTTGGGTTGCAAGCACGTTTATCAGGAATATAATTTATGTCACAGAAGTTAATAATACAGTGGTTATATGTGCTTAAGGGAGTTCTACTAGAAGCTTAATAGGGTCGTAATTAGGGTTTAGAAATATTGAAATTATGGTTTTGGTGTTTCCTTATGTTATATAATTTTTATGTAATTTTTATTATGTTTAAAATGTATATAAATGGGATTTTAGGATTTTGTGCATTAGGCACTTGTACAATAGGTTTAAAGACTTGTACTTATATTTAATGAGTTTAGGAAAATTAGTTTTTAAGGTTTGTGTATGAAAGAGGCTTTAAAATAAATTTATTTAGGGTTTTAATAAGGTTTTTATAAATATATGATTTCTATGCATAAAGGAATTGTACCTTGGCTTAAATGACTTGTACATTAATATTTTGTAAAAATCTCTTAGAAATAAATTATGGTTTGTGAGCTTTGTACATAAAATCATAGTTTAACTGAAATTAGGGGTTTATCGGGAGTTATTATGGAATTAGGGTTTCTATGCTTTAGATGTTTGTACCTTAGTTGAATGAGTTGTACTTTAGTATTTTCAGGGTTTTGTTACTTACGTATGTTGTTATGATAGTTTAATGTTTTATAGAACTCTATTTGATAATGAACATTTAGTTTAAACGTACGTTAACGAATTAACGTAAAGTGGCAAATGAGAGATTATAAAGTTTCATAGAGGAAATGTTTATGTGATTAAACATTAGATACGTTGAGGTTAGGTTGCATGCGAGCACGTTTATCGAGGATGTGATCTACGTCACATAAGATAATAGTCATGATCAGATAAAAAAAATTACACGTAGAAAAGGATAAGTATTCTATAATTTGGTTTATTATAAAGTAGGATTTTCACAGTGGTTACAGCTCATGACATCGACGCCTTAAGAAACATGTATCTAAAATTTGCCCCAGTAGGTGCCTTGCCAAGCACCTAGAGACCTCAAATATAGTGCATCCGTTTGTACATGGTGGTATGATGCTACCTACCCGGACGGGGGAGTTCAATCCCAATAGATCTATTCACAATATTCGCGCTCACTCGCAAGTGATTAACGATTCATGATACGGGGACTTCATGGCAATAGTAGTACTTAGTGTCAATAATACATTCAGTTTAGAATACAGTTTTCAAGCAGTTGTGATAATAATAAAAGTAAGTAGCATGTATCTCCCCCACGGGGTTTGTAAATAGTTAAACGAGTAAAAGGTGGGGCTATGAACTCACCAACGATAAAGTAGTAACAGAAACCGGAGAAGTGTGCACGTCGAGAAAAACCGCAAAAGTTACAAATGACCTATATAAAATATAACACGACTTAGGCTCGGGGATTAAAGTATATTACTTATATTTATGATTTAACTCAGTACTTGTTCTCCTAACATCTTATAGCAAGTCATGGGTCGAAAAGACGTTTACAAAAGCTTATATGGTTTAAAATGCAAAGCTGATGGAAATTTTATAAAATTGCCGCACTAATCGGGTCGCCATTTCTAAACCGTGAAGGCTAAAATTATGAACTTTATATGCTTAGAAAGGTATGACTCTGTACTATATGAAAATCAAGACCTCAAATTACTGAGAACTTCAGAACATGAGAGAAATTACCAATTTACCCCTGTGTCTCTATGAAGTTACATCCAGCATCAATTTATGTTTAGGAAAATGAGAATATCTTTTTATCTACAGTTCTAATGGACACATGGCCTGTGGGAAAAGTTTTCTACAGGTATTAGCTCCAACTTTCATATTTTTACCAACCTAGTGTTCTTTGCAACATTTTAGAGTAAATAGCCTATCAAGTCTGACATGCAATCCTGGACCAGTTTTAGTGTGGATTTTCTCTAAAAATATCCAAGATGAATTAAGATGTAAGGATTTCGGGGAAATGATCCAAAGACCAGGGGCTAACTCCTTTTATTTTTAGTTTTACTTAAAACCTTCTGAGGACAAAATGGTAAACTAATCTTGTAGCATCAAATCTGAGACAGACTATTGACCGATCAAAATGGCTACTTTTGTACATTTATTACCTCTAATACACATGCATGCCCAAGATCAATCATTCCTACTCTTTTATTCATCCAATAACTCAATAAGTCCAGGAGTTAAAAGTTTATTTTGAAGATTAACTTCAGTTTTTATAAACAAAACATTTGGATAAATCATTAACAACTAATCAAAACTCATTTTAAACCAACTCTTGCAATCACCAATCAAATCAATCCTACCCAACTATCTAACAACCTATTTCCTATGAAAACTTGAATCAAGATCTTCCAAATCACACATGCAAGAGTGGTTTTTATAACCAAGATTTTAGGCTTGAAAAACTCTAACAATGGTGGTGTTGGGATGATGATTTTTGGCAGCAAGGAAGACAAGGAGAAGAAGAAGATGAAGTTGGGTGGTTTGCTAGATTTGCATGTGTGAGAATAATGATGAGATTTCTAGATATTGGAAAGGTTAATAAGAGTGTGTAAGTGATAAAGGGAGGGGTGGACGGTTTTGGGGGCCCAAGGCAATCCCAAATCTGATATTTATTCAATTTTGGTTAATATTTAAAGTATTAGTGTGTTTGTGGGGTTTAAATCAAGCGCACGGTCTTAAAAACGCGAATTACGCAGTACCGGGTGAACTGAAAACGTGAATTTTAGAAAAGTGTTATCAAAACATTATGAAATTGTTATGAAGTGTTAAAATGGATAACTTTAATATTTCATGGGAGCCTTGTGTTTTTCCGGAGAGTTAAAATGAAACTAAAAATCAAAAACACAGGCTCAAAACGCGAGTTGTTACCAAAATTTGACGAAATCGTGAAACGAAACAGAAAATGTGAAATATAGAAATTTTTGAATACTAGTAGCATATGATGGAATATTAAACAACTAATGACATGAAAACGTATAGAAATCCTAAGCACTACTCATAAATAGCTAGAAACGCGGAAATCGCTAAATCGGGTACTTTTTATGCATAGCTTGTAAAAATAAATGTCACAAAGATAATATTTTCCTCTAGTGGAATGACGAAGGTTTCATCCGAAAGGCACTTCTTCTAGTTCGGATCATGAAATGTATTGGGCACACTACTAAGCTCTTGCAGAAGTTCAAGTCAATAAGCTACCGGTTCAGCTTTTGCCAAATTCTTGTAGGGTTCAACGTAAATCAAGTTCAGTTTTCATCGTTTTCCAAAACATAGCATGTTCTTTCGTGGCGAACTTTCACGTAACTCTCTTGACGATCTTGTACTGCTTGCAGCCTGTTGTATTGGAGTGTTGTTCCTACGCCCTAATGCGTACTAACGATTAATGCGAATGGGATTACTACGGGAGCTTACTATCAGTCGAAAGAAGTAGATGTCAATACCATGGGAGAATGATAGTTACAAGGAGCAATTAATAATACAAATGAAAGATCTTGATGAATCACAAAAATAGTAATAGAATTTTGTCGAGTGTAATGTTTTAGGAGCAAAGACTGCTTAAAAGGGATAGATTATATATCTGTATGAACAAAGAAGCAAACTGTTATCAATCGATGCAAATGAAAGGATCAATGAATCAAAACAATAAAGAATAGATTTAGATGTCCATATCATTCGTACTAGTATGAGCATAGAGTGCTCGTAAGAAAATTTGATATTCATACGAACGAAGAAGCAAATGAAAGGGTGTGTAAAAGAGAGATCAATGACTCAAATTAATGCAAATAGAAGAACCATAAATCATAATAATAGTAAAGCGAAGAGATATAGAATATTAATACAAATAATCAATTAATCGAGACAACCAGCGAATCGAACCAATAGTCAAAAGAGACCAATACTGAAGACATAATTCTAAATGAGGTTCAATAATAAACGAGACAGAAAATATTCTTTGCGAGTGTCAGATGAGAATAAATAAGGAAAATCGAAAACTGAGAAGGATAATAGACACACGATTGTTAAAAGAGATGAAGTGAAATAGACAAGAATTAATAAAGCAATAAGCGTAACAATACTTTAAATGAGAACAAATGAGATAGACAATAAATGTGAAGGCAAATAATAAAGGTGAAAGACGATAAATGTCATGGAAGAGAACAAACGGTAAATGATGAAATCCATAAATATCACGAATGTTATATGAGAATAACTGGGAAAATCAATAAATTAGAAAGACAATGTGCATCTCGAATGCTAAATGAGAAGAAGAAATGAGAACGAACAATAAATGAGAAATACAATAAGCAGCACGAATGCTAGCTGAGGGTAAACAATTAATGAGAAACGCAATAAATGCCAAAGACAATAAGCATTGTGATTGCTAATTGAGAATGAATGGGGATCAACAATAAATGAGAAAAGCATTACGTTGAAAGCATGCGTGTTAAATGAGAAAAAACATAAAATGAGAAATGCATTGAGTATCACGAAAATTGTTTGAGGTTAAATGAGAACAAATAATAAATGGTAAAGTCAATAAATATCACGAATGTTGATTAAGTAAGATCCGCACTTGGCGCCTCGAGCTTTACTCTGCTCCAACGAGACTGTAGGTTGGCCATTACAGCTCTTTTCTGCTGACGTGTAATATCTCTCATGATGTGGCATGTATGTCATCAACGATGGGATGCTATGGTGGATGGGCTCTCTGGTGATAGACTCTGGTCGAGTAGGAGGAGTAGGTGCAGTAATGGTTCTCCTCCTCGTCTTCCGAGGGGTTCTTCTTCGAGTGAGTAATCTTCTGGTTTGAGTTCACACTCTATAGCCTAGTCCTCGAATGGATTTGTCTCACCATTAGACATTAATATGTAAGTTGGTGAAGTGGGTGTCAAAATGGTAGCCGACAAGTTTCCAAATTTTGTCCTTGAAATCGAAAGATAGTATTAAGTTAAGGTAAACATTGTTGTCAAGCTTTGGTGTTACTTCCTAGCGGCGTGATTCTTCAAATCACAAAAAAGTGAAAAAGAATGAGACGTTAAAAGTCGTGTTCCGAAAGCAGGGTGTTCCAAGGCGGCACGTTAAAGTCATGCTCCAATCAACCGACGTGTCTTTAGGCGATGGTTTACAAGGCGATGTAGGTTTTCCAAAAGTATAAGACAAATGTTCCAACTCGTCTTCGAAGGCGGATAGTAAGACAACTAAGGGAAATCGGTAGAGTGCAACGGGTTTTGCGTAAAACGATGCTACGAAAAGTCATGAAAAAGTTTTAGCGAATCACGGTGTTGCTCACGATGTTTGAGAACATAAAAGAGACCATTAAAATGTAAGTGTAGATAAGTAATCGGGGAAACGAGGGTTTGAGCTCAAGCTCCGAAATAAGCGTAAGAGGTCAAAATCAGTCAAACATCTATATAATTAACCTTTATATAAATAATAGTGTATATAAGCATACTTTATATAATACCAATAGTGATGACATATGTATAACAGCATAGGCAGTCTGGTGGTATACGCGCATGGATATCGGATACGGAAATGAGAGACTCTTTAGTGAAAAATAGTTATAGTCTAGGTTTCAAAAATGAGTCAGTTCTCTATAACTGTAGCTCTAATGCCAATCTGTAATACCCCCAAAATTATCGCAGCAGAAGATAGATCACTGGGGTATTACTTCCTAGCACAAAGTAAAAGTCATGGAAAACGACCCCTTAAAAGAGACGTTTTAAAAATGTTTCACATTTGATACATTAAAACCTCAGAGTTTGCAAAGGTCCCAACAGTTTTCATAAAAACACAAGGTTTTCAAAAGATCACAAATGTTTTAAACATAACATAAATCTTTAAAATATAGTCTCTTCAACTATGAAAATATGCCGAGTCTTCAAAAGATATCCGTGCGACTCCAACCAAGACCTTTATGCCTTAAAACCTGAGATAAAACATGCTAAAAACGTCAACACAAAGTTTGAGTGAATCCATAGAGTTTTAGTAATAAGCAGTTGATCACAATATAGTTTATAAAAGCGACTAAGCAACAAATGCATAGTCTAGTAAGGTTATTATTGCACTAAGCTCATGACATCGACGCCTTAGGAAACATGTATCTAAAATTTGCCCCAGTAGGTGCCTTGCCAAGCACCTAGAGACCTCAAATATAGTGCATCCATTTTTACATGGTGGTACGATGCTACCTGCCCGGACGAGGGAGTTCAACCCCAATAGATCTATTCACAATATTCGCGCTCACTCGCAAGTGATTAACGATTCATGATACGGGGACTTCATGGCAATAGTAGTACTTAGTGTCAATAATACATTCAGTTTAGAATACAGTTTTCAAGCAGGTGTGATAATAATAAAAGTAAGTAGCATGTATCTCCCCTACGGGGTTTGTAAATAGTTAAACGAGTAAAATTTGGGGCTATGAACTCACCAACGACGAATTAGTAACAGAAACCGGAGAAGTGTGCATGTCGAGAAAAACCGCAAAAGTCACAAATGACCTATATAAAATATAACACGACTTAGGCTCGGGGATTAAAGTATATTGCTTATATTTATGATTTAACTCAGTACTTGCTCTCCTAAAATCATATGCTCATTTATTTAAAAGTCTTATAGCAAGTCATGGGTCGAAAAGACGTTTGCAAAAGCATATATGGTTTAAAATGCAAAGCTGATGGAAATTTTATAAAATTGCCGCACTAATCGGGTCGTCATTTCTAAACCGTGAAGGCTAAAATTATGAACTTTATATGATTAGAAAGGTATGACTCTGTACTATATGAAAATAAAGGCCTCACACTACTGAGAACTTCAGAACATGGGTGAAATTACCAATTTACCCCTGTGTCTCTATGAAGTTACTTCCAGCATCAAATTATGTTTAGGAAAATGAGAATATCTTTTTATCTATAGGTCTAATGGACACATGGCCAGTGGAAAAAGTTTTCTACATGTCTTAGCTCCAACTTTCATGTTTTTACCAACCTAGTGTTCTTTGCAACATTTTAGTGTGAATAGCCTATCATGTCTGACATGCAATCCTGGACCAGTTTTAGTGTGGATTTTCTCTAAAAATCTCCAAGA
The DNA here is from genome assembly GCA_021014915.2 of Artemisia tridentata subsp. tridentata. NCBI lineage: Eukaryota > Viridiplantae > Streptophyta > Magnoliopsida > Asterales > Asteraceae > Artemisia > Artemisia tridentata. Next base: position 412,156,706 of record CP139504.1, read on the forward strand.
TGAATTAAGATGTAAGGTTTTCGGGGAAATGATCCTAAGACCCGAGGCTAACTCCAAATATTTTTAGTTTTGCTTAAAACCTTTTGAGGAAGAAATGGTGAACTGATCTTGTAGCATCAAATCTGAGACAGACTATTGACCAATCAAAATGGCTACTTTTGTACATTTATTACCTCCAATACACATGCATGCCCCAGATCAATCATTCCTACTCTTTTATTCATCCAATAACTCAATAAGTCCAGGAGTTAAAAGTTTATTTTGAAGATTAACTTCTTTTTTTATAAACAAAACATTTGGAGAAATCATTAACAACTAATCAAAACTCAATTTAAACCAACTCTTGCAATCACCAATCAAATCAATCCTACCCAACTATCTAACAACCTATTTCCTATGAAAACTTGAATCAAGATCTTCCAAATCACACATGCAAGAGTGGTTTTTCTAATCCTTTAAAACTATAAGAAAAATGATAGTAAAATCATAGAAAAAAAGGAAATGAAGATGAAAATGTTAGGGAAACTTACCAAGTATATAACCAAATGAATGATGCAAGATTTTAGGCTTGAAAAACTCTAACAATGGTGGTGTTGGGATGATGATTTTCGGAAACAAGGAAGACAAGGATAAGAAGAAGATGAAGTTGGGTGGTTTGCTAGATTTGCATGTGTGAGAATAATGATGAGATTTCTAGATATTGGAAAGGTTAATAAGAGTGTGTAAGTGATAAAGGGAGGGGTGGACGGTTTTGGGGGCCCAAGGCAATCCTAAATCTGATATTTATTCATGTTTCATTAATATTTGAAGTATCAGTGGGTTTGTGGGGTTTAAATCAAGCGCACGGTCTTAAAAACGCGAATTACGCAGTATCGGGTGAACTGAAAACGTGAATTTTAGAAAAGTGTTATCAAAACATTATGAAATTGTTATGAAGTGTTAAAATGGATAAATTTAATATTTCATTGGAGCCTTGTGTTTTTCCGGAGAGTTAAAACGAAACTAAAAATCAAAAACGCAGGCTCAAAACGCGAGTTGTTACCAAAATTTGACGAAATCGTGAAACGAAACAGAAAATGTGAAATCTAGAAATTTTTGAATACTAGGAGCATATGATGGAATATTAAACCACTAATGACATGAAAACGTATAGAAATCCTAAGCACTGCTCATGAATAGCTAGAAACGCGAAAATCGCTAAATCGGGTACTTTTTATGCATAGCTGATTGCGTGGTTTTGTAACCTTACAACAGGTTTTACCTCTCGAGGGATCTCAAGAGGCTTACAACCCCACCAGGCAGTGTACCTGACCGATGTAGTATAGTGTAGTGGTAAGTACGGGGGATTGATCGTTCTCCACAGGGAATAGTGTTCGTTAGGTATGAAAGGCTACTCTAATTAGGTCTAAGGGTTGAGGAAGATTCTTTTTATGTTTTTATAATTTTATGAAAGCAAGTAAAATCTCGGATTTGAAGGAGTGGGCGGAATTAGTTGCTAGTCAACTAACCCAAAATGACTACGAATGCAAATAAAATAAAATAACAAAAATGAAAAGTGGTGAGAAACTTATGTGTAGAGAAATGTGTTTACTTAGATTTCCTTACTCCCTAACTATCTTTTACCGGTTAATTAGTGTGTATTAGTCGCGTGGATGACGGGTGTATTCCTTAATACCATTCGTGGGGTGGCGTACTTACTTCCCCAACTCTACAAGCTCCTACTTCACTCCTATGTCGAGCCGGCTAGGAAGCTCCTAACATGGGATCACTAGAATTCGCTTGTGCATTAAATACAACCATAAAAACCTTTAGTACGCGTTTGGTTCATGTTTCTTAAGACGTTCAAGCAAGTTACCGAATAGGAAGTTAGCCAGTTTTCTTAAGCCTAACATAGATAAACAATCATCCAATACAACTAACAACACACTAACAACCAATAATCAATAGCTAGGTTTCATTAGATCTAAGCAAACACAAGATAAAATTAGCCTAACATGTTAAACAAAAGACAAGCATAAGATAGAATCAAACAACACATAGACATATTGAATGATTAATTGATAACTTATCTTTCAATGAAACATGGAAGATCTCAAGGCAAAAAGCCCTGAAAAAGTAGCTAAAATCGTCTTAGGGTTTTATCCCAAAATTCCACACACTAAGCTCTCTCTCAATGACAAAAGATTAGAAAACTATATATAGATTTTTGGATCTGACGGCGTCACCTTATGCATTGTGACGCCGTCACCTCGCCGCTTTTAGGGTTCCCGGGTGACCTTCTTGACGCCGTCCCTCTTTAGCTCTTCAAAAATCCATTCTGGCCTATCAAGGCTTGACGCCGTCGGATCATGAACGTGACGCCGTCCCCTTATGATTTAAGCTGTGACGCCCTTGATTTAGTTAAAGCGTGACGCCGTCAGAATTCACATGCTAACTCACTGGCCCGTTATGAGTAAATTTCACATCCCACTTTTCTTGCCAAGGCATGACGCCGTCAAGAGATGATTCTGACGCCGTCAAAGGTAAATTTCAGCCGATTTTGAGACTTTGTCGTATTCTTCACTTTAATGCTCCAAAAACGTCCAAAATGCCTCCTTTTCCAGATTTCTCCTCAAAAGTACCTAAAATGACAAAAGGAACGATTTAGGGCAATATTTGATCAAATAAATACGATTTCGGGCTTAAATGACCCCTTAAAAGCGGTACACTTTTCGCCTCATCAAATACCCTTACACTTGAGATTTGCTTGTCCTCAAGCAAATGCGCTTTTATTCTAATCAAAATACAAGTTAGGGGTCATTTAATGCTAACATAAAAGTAATTACAACAAATAATCGTTCCACTTCAATCATAATAAGCACGGAGATTACATACTAGCACCTCACAAGCAGTGTTTAGATACTCACATCTCTCAAGTGTCATCAAAATAAATCTCATAAATGAAAACGGAAAATATCTCTCACTACCTGTCATAGCAAATAGATTACCATAGGCTTGGGAAAGGATCGAAAACCTCCTCCACTAGGCGTAAGCACCTAAGATAAACTATCAAAGAGGGCTTTTAAATGGGTTATAACGTTAGGTGTAGGGAAAAGGAAAACACGGTTTTGTTGGATACGGGATATTTTACTGGTGGCGAGTTAAAGATCTTGATCAATTACATGTACTATACAATGTTGCTAAGCCAAGACTAGACTCGATCTTATGCTAGAAACGAAATAACAAAATAACAAAAATATAAAACAAACATAAAATGAAACGGGATGGTAGTCCGTATGTTTTTTCTATTTTTCATTTTCTCATTTTTTTGTGTTTTTCTTGATTTTTTTTTTTTTTTTTTTTTTTTTTTTTTTTTTTTTTTTTTTTTGCATACACTTTTACCCTACCATCCAAAATAATACATCATAGGGGCATTGCATTCCCCTTACACTTGAATTTTTACATAACTTTACAAATACTAATCTAATGACTCGAATTAAGATAATTGAAACACTTGGAGTACTTTTAAAACATTTAGCACATATGGGGGTAATAAATGATGTTCTTCCCCATTACTCCATTATACTAGTACTTTACCCATGAGTCCCAATCGTCCCAAAACAATATGTACAAGGATATGACTCGACTTAGCAACCATGTAATCAATTAGATAATTAACTTGGGTTTTAAACAAATGTTGTAACAATAATGCACTAAAGATGAGTGCATACAAGGTAGGCTAAGGCGATTTGGGTGTACATTTTAGTGGGGTGTAAACAAATTCTTCCTTTAAGTAAAATGCTTAAAGGTCGAAACGAAAAGATAGGCTCTGAGGGGTGTACTAGGGGTATCGTGTACCAAAAATGAGTACAACGCAAAGGGTGTGGGAGAATTACTTGACCAATGTAGCCAATGTAATTATAACAAAAACACAGGTGTAAAACAATGGGTTAATCCTAATGCCTCTTATCATGTAGTAAATCTAACTACACGAATGTAGTCTCACTTGTGGCCTTGGAATGGTCCTAACGCAAGTTCTAGAATCTAAGTGCTACCGGTACACACATCATAGCATAAATGCTTTTCCTACCAATTCTAGGGGCGAACCTCACATATTTGGGGTGGAAAATTTTTTAGTGGTACGGTTTTTTGTGCTAGTCATATAACTCCTATCCGTGAGACGCTCATTAAGATCAAAGTTTCACTCCTATATGTTGTAAAAAATTTTAAATTTGGCACTAAAATTACCCTGATCAAGTATTTCTCTCAGTTTTATTACACATCTATTATTAAACAAACAAAAATCAAGCGCAATTGTATTCTCTAAAATCGTACTTTTACCCTCCCCTTACACTTAAGATGAACATTGTCCCCAATGTTCAAATAACAAGATGTAAAAGCATAAAGTAAAAGAATGAAATCAAATACTCCCCTGATTCGCTCGTTGGATAGTGAAATCACACGGTTAAATCTTCCTCCAAAGAGAATGTTGAAGCTCCATGACTAATGCATCGCCATAAGCTTGGTTCCATAAACATTTCCTTGTCCAAAATAACCTGTTAACCTGAGAAAACCAACACGAAAACCTGCATAACATCGGCGGGATAAAATCTATATATAAGGATATAATGCTTGTGGAATGATAATTTTGCAGATTCCTGGAGATTATAAGTTGGAGATTTTAATAAAAACTTTTTATGAAAACAAAACTTTCAAAAATTTCTGGAAATTAAATCTGACGCCGTCAGGTTATAACCCCTGACGCCGTCAGAAATGACCTGACAAAAATTTTCATTTTAAGTTTCCGGAAAATTTCTGGAAAAACCTTTACCTTACTTCCTGGAAATCCTGCAAAACATCACTATGACTCGATACAAGCATTTGACTCAAACAAATACTAATATGTATGCTAATTTATTATTATTACGATTCATGTTCATTTGTGTTCTAATAAACCGATTTAGATTTCCCTTACACTTATCTTTTGCAAAATACCTTTATATATAGTTAAGACGAAGTTAAAAACAAAATAAAGCATTTTCACAAATTAGTTTTTAACATGAACCAATAATAATAAAAATTAAACACACATACGGAAACAAATAAAAACAAACAAACAAATAAATAAACACACAAAGCAAATAAAACAAATAAAGCTTGGGTTGCCTCCCAAGAAGCGCTTTTCTTTATTAACGAGTCTTGTAGCTAGACTCAAAGTCACGGGGTCTACGTTTTTCCGTTTTGCTTCTCAATTGCCCCTCTAATCATCCTAACAACCTCCATATTAATTTTGTATTTAGGTCCAAGGTTTAAGCAATCTTTATAATAAAGGCTTCTCCTATTCCAAACATGGTCCATGCCTTTTTCTTTATCCTCTTCATTGATGTCCTCAATCGCACCAATGTTGTCCATGTCAAATCGAGGCACAAAACGAAACTCATTAACCCGATAAGGCATCCTATATGTGATCCTATCTAAGTGATTAGAAAACTGAACCGTGCCTTTCAAACGGTCATACCTTAAATTGGATGCCTCGATAAATGGCTTACCTAACACAACGCGAGATAGGCGGCAGTCAACAACACTTGCCATATCTTCTAAAATCATGAAGTTGGTGACAAAGGTAAAGCTCCCAACAAGGATATGTATATCCTTAATTCTTCCAACGAAGTTACAAACTCCGCCTGGACACTTGGGGTCCATCCTAGGCTCAAGTGGTGTGTTTATGATTTGGCTATAGAGGCCTGAGGACATAACGTTGATTGGGGATTCACAGTCAATGTAAGCATGCTCAACGTATTGGTACCCAATCATACATGGTATCTTCACATTCCCGGGATCACCTCTCTTAATCTTTGGGTCAATTCTAACAAAAGGTGGTCGAGGGTTATCAACTAGGTTGTTATAGTAAGCAATCTCCTTCTTAGTGGGGTATTCATTGAAACAATCATCCAACCTAGGATCTACCTTTACTTCCTCAATTTTCTCAATCAACTTATCAACCGTAAGATTATTACGTTCTAAGTAATTATCTGAGTATATGGCGGTCCCTAAGTTGTTCAAGGCATAATCAAGCTCTATATCAATCATTCTACTGAGCTCCCTGAGCTCACTAATCTCATTCTCAAGTTGGCTACGCAACAAAGCCACTTCGCCAGGTGTAAGGGGTGGATTCGCGTTTTCCATAATGGCAAACTGAATAGTTAATGAAAATCTGTTACGAACAAAAGCACAAAGAAAATAGATAGACTAAAGAAAACCTAGAAAAATAAAAATCTCACTAGAAAGGAATCTAGTGAGTAGACCTAATAGAAATAAAAATTCAACCTAAACAATAACTATTCCCCGGCAGCGGCGCCAAAAAACTTGATTGCGTGGTTTTGTAACCTTACAACAGGTTTTACCTCTCGAGGGATCTCAAGAGGCTTACAACCCCACCAGGCAGTGTACCTGACCGATGTAGTATAGTGTAGTGGTAAGTACGGGGGATTGATCGTTCTCCACAGGGAATAGTGTTCGTTAGGTATGAAAGGCTACTCTAATTAGGTCTAAGGGTTGAGGAAGATTCTTTTTATGTTTTTATAATTTTATGAAAGCAAGTAAAATCTCGGGTTTGAAGGAGTGGGCGGAATTAGTTGCTAGTCAACTAACCCAAAATGACTACGAATGCAAATAAAATAAAATAACAAAAATGAAAAGTGGTGAGAAACTTATGTGTAGAGAAATGTGTTTACTTAGATTTCCTTACTCCCTAACTATCTTTTACCGGTTAATTAGTGTGTATTAGTCGCGTGGATGACGGGTGTATTCCTTAATACCATTCGTGGGGTGGCGTACTTACTTCCCCAACTCTACAAGCTCCTACTTCACTCCTATGTCGAGCCGGCTAGGAAGCTCCTAACATGGGATCACTAGAATTCGCTTGTGCATTAAATACAACCATAAAAACCTTTAGTACGCGTTTGGTTCATGTTTCTTAAGACGTTCAAGCAAGTTACCGAATAGGAAGTTAGCTAGTTTTCTTAAGCCTAACATAGATAAACAATCATCCAATACAACTAACAACACACTAACAACCAATAATCAATAGCTAGGTTTCATTAGATCTAAGCAAACACAAGATAAAATTAGCCTAACATGTTAAACAAAAGACAAGCATAAGATAGAATCAAACAACACATAGACATATTGAATGATTAATTGATAACTTATCTTTCAATGAAACATGGAAGATCTCAAGGCAAAAAGCCCTGAAAAAGTAGCTAAAATCGTCTTAGGGTTTTATCCCAAAATTCCACACACTAAGCTCTCTCTCAATGACAAAAGATTAGAAAACTATATATAGATTTTTGGATCTGACGGCGTCACCTTATGCATTGTGACGCCGTCACCTCGCCGCTTTTAGGGTTCCCGGGTGACCTTCTTGACGCCGTCCCTCTTTAGCTCTTCAAAAATCCATTCTGGCCTATCAAGGCTTGACGCCGTCGGATCATGAACGTGACGCCGTCCCCTTATGATTTAAGCCGTGACGCCCTTGATTTAGTTAAAGCGTGACGCCGTCAGAATTCACATGCTAACTCACTGGCCCGTCATGAGTAAATTTCACATCCCACTTTTCTTGCCAAGGCATGACGCCGTCAAGAGATGATTCTGACGCCGTCAAAGGTAAATTTCAGCCGATTTTGAGACTTTGTCGTATTCTTCACTTTAATGCTCCAAAAACGTCCAAAATGCCTCCTTTTCCAGATTTCTCCTCAAAAGTACCTAAAATGACAAAAGGAACGATTTAGGGCAATATTTGATCAAATAAATACGATTTCGGGCTTAAATGACCCCTTAAAAGCGGTACACTTTTCGCCTCATCAATAGCTTGTAAAAATAAATGTCACAAGGATAATATTTTCCTAAAAATATCACATTTAACTTAAAATGACCCAAATTGATGTTTCATATATTTCCCGAGCCTTTCGGAGTGTTGTAATGTCGTTAAAGCTTAAAACGCGAGCTGAAAACGCGTAAAACGTAAACTGTGCACACTTCGCGTAGAAATAGGAAATTAAATTATTCCATATGAAAACAAGTACGTGGGGGAAAATAAATCATATTAATGGGTAGACTGAGCATAGTCTGAGTCAAATTACGGATTTAAGTGTACGTGCCACAACGTACGCGGGTAACTTTTCCGGCAAAAGCCAATTTACTTAAAATAGCATAATAAGCAAATAAAATTAGTAAAAATAATGACTTGAAATTTCTCGGTTGTTACACTTTGCTACCGGGACTTTCTTGGAAGATGCCCTGTCTTGGTGGACTTCTACTTCCCAAACTATGGGAGTTGAAGCAGCTCACCAACTTACATGGGAAGATCTCAAAAAGAAAATGTTAAAGAAGTATTGTCCCCGTACAGAAATCAAAAAGCTGGAAGATTAGTTTCACCAGCTGATTGTAAGAGGAACAGATCTTAAGGCATACAATAGGAAGTTCCACGAACTTGTATTCCTATGTCCAACTATTGTGCCTGATCTTGAGAAGACGTTGGAGAAATATACGGAAGGATTACCTCAAAGTATCGAGGGAAAGGTTACTGTCTCGAAGCCTCAGTCTTTGGAAGAGGCCATTTTCATAGCTCAATAGTTAATGGATCGTGAGATAAAGCGCAGTTCCACCCAAGGAAATAATGATAACAAGCGAAAGCTTGATGATCGGAGAACCACCCATTACCACAACAACCATCCCAACAACAACAACTACCACCACAATAGCAACAACAACCGCAACAATCAAAACAACTACCACAAAAACCGTAACAACCACCACCACCAACAGAATTGTCGGCAGGAAACTGCCAGAGCCTATACAGCCACACCTGCTGAGAGGAGTGGTTATGTCAGAACAAAGCCATTATGCAATCGATGCTCGTTGCACCACTATGGTCCATGTGCTGTTAAGTGCGCAAAGTGTCAGAAGGTTGGACACCAGACCAAAGACTGTAAAGCAACAGGAGCAAATCTGTAGCCAGTAATCATAACTTGCCACGGATGCGGTGAGAAGGGGCATTATAAGAGCCAGTGCCCGAAGCCAAATGCCAATCAGAACAATGGTGCCCGTGGACGAGTTTATGTGCTAGGAGATGGTAATGCGCAGCAGAACCCGGACATAGTCATGGGTACGTTTCCTCTCAATCAACATCTAGCTAAAGTATTATTTGATACTGGAGCCAATAAAAGCTTTATATCTCTTACTTTTGCATCCTTACTTAAACTTACTCCCACTGCCTTAAACAACACGTACGAAATCGAATTAGCTAATGGAAAATTAGTAGGCACTAACTCTATAATCCGAAACTGCACCTTAACTTTACTAAATCAACCTTTCGACATCGACCTCATGCCCATCGAACTCGGTAGCTTCAACGTAATCGTTGGTATGGATTGGCTATCCAAATACCATGCAAGGATCATATGCGACGAGAAAGTGGTTCACATCCCTTTCGAGGGTGAAACTTTGATTATCCGTGGTAATCAAAGTAATACCAGACTAAGCATTATATCCTGCCTCAAAACCATAGTACATCAGTAGAGGATGTCAAGCGTTTTTAGCTCATGTAACTGAGAAGAAGAAAAAAGAGAAACGACTGGAAGATGTGCCTGTAGTACGAGATTTTTCGGAAGTTTTTCCTGATGAGTTACCTGGACTACCACCTGTTCGTCAGGTAGAGTTTCAGATTGACTTGGTGCCCGGAAGCGGTACCAGTTGCACGAGCGCCTTACCGTTTAGCACCATCAGAGATGCAAGAACTATCCAACCAACTGCAAGAGTTATTGGATAAAGGATTTATTCGACCAAGCACTTCGCCTTGGGGAGCTCCTGTCCTATTTGTCAAAAAGAAGGACGGTTCTCTTAGGATGTGTATCGATTACCGAGAGTTGAATAAACTTACGGTAAAGAATTGATATCCATTACCAAGGATCGATGATCTGTTTGACCAACTGCAAGGATCGAGTGTTTACTCGAAGATCGATTTAAGATCAGGTTATCATCAGTTGCGTGTTAGGGAAGAAGATATTCCTAAAACAGCTTTCAGAACAAGATATGGTCACTATGAATTTCAAGTGATGCCATTTGGGTTAACCAATGCACCAGCTGTGTTTATGGATCTCATGAACCGTGTGTGCAAACCCTATTTGGAAAAATTCGTGATTGTGTTCATTGATGATATTCTCATCTATTCTCGGAGTGAAGAAGAACATGCGGAGCATTTAAGGATTATTTTGGAGTTGCTCAAGAGAGAACAACTGTACACTAAATTTTCCAGGTGTGATTTCTGGATTCACACTGTACAGTTTCTTGGGCACGTGATTGACTGCCACGATATTCACGTGGATGGTTCCAAAATAGAAGCAGTCAAAAATTGGCCGACACCTACAACCCCCACTGAGGTGCGTCAATTTTTAGGACTTGCTGGCTATTATCGGAGATTCATTGAGGGATTTTCGAAGATTGCCAAGTCTTTAAGAGAATTGACACAGAAGAACAACAAGTATGTTTGGGGAGAAGATCAAGAAAAAGCTTTCCAGCTGTTAAAGCAAAAGCTTTGTGAAGCACCAATTCTAGCTTTACCCGAAGGAAACGACGATTTCGTTGTTTATTGTGACGCATCACACCAAGGGTTAGGCGAGGTTTTGATGCAAATAAATAAAGTTATTGCTTATGCCTCCCGACAGCTCAAACCTCATGAGGAGAATTATACGACTCATGATCTTGAGCTAGGAGCAGTTGTATTTGCTCTTAAAATATGGAGACATTATCTATACGGCACAAAGTGTGTTGTATTCACATATCACAAGAGCCTCCAACATATTCTTGACCAAAAAGAATTAAATATGAGGCAACGCCGATGGTTAGAGTTGTTAAGTGACTATGACTGTGAAATTCGTTACCTCCTTGGAAAAGCAAATGTTGTAGCAGATGCTTTAAGCAGGAAGGAACAAATTAAGCCTCTTCGAGTTAGAGCTTTAGTCATGACTATCAACTTGGACCTGCCATCCCAAATTCTCAATGCACAAGCCGAAGCAGTAAAGGAAGAAAATATTCAGGCTGAGAATTTAAGGGGTATGGACAAGGCGTTTGAACTTCGTCCTGATGGAACTCGTTGTATAAAGAACAGAAGTTGGTTACCATTCTTTGGTGACTTAAGGAATGTGATTATGCATGAATCACATAAGTCCAAGTATTCTATACACCTAGGTTCTGAAAAGATGTATCAGGATCTCAAGAAGCTTTACTGGTGGCCAAACATGAAAGCTGACATCGCTGAGTATGTCAGTAAATTTTTGACATGTGCACGAGTTAAGGCTGAACATCAAAGGCCATCCGGCTTATTGATTCAACCCGAGATTCCTGAATGGAAGTGGGAAATGATAACTATGTATTTCATCACCAAGTTACCTAGGACATCAAGCGGATATGACACTATTTGGGTCATTGTTGATCGTCTTACAAAATCAGCGCACTTTCTGCCAATCAAGGAGACGGATGAGATAGAAAGTCTTGCGCAATTATATCTGAAAGAAGTAGTCTCACGACATGGAGTACTAATTTCCATTATTTCGGATCGTGATTCTCGTTTCACGTCCCGATTTTTGGAAAAGCTTCAGAAAGCTTTGGGTACTCAGTTGGATATGAGCACTGCTTATCATCCACAGACCGACGGACAAAGCGAAAGAACTATTCAAACATTGGAAGATATGCTCAGGGCATGTGTAATAGATTTTGGTAAAGGATGGGATAAACATTTGCCTTTGGCAGAATTCTCATACAACAATAGTTACCATGCCAGCATCAAGGCAGCACCGTTTGAAGCACTTTATGGACGAAAGTGCCGATCACCTGTTTGCTGGGCGGAAGTCGGAGAAACCACTGATAAAATCGTACAAATTCGGCAACATTTGCAAGCTACCCGAGATAGGCAAAAGAGCTACGCAGATGTAAGATGGAAGCCTATGGAGTTTGAAGTTGGAGACAAAGTAATGTTAAAAGTATCGCCATGGAAAGGCATGGTTAGATTTGGAAAGCGGGGAAAGTTGAATCCCAGATACATCGGACCATTCAAGATTCTGGAGAGAATCGGTCCAGTAGCCTATAGACTAGAACTTCCTGTAGAGCTTAGTAAAATACATCCTATCTTCCACGTCTCTAATCTGAAGAAGTGTCTATCAGATGAAACGCTTGTTATTCCCATGAAAGAGCTTCGTCTCAATAACAAACTTAATTTTGTGGAAAAGCAAGTGGAGATCATGGATAGTGAAATCAAACAGTTAAAGCGAAGCCGTGTTCCCATTGTTAAGGTTAGATGTAACTCTAAAAGAAGACCAGAATTTACCTGGGAACGAGAAGATCAAATCCGGACGAAATACCCACACCTTTTCCCCCATACCTCGACCAACACAGACTGAATCTCGGGACGAGATTCCCTTCAACGGGGGGATACTGTAACCACTGTGAAAATTTTACCTTGTAATAAACTATTATATATATTCTAATAAAGAATACTTGACCATTTTTCTGCGTATAATTTTTTTTTATCTGATCGTAACAACTATCTAATGTGACGTAACTCATATCCTCGATAAACGTGCTCTCATGCAAACCAACCTTAACTTACTTAATGTTTATTTTACATAAACATTTTCATATAAGATCCTATAATATACCATTTTCCATTTTATGATAATTCGTTAACAAACGTACAAACTAAACTTTTCTTATTTACTAGAGTTTCTAATGAAATCCTAAATTATTATAACAGCGAATATAAATAACTAAACCCTAAAACCTTAAAATACAACTCATTTCAATAAGGTACAAGTTACTAAAGCACAGAAACCCTAAAACCACTTTAACTCCCGATACAAACCCTAATTTCATAAAACTATGATTTTATGTAATAAAATCACAAACCCTAAATAATATATATATGATTTTTATAAAATATGAATGTACAAGTCCTTCAAGACAATGTACTAGTCATTTAAGCACAAAAACATAATATAAATAAAAATTCCATTATAAAACCCAGTGTACTTATTTTAAAGCACATTGTCCAAGTATTTCATGCATTAATTTTAAAAATAAATTTCTTAAACTTACAAAATATAAGTACAAGCCCTTAAAGCTAATGTAAGAGCATTCAATGCATAAAAACCATAAAATCTCATTTATATATTTTTAAAACTTAATAAAATTTACATATAATTAATATAACTTAATCAAACATTAAAAATACATTTTCTAAATTATTCAGACCCTGGTACAACCTTATTAAGCTAATAGTACAACTCTTTATAGCACCATATGATTTCCTTTTCCTTTTTACACTAATTCGACACATATATAAATACAACAAACCATAATTTAATTTCTACTTAACAAGTACATACACAAAACCCTAAACTAACCTAGTTATATCCCTAAACCCTAGGTACCACACGACATAGCCCAAAGTACCACCCTTTAAAGCCCCATTCGATTCATATCATTCCTTTTCTTCTTGCCTAGTTCGAATCCAACAAAGAGCAAACTAAACCCTTTCTTTTCAAATCTCCAAGCAACATATATACCACATATTATCTTCCAAAGTCCCATAAAACTCCACATGTGCTTGTCCCTTGAGAGTATAACCTTAGGTCAAATATTGTAGGTAAAGTTTATGGTTAAAAATCAAACACACCATAATCCTTTCCCCCTCCTCCCATGTGGCGTCCAAGGGACTTGTACACATCTTTATGTCCCCTTAAACCCCTAGCATGATGACTTAGCCCTCTAGAAACCTTAACCCATCTCCCTTCTATAAATAATAAACCAAACGCCCCATATTATTCTCATATTATTCGACATACATAAAAAACAGCCACACTCCCATTTCACTACTGATCAAATAGCCATTTAGGAGTTTAAGAAAGGACTCAAGAAGGATTAGGAGGAGGAAAACCGTAGGTGTTCCATTTCCAAGAAAATCACCAAAATATCCATATAATCAAACAAATAGCAAAGTAAGTGTTCTAACCCTTTTCCTTACCTTTTGTAAACTTGAAAACACTTAAAATATATCATTAAATATAACTTACTAGCAATCTAGGTCAAATTGCATGTTTTCTTTCCTTTTCTCTTTTGTCGAACCAAACCAAACAAACCCTAATTCATTTTTTTTACAAGAGACCAAGAGACCTTTGATAGGATCGTTTAGCCCGAGGTTGTTTAGACCTCATGTAGGGATTAACAATAATAATAATGAATAAACAATGTTGTACGCAGCGGAATAATCAAACTATCATTATTATTACTAAGATTTTCCTCGTCATCATCTCTACTCTAACCATACAAAACACCAAACCTAGGCATCCATTGTAGGAACTTGATGCCTAGAACCCGACCTATACCGTTTAGTCGACTACATTATTGACACACACATATAAAACCAATACCCTGTATCTCTTTATATACTAGAGATACCTAGGGTTTACAAAGAATATTCCTAGAATAATAAAAGATTTGCTGTAATCTTTTCTTTCTATGAAGTTCCATCCTTTGTCATCTTTAGTCCTTCATCTTTCATCTTTTGTCCATATCAACTCAAAGTAATAATTCTTAACAATCTTCCCCTAGTTGATATGACAAAACCAACGATATGAAAGATGATCTTCCCCTTAATCCATGCATATCATCAAGGATCTTCAAGCTGCAATCTTCAAAATATTCTTCTTCCCCTTTTTGTCATCATCAATTAGGGGACAAAAATATGCAACCTTGATCATTACACCACGAATCAATATCACACGTCCAATCCATCATTCCAATGTTTCAAATTACCCACCATTAAGTTTTCCGCACTATAAATGAACTTGAAACAGTAGAAATCAAAACCAGCCGTAGGAATACCAACTAGCAGTAGAAAAACCTTCACCTTGATGTAGCATAACCTCGATGTATTGAAGAAGAAAATCAACCATTACCAATTCGATGCTGAAGTAGAATAAACCAACCTTGTGTCTTATAAGGAGATCGCAATCTCCTGACAAAAATCACTGAGCACAATAACGTAACTCCTTCAAGTGTTTTGCCAATTCGTAGTCTTGAACGAACGAATAACTTATCTTTAAAGTGCTAACCCCACTTTAAGATATAATAAGAACACAATCTTGAAAAATTCCACTTCATCGTCAAATAAGTAATAACCAATCTTCATCACCAATAAATGAGATAAATTCGAGCCATTTAAAACCAAAATCAAATCCAAACATTGTCTGTGTGTGTGTTACTTCCCCTGTGTGTGTGCCCAATCTCCAAAATCAACTGAATATGCTTCCCCTCACTTTTAGACTTCCATGCTCTAGCAGTACCAAACAGCAGTACAAAGTTTATAAACAGCAGTATAAAGTTCATAAACAGCAGTACAAACTGTTCATCCTTCAAAGCTAGCAGTACAAACTGTTGTCGACCAGTACTAACACAAAATACCAAGCAGTACTAACTGTAACGTTCAGATTTTTCTTGCCTATAAATATCAAACCCTTTCACAGTTTTAGGCACCCTTCACACACAGAAAAATCCCCTAGCTTAGTTCTCTCATACCTTTCACTTCCTTAGATTAGTTTTCTTTGTTTCAAGAGTGATCCAATCATCCTTCAAGTGATCCTCTTCATACCTCTTCACTAGCAAGAGAAGAACACAAGTATCCAAGTAGATACAAGGTGTTGTCATCCCTCTTCATTAGCAAGAGAAGAACACAAGTATCCAAGTAGATACAAGGTGTTGTCATCCCTCTTCATTAGCAAGAGAAGAACTCAAGTATTCAAGAAGATACAAGAGTTATAGTTGTTAGGTTTTGTAACACTTGTTACAACCTTGTTGTATCTTTGCATACATCAAGCTTTCTTATCTTTTGTGAGTGAGAGTGAAGATCAAGTGTGATCTATAGAGATAGTGAACATCTCTTATAGCCATTGGGCTTGTGTGATTGATCAAGAAGATCAAGGGTCGATAGATTAGTGTTAGTTGAGTAGAGTGAAGTGAGTGTTGATCATTGTGATCGTGTTGAGATCTTGGTGATCTCTTGAAGCCACTGGGCTTGAGTGTTTGGTCACATGGACCTTGGTAGATTGGTGCTAGCTAAGATTAGCACTAGACATTTAGCTTAGTGTCGGTAATAGGATAAGCGACGTGTACGGTTTTCTCCGCCAGAAGGGAGGTTGTTGATATAGTGTTTGAAACTCTCGAGTGTGGTACTCGGGGAGTGGAGTAGGGCGAAGAAGAGCTTCGTAGCCGAACCACTATAAATCCTCTGTCTCGGTTCGATCTTTCCAACTCTACTCTTTACTTTTATTTGTTATTATTACTTAGCTTAGTGTGTAGTTCATATTGGTGTTTATTGGTTACACATAAAGTTTGAATCAAAGTTTCCAATTGCTAACTTTTAAAACAAGATTTTTAAAAGAATTTAAAAACGATAAACTATTCAACCCCCCTTCTAGTTTCCCACAATTGGTATCAGAAGCCACGTCAGTCAAGTCTTTAAAGTATATTGTATTTTAAAACTTGAATCGATCAATGGATTCCGACAAATATCTAGAAGGGCAATCTATGCAAAGACCACCACTTTTCGAAACCGATTGTTTTATATATTGGAAAACAAGATTCGAAACGTATGTGAAATCAAAAGACATTGATCTTTGGCATGTTATTACCGAGGGTGACTTTCAACCTATTCAAATAAATCCGGAAACTAAAAAGGATGAAATAGTTTCTTATGATAAACAAAGTGATGAACTTAAAAGGAAATTAGCCAAAAATAATGAGGCTAAAATGATGATTTATAATGCTTTGCCTAAAAAGGAATTCGAAAGAAGTTTCATGTGTAATACGGCAAAAGATATTTGGAAAACTTTGTTAGTCACTCACCAAGGTAATAACCAAGTCAAAGAGAACAAGATAGATCTTCTTGTTCAACAATATGAACAATTCTCCATTTCGGAGGATGAGTCAATAGATAATGCTTTTGCTAGATTTAATAGTATTATCACTAGTCTTAAAGCTCTTGATGAAGGTTATTCTAGTAAGAACTATGTTAGGAAGTTTCTTAGAGCTCTACATCCTAAATGGAGAGCAAAGGTCACCGCTATAGAAGAGTCAAAGGACTTGGCGGCATTGTCACTCGATGAACTTATAGGAAATTTGAAAGTTCACGAGATGATCATCAAGAAGGACTCCGACATTGTCAAAGGCAAAAGCGAGAGAGTTAGATCTCTAGCATTAAAAGCCAAGAAGGAGTCCAGTGATGAGGAATGTTCGAGTTCCGGTAGTGAAGATGAAGAGTACGCACTAGCCGTTAGGAACTTTAGAAAGTTCCTTAGGAGGAAAGGTAGATTTCCTAGACAACCTCGCGATGAGAAGAGGTCATCCCAAAGAAATCATGATGAAAGAAAAGGGACAAGTGATAGGAAATGCTATAGATGCGGAGATCCTAATCACTTCATAGGAGAATGTCCTAAGCCACCAAAATTCAACAACCAAAGAGCCTTTGTAGGAGGCTCTTGGAGTGATAGCGGTGAAGAAGAAGAGAAGAAGCCTAACGATGAAAAGTGCCTAATGGCTCAAGCTTCTAACGAGGTACATTCCGACTCTTCTTATTATAGTGATAATAATTCGTCAATAGATGATAGTGAATTGCATGACGAATACAACAAACTATGCGTAGTTAGTACTAAGATCTTAGGTAGAAACATAAAACTTAAATTAAAACTACAAGAACTAGAACTACAAGTCCTAGAACTAAAAGATCAAGTCAAAAGACTTGAGAAAAACAAGGAAGTAGACTTAGGATGCGGGTCATGTATAAGTCTTCAAGTAGAAAATAAAAAACTTAAAGAAAATGCTTTAAGAATCATTAAGTTTGATGAAGGAACTAAAACACTTAATGATATACTTGAAAACATTAGATATAGTGAACATGACCGTTCGGGTTTAGGTTTTGACCCAAATCAGGCTTCTACAAGTGGTACCAAACAAGTTAAATTTGTAATGCCTGAAACGTCTAAGTCTGAAGGGGACGGCACCACTAAAGGTACAGACGGCACCACTAAATTTAGTGGTACCGTGGTACCGTCTGGTGCTGAAGACGAAACTGGGTCAATTTTAAAAAGTAGCCTAAGTCCTAAACCGAGCCACATAGTTAAAAATAGTTCTAGTGTGTCTACTCCAAGTAAAGGGGAGGTCAAAAGCTCTTACAAACCATTGTCATCTCCCGAACATGGATTTGTAAAGCGTGACACTAGGTCGACTACTCCTCCGCCTAGAAAGGTGAACTCTCCCAAACCTCGGTCTAGAACTCCTCTATCGAGAGGTAACTTTAGAAGACAAAATCATCCAAGTAACTTTCCCGTAACTTGGAATGATCGTCCATCAAAAGGTTACTTACCATGGGAAATGTGTCCTCCATTCTCACATCCTAAACTAACGCAACAAATGCGTAGGATGTTTGACTCTAACAACTTTAGACCCATGAGATATTGGGGACCAGATGTTTGAACTTTTGTTTTGCTAGGAAAACATGAGTGTAAATAAATTATGGAGTCTAACAAAAGGAGTATGATGTGTTATCAAACAAGTCTGGTGACGCAAAAGTCAAGTCGTGTCTTATATGCTCAACATTCAACAAAGGTAGTCTAATCCTCTAGTTTTAAGAGCAACACCCCAGGCACAGGTACGCTTTCTTAAAACACCCTTTGTTAGTAGTAATGTTTGAAATGAAATAGTGTAGTTAGAATCTAACATGGTAGGCACTATAACACAGAAACTTTATTCACATCTCATCATGTCAAACTCAACTTGTCCAGAAATGTTCGATGATCGCTTGAAGATCATGCGTGACAAGTTTGAATTAAGCATTGATGAGTGAATCAAGTTTCCTTCCTTGCACATAAGTAATCTTGCCTAAATTAAGTACCCCTTTAAACTTATGTATACTATATGTATGAGATACATAGTTTAAGTAATAGTCTTAATTGACACTGATGCCCATATCCGCAAAAACGAAACTCACAAGAGACGAAGAAGGTGAGTGCGCGGATAGAACTAGGTTAGGGGCATAATAGGTGAAGTAGTTTACCTAACGGCAAGTAGGTCCATTATCATGAATAGTGTTTGGCTTTGTGCCCACTTGTAAGAAGTGCCCCAAGACTTCTTACATCAAAGTGTTTGATGTATCATCCGATACATCAAAGGTACTACACACTTGAGATTGCGATATCTCAAGGAGATTGATGTAGAAAATGTTTCTATACCAACTCTGATAATTTGAGAATTAATGTGGATTGAAACATAAAGAGTAATGTTTGTACCTTCATAGGTTTGTTAACAGACATCTTGGTTCCCCAAGAAACAAACAACTCTCGTTGTCTCCACGACCGAAGCCGAGTACGTAAGCGCCGAAAAGGCATGACAACAAACACTATAGATGAGACAACCCCCTATGAAGAGTAGCAGTCAAGATGCCATTAGACTTGACCGGGAACCCTGTAGTTTGCTCATGAACGAAGCTCATCGAAGTACGTCATCTCCTCCGTCTCTTGAATGACAACATCGTCAATACTCCAACCAACACGTTCTCGTCACCCCACTCATGACTATTTAGATAATTCTTCTGAATTATTAAAGTCATCGTCCACCTCTCTCCTCATGACCTCTTAATAATTCTCTTGAAATATTAACGTCATGCCTCACGTCTTGTTCTATGACTCATTTTTCATTTCACTCACATCGCCTCATGACTCTTAAGTCATTCCTCTCATTCCGCTTATGACTATTTCAATATTTCAATGGAAATATTAAAGTCATCCCTTGCGTCATATCTTATATACGTTTTATCCCTTCTATGACTCCTCAAATATTTCACAGGAAATATTGAAGTCATCCTCTACGAATCACCCATGACTTCTTAAGTCATCTATCTAACTCGTCTCATGACTTTTAGAAATTCCTCTAGAAGTTCTAAGTCATTCCCTCACAACTCGTCACATGACTTCTTGAATATTTCACGGGAAATATTAAGTCATTTCTCATGTCTCGTATTCCGACTAATTAAATATTTCATGGGAAATATTATAGTCATCCACCAAAACACGACTCATAACTTCTATTTATTTCACGGGAAATATTAGAAGTCAATCCTCATCCAATGACAACTTAGTCAATTTCCTTGGAAACACTAAGGTCATTCCTTGTCATCCCGTCTAATCGTCTTTCGTCAAAAAGTTTATTAGGTATAAACTTTTTCCTCGTGTCAAAAAGTCTTACTAAATAAGTAAGATTAATCAGCCAAAAGTCAAAACGGAAGAAAAAAATTGGACCATCAGATATACGGCTCCATTAAAGAGCCACAGCTCCATTAATGTTTAATGGAACCGTGGAGCCGTGCATCTGAAAAACGCGCCCATTTCCCTTTCTTCTGCACAGACTTTCCAAACACACCCAAAAACACTTTCACTTGCTGTCAAAACCGAACCATAACACCTTAATTCAACTAAACTCTTGCAAATCAAGATTGAGGCATTGTAATCAACAAATTTTAATCACAACATCATTAATTGTAAGTAAATCACTCTTAATTTCGTTTAATTTGAGTCCAGGGTTTGTTCTTGAGTATAAATCCGAATTGGGGATTTTCAAAATTAGTTAAACCCTTGTGAAATTAAGATCTGCTCCACATCGACAGAAAACCTTGTTTAATCCCACGATCACGAGCCCCTAGGCTCTGATACCACATGATAGGATCGTTTAGCTCGAGGTTGTTTAGACCTCATGTAGGGATTAACAATAATAATAATGAATAAACAATGTTGTACGCAGCGGAATAATCAAACTATCATTATTATTACTAAGATTTTCCTCGTCATCATCTCTATTCTAACCATACAAAACACCAAACCTAGGCATCCATTGTAGGAACTTGATGCCTAGAACCCGACCTATACCGTTTAGTCGACTACATTATTGACACACACATATAAAACCAATACCCTGTATCTCTTTATATACTAGAGATACCTAGGGTTTACAAAGAATATTCGTAGAATAATAAAAGATTTGCTGTAATCTTTTCTTTCTATGAAGTTGGTACGGAGTGGCTGTGGACTTTCTTCTTATAAAAAGAGTGTCCACTTTGTTATCATTCAATGAATAATGTAACTTTTATAACGTATTTCAAAACTTCCCGTTGGGACCTATATTATGTACTCTGATTTAAATAAATGAATGATAACAATTCTATTTAAAACGTCTCTTTTCGAGTCATTTTCTATTTTCATGACTGTGATACTTGAAGTATACCCCAACTTATAATTCCGCTGCGATTATCGAAAACGGGGGTGTTACATGTGACCAGTTCATTCAGTTATGTGACCAGTTCATTCGGTCATGTATGTACATAGCAGTTGAGCCAGTTCATTCGGTTATGCAGGCATAAATATTTGAAGTACTTGTGTCCATGAGAAAATAATCAAGTATATAGCAGGTAAAAACATAATGCATTCGGGTAGCCAAATCAAGTATTTCAGTCAAACATCAAAATTTGCGTAAACAAGTCACGTATCTAAATAAACAAGCATTGAGTTTAGTTAAAAACGAGCATGTATTCTCCCCAAAAACAGTTATAAAACAAGTAAAGGTAGGGGCCATGAACTCACCTCAGCAAATAGCAATTTGATAGTGAAAAGAATCAAGTAGTGATAGTGAGCGGCACCGACATGCGACCTAGATTAGTATGACAAGTTTAGTTCTCAGTTTCAGTTTGAGACTCGATGAGTTTAAAAGTTTCAAAGTGTTTGTGTCATTGTTGCTTGTGTGGCAGCATTTAAGTTGAAATAGTTTTGGTAAATATTGGCTAGCATTGGCTTTCGGAAGTGCTTAAGTATACATGTACAATTAATAGAAAGTATCAAAAAACGAATAAGTCTTTGGTTCGTCAGTAACCAAAAGACGATGTTCGGAAAGTAATCGCATATAAACAGTAGATGAATTTGGATTATAAGAATGTCGTTTAAAAGTATATATATATATATATATATATATATATATATATATATATATATATATATATATATATATATATATATTATATATATATATATAAAATAGAAGTGTGTAAAAGTTATATTCCAAGTAATAGTTTTATCAAAAGTGTCTGTATTAAAAATACACTTATAAGTTATAAGTGTAGGGTTTTTAGAAAATTCGGCCATGACCCCGTGTATATGTTTTAGTTATACGTGGTGACCAAGTGTCACGATGAATAACATACCGTTGTTATTAAAATAAGTTTCGTTTAGTATGAGCATATCATTATATGAGATATTGATTAATCATTTAAAAAGTAAGTTTTGAGTATAGCTTCTAATATGTTTATAAAGAACGTCTGGTAGACTTAAAATATTTCATGAAATAATGTCGAGAGCGAGTAAACGAGTGAGTCGTGAACGAGGCGCGAGATAGTCCAAGGAAAACAAGTAATCGTAACTCGATTAGAATGACGATTCGGGTATACGTTATACTACGCCATCTTATTTGACAAACACCTTGCAAATTTTTATGTTTTTTCAAAAAGTCTATACCTGTTTTATGTTTTATACAAACGGTTTCAAACGCACCCTATTTAATTATGACAAGTAGGCGTTGTCCCAAAAATAAAACAAACCTACCCTTAGGCCTGCTGGGCTCAACACACAGACACAAGCCCAACGCATTAAAATGAATATTGGCAAGCCCATATCAGTCTCAGTTCAAAAAGAAAAAAGAAGATTTCAGTTTCAGTTTACAAAACGAGAGGATTTAATGTTTTACCTGCTGGTGTCGTGTATAACAAAGAAAGAAAAAAAGAAAATAAGTGTCCGATATACTAACTACTTTCAAGAAGACACAAATATTGGAGAGTGAGTTTTGGCCACACCGAGGCTCGAACCTGAGACCTCTTGGTGTGGGGCGTCGCAAAAGAGGAAGTTAAAATAAGCTAGATCAAAACATTTCAATAAACAGTTTCAATACTTGAGATACCAACTGAACCAATAAGATTTCCCAAAACACTATCTACTTGTTTCTAGCATAATCGACCAGGGAATAATTCCGCGCAAACCAAAATAAGCAAAACACAAGGTTAAGCATAACTTATAACCAATTAAGCCAGACTCACAATTAAGCACCACTTCCAAGCAATAAGCCAATCGGTTTTAAATAAGTATACCACACAAGTTTTAATAGCAACAACCAAAAATTAAAACGAAAATAATTCATTCACAGATTTATGAACAACCGATCGATAAACATAAATCAACTAGAGGTGGCAAAATGGGCGGGCCGGGCGGGCACGGGCACGGGCTTGAACGGGCACGGGCTAGAATGGGCACGGGCTTAAACGGGCACGGGCTAAACGGGCACGGGCTAAACGGGCCCATGTTATACAAATCGCTTTATAGAAGACCGAAAATGACGAAATAAATTACTTAAACGTAATACCCCATTTATATTTAAAAAATTAAATGTATTGTATATACAAGTTTTTCTTCAAAAACGATTATAATGTTCTCTAATTGAGAGAAAATATGTGCCCGTTGTGCCCATTTAACTTTTCAATGGGCTAAATGTGCCCATTTCAAAAGAAAGAGGGGGCTAAATGTGCCCAAATCTTTTACAAAGTAGCCAAAATTAGCCAATTTTTTTTTTGGCACAAATTGTCACATCTAAAATCAACACAAGTTGTACAACTGGTAACACCAAATCAAAATAACAAGTTAATATCAGAAAGTTTCAAATGGAAGGAAATTTAGGAAACCTCTATTAAAGTGAGTGTGGTTGGCTCGAATAGAAGACCAGAAACACGAAACCCAGATACAAATTATAACCCAATCGACTTCAAGCAAAACCCAAACAGCCGATTGCAAATCGAAACCCTTGTTCTTGTGAAGATTTGTAAGTGAGATGAGATTTGAGTGTGTGTGACTCTTCCTGTTACTTCGACTGGAATAAAAAGGAGAAGAAGGAGGTAGCTTTGACTTCTCCTTTAGGATATGAAGAGATAGGGTATAACCATTTTGACCAAAGGTGTTTATAAGTCTTTGTTAAAGCTTAAAATTACTCTTTATCACACAACAAATATTAGAATAATAGAAGATTAGAAGAAAGATGGAGATGGGATGGTAACTTCAAGAGATTAGATTAAGAAATAAAGAATGAGAGATAAAAGAATGAGAATACCCCTTGAAGCAACACACACATCCAACCCTTCCAAGTGAGGGGAAGGGTGCTATTTATAGGCTTCAAGGATGGAAGGCTTGGGTGGGCTTGGATTAAGCTTGCGCCTTTTACATGGACTATAATCATACATTTAATCTATAAGGTTAATCCAAGCCCATTGACTAAATTAACTAAACTAAACAACGACACACTTAATTAAACTATTACAATGAAAAATGACCATCACTTTAAAATAAATCCTAACAATCTCCCCCTAAGGGATGGTCATTCAAATGATGCTCCATGTGAGATGGTCTTTCGTCTTCAATGTCTTTGAGCTTTGAGTGTCGTTGTATAGCAGTCTTTGTTTTTGGTTCCTTCATGCTATGTGATCTTCAAAGTATCGTCTTTGAGGTTGTTCTTGCCTTCGATCAGCATCTTCATGTGATTATGCGTCGTGTCCTCCAACATACTCATACATCTTGGACTTTACACTTATGCAAACAATCTCCCCTTTTCTTTCATCATTTGATATATGAACTTGTTCTTGACATCTTGATTAGCCTTTTGACTTTGACGTTACACTCTATCTTTAACTTGATTTTTTTTTGTCTTGAACTTTTACACTTGAGCTTTGTTGGAGATGTTCTTCATAAGTATGAGTATGCTGAGGTGAAGATGATTGATGTATGTGGTGATGGTTAATGGATGTTTATGGGTAGCTGCATAAAACCGTTAGTAATAATCATCCAGCGCTTACAGGTTGGGACTTTGAGATTGTCAACAGCATAGTGTGAAGACTTTCTCTAATCCTTCCCTAGGCCGTTCTGAAACGGATACCCCCAAGAGGGCTTACACGGACACACCGAAGTGCACCCACGATTCAGTGAGTCGCTGGAGATCACCCCACGACTGTAGACCGTTTGAAGCACGTAACCATCATGATGTAAATGGCAAGATCCTTGGATCTCATTAAGACTCTTACAACTTGTGTCCTTTTTGGCAAACACAAGTGTATCATATTGGAAGTGTTCCTAACGAGATATTTTGATGAATCTCATGGCTCTAGACTCTATTGTGCGTTATGGTTTTAGTAGTCGGAGGCATGGAGCAGAGTGCCACCTTTTCAATATCAACACATCTCGGAATGAGAGGCCGATAGATTATGCAGTGTTCTCCGTGAGAATGAAACAAATATCTTTTGAGAGATATCTGAGTGGCTAGGAGGGGTGGTGCAGCGCGTCACTGGGTCCATGACGTCTTGTCTTCAATATCAGTATCACCTTAGTGAATACCGATAGCAGATGTATTGACCCGGTTTCTGCCCTAAGTTTTCATGGAGGGCTATTTCTTTTCACCCTTACATTAAACTTTTCTTTTTCATTCTTCAACCCCTTCTTTCCCTTTCTCATTTACTCCTTTTTTCAATCATACCTAAGGACTTCTAATTCTAATCTATTGGAATTGTCCTTGGGTAGATCCCTCCGGCTCTGGCGGATCATAGGACATAAACCTAACCATAATCACCTTATTACTCCATGATTATCCTAGATTTATTGATCATATGCCATAAAACCTTTTGTGAAAATCTCTCAAAGTATTTATGAATAAACACATTTTTGTTAACACTTCGAGAGTTTTTAGATTTTTGAAACACTCCCCCTTCACATGTGCTCATGCATTTTTTAAGTAAAATTGCACATGTTGGGTAGAGTTCGCACATTTGAATTGATCGATATTCAATGAACATGACCTTCGCGAGACACGCTTACATCACTAGTTAGACTAGCTTGAAATTATTACCCGTCCCGGTCATATTCAATGATCATCTCTCGAATTGGTACATTCTACTCAGACAAGTCCTTCGCGAGACACGTTTACATCAATGGATAACCATCTTGAAATTATTACCCGTCCCGGACAAGTCTTTTCGATAACGGACAATTAGGTTTCGTCAATTCGAGGGTTAGAACTGAGTCTGTCTGGAGAGCATACTTTGAGATTCCACGAACTTTAAACCTTTTGATCACATTTTAATCACGTCTTCTCCCCCTCAAAAATAGCATGCAGTGATATTTTTGATATCAACTGATTAAAATAAAATTTTTTTGGAGAGAAAGACGGATTTGAGCATGAAATTGGAACATTTTTGTTTTTCTACTCCCCCTTAAACAAAGCATATGGTTAAACATTTTAGTTTAAAAGCAGTTTTAAGGGTTTAGGAGGGAGTTATCTTGAGCACTTTATGAAAGATTTGGAAAAATCTTATTGAAAAATCTTGAAGAAAATGTGCTCAAGATAGAGAAGATTTTGAAAATCTTTGAAGATATGGTAGGAGAAGTATCTTCATTTGTTTTTAGGATAAGTGTTTGAAAAAGAGATTGGTGTTGCACAACACTTTCCTTTATTTGAAGTTCGGGTTGTAAGCTGAAATACTTACAAGCCATTAAATTAAGCGCGGGTTCTGGAGTGAGTCTCTCAGAAGCCATTGAGAAGAAATTTTGAGAAACGACATGTTTTGAAAACATTTAAATGAACTCTCGCTCAAGCATCTGTACATGCCCGTATCATTGTTGAATGACATTTCTAGGTACGTACAGAATATCGATTATACGAGAGACATGCCGGAGAAGAATATTTTTGAATTTTATATTTTATATTGTTTTTGTCTTTTTGGAAATTTTCTATTTTTATATTTTGCTTTTGTTGGTTTTTCAAATTTTGTATTTTGTTTTTGTTTGTTTTTTATAAAAGAAATGGAAAATCAAAAATAGAAGATAGAGAGAATGATTTTGAAGAATTTACAGAATTAGAACCCTCTGATGAACTGGGTTCTGAGATAGTTGAGTCACCTGCAACCAAAGATGAAGAGTATTCACAAATAACAGTGTTAGAAGAACATGAATCATCACTCTTAGGGTGTTCACTATCAACGGTTGTAGTGGATTCTTCATCCCTATCCTGATGATTTTCACTATTATTTGTCTTGGTGTAGCTATCAAGAATCTTTCCTGTTGGAATCCATCTAAGACCAACTGTGTTAAAAACTTTTCCCGTGGGAATCCACCTAAGGCAGGATCTAGGAGTTGTTTTCTTTTCAGATACAGCGAAAGTCTCATTTTGAGAAAAACTACGTCCTGTAGGGATCCACTTGGTAGAATTCTTAGCTTTTTGCTTCTTATCAACGGGTGTGTTTCTATTTGGTGTCTTAGAGGATTTTGCCTTAGCACGCAAATTTGCTTTCTTGATATACTGTGCCACACATGCATCATGATTAGCTGAAAAGACACATTTTTGACATGTAGGACAGACAAATTCAACATTCTTGTTCAAAACAGCAACCTTAACTTTGTCACTACAGTCATTTGATGCTTGTTTTCTGTTTGAAGAGGAATTCTTAGTGTTGCATTCTACTTGTTTAACATTTTCTTTTTCGCAACTACTCTTAGATGCAGGCCAATCCCTAGTCTTTTGTTGAGAGTTCCTAGGTAGTGGTTTACAACTACTAGCAGTGCCTTGTAATGTTGTAGAATTCATCACCGTAGACGGTGTTCCTAAAATTCCATCTTTTCGAATCTGTGCCTTTTTCCTAGCTTTTTCTAGATAGGAATTGTGGACCATGTTGTTTGAACCAACAGATTCTTTAACATTATTTGTGGTCACATTTGGTGAGCAATTCCTGGGGGCACACACATTAGGATTCAACTTGTTGTCCTTTGTATTTGTAGTAGCATTTCTAGACTCTTTTGGATTATCTTTTGCACTTTTGTCTATCGCCCTATGTGATTGAGATGTAGAGGCAGACAAAGTAGTGGGACTAATCCTATGAAGGTCAGGTGCTATCACATTTGAGTTTTCGACAACAGCTTTTCCTTTTCCTTTCGCAGTAAACTTGGGCAAGGGTGTTGGAGTGACTGGTTTTGTCAAATCAATTATCACATCAGCTTTCGGAACATTTTGAGAAATTGATATTTTTGGTTTTACAACCTGTTTGTCCGAAGTTGATGGTTTTGCAAACTTAGTTTCCTCACCCTTCCCTTTTTGACTTTCAAGCTGAGACTTCAAAAGATCAATTTGTTCTTGCATGTTTTTGTAAGAACGCTCATATGACAATTTGTCATACTTGCATTCTTCTTTTTTCTGATCAAGTTGTTTAAAATATGTGACATTTTGTTTTTCAATCTTAGCAAGCACCTTTTCATATTTTGAAACAATTGCGGAAGTCTCAGCTCGAAGTCGTTCATCATCCTCAATAGAATATATTTGATAAATAATGGACATGATATCAGTTGAAAGAGCTTCTTCAGAGAGTGAGTCATTTTGTTTTTCCAAAACTTTGATTTTTTCAATGTTTTCATTGGCTTCAAGTACCAAGGATGTGTGGTCCTTGACAAATTCAGTTACTTCTTTGATAATTGCGTTCTCAACATGAATTGCTCTTGCATGTATGCCAGATACAATGGGAGTAATCTCTGTTTCGAACATCTTTTTCTGTTCAATTTCAAAACTTTTGAACCAATCGTTGATTTTAGCATTTGATTTGGTTGCCACAACATCTTGAAGCATTTCAACTCTCCTTTTAAGATCGGCCAATAGTATTCTAGCTTCACTTGCGGAAGTGTCGGTAGAGTACATTTGTTCGATGTTAGAAAGGTGTTTTGAAACAACTTTGAATTTTGAGGCAGCCACTGGTTTTTTGAAAAACAAAGGTGACTCCTTTTTAACAAGATGAACACCAGCAAGTTTGTTAGCTTCATTATAATCGATTGGCTGGATTTCACTGTTCAATTGTCTCATTTTGTTTTGACTCTCTTTCGTAAGCTCAATCGTTTCATGCGAATCATAACAAGCAGGTGGATCATGCACATCATTTATAAGATTACCATTAAATAGCACATTCTGTTTTTGCTGAGCTTTCTTGAGATAACAAGGGTTTTCACAACCGAGAGCCATTTTCTTTCTTGTATATAAAATCGGGTTTTTGTCGTTAATTAACATATTAATCGTTTGAGTTGAATGGCCCGTTTTTACAAGAATTTCTTCCAACTTTTTAATAGTTTCCTGTTTGTCAAGTACTTCATCAAGAAGTTCATCTTCTCGTTTTGAAAACTTTGAATGCAACTCGTTCTTTTCTTTTTCAAGATCAGAACAAATTGATTTTTGTTTAGAAAGTTGGTTGGTTAGATCAGAAATTTCTGCTTTTAAGGATTTAATTTGCATGTTCAATTTAACATCAAGAGTGTCGTATTTGATTTGCAAATGTTTCTCCCTTGAAACAGAATCACTGTAACCATTTTCAAGTTCTGACAGTCGTTTGTGGTGAAATTCAAAAGCTTTTTCGTTCACCTTGTATCTCTCAAGCTCAGTGGTCAATTTTTCATTAGCGGCCTTAACATCGCTATTGATCTTTTTGACCTTTTCAATTTTCAATACGACAATTATTCAGTAATGATTCAAATAAAGCACGGGTTTCCTCATCATTAGCATCATTTTGTGCAACTTGAACTTCGTTAGGATTCATATTTGGAGATGCCAAATTAATATTGCTACAACTTGGCGAGTCCATATATGTATCATAAGTAGGTACGAGAGGCACAGAATGTGGCTTTTGTTGAGCAAACGGATTAACCTCATTACTTGAAATTGATGTCTCATGGAGTGGTTCTTTGTCATAAGTAGGAGGAATGTCAGAATAGCTGCTTGATGTTGATTCTTGCTGATAAGGCATAGGGTCGGAGATTCCAGTGACTTCTGTAGAATTATCATTAATTCTGGTTGAAAGCAGGAAGTCGGATTCCTCAGCAGTCAATGGTATTCCCGAGTCTCTCTTTCTGGCTAGTATCAACATGTACTGGAGCTTTTCTACCCTATCCATTGCATTGACATTTCCAGCTCTACCTATATCACTCCTTTGGGTTGCAGAAGAAGTCATGAAGCAATAATTCTCATTATCATTGACCACATTCTGATTCACAAACTGATCCATTTGATTTCCCGTATACTGCCCAGCATATTGCATTGGATTCCCCATTTGAATACCCGTAGCATTTCCTTGCTGATTCCCGATAATGTCAACCATTTGTCCTTCTTGACCCATATATAACTGCATGTTGTCAGTGTATGGTGAATTCCATTGGTTGTTGTTATGTGGTGGGATGTTTAATGCTTTGGTAATTAATGCAAACGCATGTGCCAAATCAGTTGCGAAATTGTTTTGGTGAGCGGCCATTGATGAAGTTGTATGATAAAGATGATGTTGGATCGGTTAAAGAACTAGGATAAGGCTGGTTACTGTTCATGAGTTATGTATGGTTTAAGTCCGTTGTCGTTGTCCTTGAAAAGTCGTTTGAGAAACTTGATAAACCTTGAGAAACTTGAACTTGAGACTTGAGATAGTCCACAAAATTGATAAGTCCCCAAATTTAAATTGAAGAGTAAAGTTCAACTAATTGGAACCCTTGAGCATATAGAAGCAAGTTATTTAAAAGCAATCAACACGTCAAAATCAAATTCACTTCAAAAGTTGATGAACACCTTTATCACCTTTTATAATATGACCACACGTCAATTTCACATATGCATAACACGTATACATGCAAATTCAAGAGCAGGTATACACACGTTCAAAGCAAAAATAATATAGTACATATATGCATGCAACACATCAGAAGCTTATTACTATAAAAGATAGAAGTGCCATCATACTACAATGTAAAAAAAACACGAACACATTCAAACACAAGTACACAACAATGAAGCAGCTCAACTATGAAGAAAATATGCTCGATTAAGAAAAAAAAATTCTTCGATCAACTGAAGTAGATGCACGATGACTATAGATGCTCGACTACAAATATGCTCGATCAACGTGTTCGATGAAGTGAAGATGCTCGGTTAAAACCTTGTTCGACTATAAAGTTCGATGATAAAGTTCGATGATAAAGTTCGGTTAAAACAAGAAGTTCGATGATAAAGTTCGGTTAAAACAAGAAGTTCGATGATAAAGTTCGGTTAAAACAAGAAGTTCGATGATAAAGTTCGGTTAAAACAAGAAGTTCGATGATAAAGTTCGACTATGAAGTTCGACTAGATCAAAATATGAAGTTCGACTATGAAGTTCGACTAGATCAAAATATGAAGTTCGACTATGAAGTTCGACTAGTCTAACTCGACTAACAAACTTGTAGTTCGACTAAAAGGAAGTTCGGTGAACAAGTTGCTCGACTATAGTCTAACTCGACTATAGTTGCTCGATCAAATGAAGAGTTGTTCGATGAAGGATATGTTCGATGACCTTCGAAACTTGTTGACAAAGTTCGATGAAAGAAGTTCGACTACCTTGAAGTTCGATTATGAAAGAAGTTCGACTACCTTGAAGTTCGATTATGAAAGAAGTTCGACTACCTTGAAGTTCGACTAATCTAGCTCGATTAATCTCACACAAGTTCGATGACAGACCAGTTGTTCGATGAATCTAGAAGTTCGACTAGAAAAGAAGTTCGATCAATGGTGAAGTTCGACTAAAATAGTTCGACTATTTAGTTGTTCGATGAAATGAAACAACACACAAAATAGATGAAAAGTTCGATCACACAAGTTCGACTATATAAGTTCGACTATTTTTATTGCTTCGATGAAAGTTGGCAGAAGAAACATTAACGTGACAAACTTAACAAATGAAACATAACAAATGAAACTTAACAAATGAAAACACAACAAATGTAACTTTAACGTGACAAAGCAAAAAATAGATGAAACAGTAACGTGTAAATAACCGTATATAATCCTAGATCTTTTATAGTTTTGCCCTGATACCACTTGTTAAAGCTTAAAATTACTCTTTATCACACAACAAATATTAGAATAATAGAAGATTAGAAGAAAGAAGGAGATGGGATGGTTAAAACATGTGTCTCATTCTTACTTCCATTTCTTCCCACTAACATATGCTCACCCTTATCACATCATTAGTACATGAAAAACTCACCAAAATCCTCCTTCCATCCTCTCCATTTCGTGAGCTTCACCAACCCACACTACAAAAAAAACAGGCTTTCAGAGACTGAATTTCTAGGGACTGATATATCAGTCGCTGATACATAGCATTGGTAACTGAAACATCAGTTACTGATACTTTTAAAGACTGACCTTTTATTGACTGATTGCGGCGACTAAAAATCAGTCCTCGATTCAGTGACCCCATATCTGAGACTAAATTTCAGTTACTAATATGCCTGTACGGGAAAAACATCTGGAGGCAAATTTGTTAGTGACTGAATAAGGGTGACAATTTAGTCCCTATTACATGTACATCATAGACCATTCGTAACTGATCATGGTGTATCGAAGACTGATTTTTCAGTCTCTAAAAGCCTGTTTTTTTGTAGTTCCAAAACACCACTTCTATTGATTTTCTAGTTACTTGTTTGGTGCAAGTTTGAAGATCCTTGATGCTAGCTTGTTTCTTGTTCTTTCTTGTTCATCAATCCTTGTAAGGAAACCAATCACTCACACTTTCATTATACTTCTGTAAATAAGAAATATTTAGATACATAGGAGCATATCATGGTTGGTCATTACATTTTATACTCTAGATCTAGCTTTTGAACCATAGAAAGTCATGATTTTTAAAAGATGAATCTGTCTAGATTTTTCATGTGGAAAAATGACACACCGTTTTTACCTCAGTAAGTTTTGAACCTAAAAGAAAAATACAGAGATGTAGATCTATGTCTCAGGGTCATTTTTCCAAAAATCTCATGTCCTAATTCATTCCGAGGAATATTTGAGAAAATCCACACTAAAACTTGTCCAGGAATGTATATCAGTTTTGAAAGGGAAATTACTCCAAAATTTTACCCAGAACCTTGTGTTGGTCAAAACATGAAAGTTTGAGCTAAGACATATAGAAAACTTTTACCATTGTTTTTAAGTCCCCTGGACCTGTAGTTAATAAGATATACTCATTTTTGTAAGCATAACTGAGTGCTGGAACTTCCTACTTTGAGACACAGGGGTAAATTAGTAATTTCACCCACGTTCTGAAGTTCTCAGTTAAGCGAGGCCTTGATTTTTGAATTGATGAAGCGAAAAGTGTACCGCTTTTAGGGGGTCATTTAAGCCCTAAATCGTATTTATTTGATCAAATATTGCCCTAAATCGTTCCTTTTGTCATTTTAGGTACTTTGGAGAAGAAATCTGGAAAAGGAAGCATTTTGGACGTTTTTGGAGCATAAAAGTGAAGAAAACGACAAAGTCTCAAAATCGGCTGGAAAAGTACCTTTGACGGCGTCAGGGATTGCTCCTGACGGCGTCATGGCTTGGCAAAAGAGGTGGA
The DNA here is from genome assembly GCA_021014915.2 of Artemisia tridentata subsp. tridentata. Taxonomy (NCBI): domain Eukaryota; kingdom Viridiplantae; phylum Streptophyta; class Magnoliopsida; order Asterales; family Asteraceae; genus Artemisia; species Artemisia tridentata. Next base: position 412,190,298 of record CP139504.1, read on the forward strand.
TATGAAAAATACACATGATAAGCCAGAGAATTTTACAATGGAAAGTCTGACGGCGTCACCCTTTAAGGTGATCAAGGCCATCACGGTTTAACTTAAAAAGAGACGGCGTCAAGCCTTGATAAGCCAGAGCGGATTTTGGAGCACTAAAGAGGGACGGCGTCAAGAAGGCCATCCGGGAACCCTAGACACGGCGAGGTGACGGCGTCAAGATCCATAACGTGACGCCGTCAGCCCTTAAACTCTATATATAGTTTTGCAATTTTTTGTCATTAGTGTGCAACTTTGTGAGGAGAAACCCTAAGACGAATTTCTGCCATTTTTAAGGGTTTTCATACCCTTGGATCTCCCATGTTTAATTGAAGATAAGTTATCATTTAATCAATCAATATGTCTATGTGTTGTTTGATTATATCTTGTTCTTGTCTTTTGATTAACATGCTAGGCTAGATTTATCTTGTGTTTGCTTAGATCTAATGAAACCTAACTATTGATTATTGGTTATTAGTGTGTTATTAATTGTATTGGATGATTGTTCATCGATGTTAGGCTTAAGAAAACTGGCTAACTTCCTATTCGGTAACTTGCTTGAACGTCTTAAGAAGCATGAACCAATGCGTACTAGGTTTTTATGGTTGTATTTAATGCATGAGCGAATTCTAGTGATCCCATGTTAGGAGCTTCTTAGCCGGCTCGACATAGGAGTGAAGTAGGAGCTTGTAGAGTTGGGGAAGTACGTACGCCACCCCACGATTGGTATTAAGGAATACACCCGTCATCCATGCAATTAATACACACTAATCAACCGGTAAAAGATAGTTAGGGAGTAAGGAAATCTAAGTAAACACATTTCTCTCCACATAAGTTTCACGACCTTTTCATTTTCAGTTATTTATTTTATTTGCATTTGTAGTTATTTGGGTTAGTTGACTAGCAACTAATTCCGCCCACTCCTTCAAACCCGAGATTTTACTTGCTTTCTAAAAAATATAAAAATACAAAAAGAATCTTCCCTCACCCTTAGACCTATAAGAGTAGTTTTTTCAATCCTAACGACACTATTCCCTGTGGAGAACGATCAATCCCCCGTACTTACCACTAAACTATACTACATCGGTCAGGTACACTGCCTGGTGGGGTTGTAAGCCTCTTGAGATCCCTCGAGAGGTAAAACCTGTTGTAAGGTCGCAAAACCACGCATCAAGTTTTTGGCGCCGCTGCCGGGGAATAGTTATTGTTTAGGTTGAATTTTTATTTTATTAGGTCTACTCACTAGATTCCTTTCTAGTAAGATTTTTATTTTATTTTTCTAGGTTTCCTTTAGTCTATCTCTTTCTGCTCTATCCATTGCTCAAATCTTCCTTGGCCATCATGGTAAACGAAGATCTCTCCAATCTTAGAGTCACCAGGAGTCGTAGTTCACTAAGAGACCTTATTCCACCCTACGCAGAACCTGATAGGGAAATGCGAAGATTAAGGCGACTCTTTGCAACACCCGAACCATCTGGCATTGCCATCAACTTTGATGATGCCCTCTCCGAGGAAGGATCCAATCATCATTCTACACCTCCTAGCCCTCAACCCAATCACGATATGGAGGTTCCCGAAAACCCAATCCCTAAATGCCTCAAGGACTACTCTTCTCCCACCCCTCGTGGTTTTTCCAATGCTATCGTTTTTCCAAATGAACACACGAATGGGGTCGTGCGTGCAACCGATATTTGGCTTGTCCAAAGTGTATGCAAGTTCCACGGATTGAAAACTGAAGATCCAATCCAACACATCAAGGACTTCCTGAAAATAGTGGATACCCTCCATACGGACGGGGCCACTAGAGATACCTCCCGGCTGCGATTCTTTCCCTTCACCCTTTATGAAAAAGCCGGAGACTGGTATAACCAACTTCCCTCCGAATCCATTTTCACATGGGAACAGCTTGTCTCAAAATTCTACGAGAAATTCTTTCCAATAGGAAGAACTTCAACGTTAAGAGACGAAATCTTCCGCTTCCATGTTGGACTAGCTGAACCCATTCACGAATCCTGGATCAGATTCAAAGATCTGATTAGACAAGTCCCTCATCATGGCATTGAACTCTGGCTTCTTGTCCAAATCTTTTATGACAGTGTCCCTAAAAGCGACCAATTTGGCATTAATAATTCGGTAAAAGGAAAAATAGCCAACCTAAGTGCTGAGGAAGGATGGAATAGAATTGAGGAATACGCAAATGATCAAGATGATACCTGGGATGAACCCGATTCGATCATGAGCATTTCCAAGATCATGAAAGAACCTCCTTTTGCTAGCCGGTTGAGTAGAATGAATGATCAAGTCTCTTATCTAGACAAGTCACAACCAACTAAACGGTTGTCAAACCCATACTTGATCTGCGACCAATGTGGTGGCCCGCATGAAGTGGAGGAATGCGGGGATGATACCACCACTTAACAAGCATGCTTGTCAAGCCACGACATCTTCGATGATCCTTTGCTCTTAACTTTCTACCAAAACAATGATTTCACCCCTTGGGGAAATCTTGTGAGAGAAGAAGGAGGAGGAGAATATCCTGACTACAAGGTTAGGAGCACTTTTGAGGATGATCTTGGGCATTTCACGTTTGAAAAGAATCTGCAACTAAATGGTCTCGACAACCTCATCAATAGCCAACAAAACGACATGAGGGCCAAATTCGCAGAACTCAACGCCACTCTCGACGGCCTTGGCGAACCTCAAACAGATCCCTTACTCGCCATCACCACTCGTGCTGGAACAACTACTAAGGATCCACCTTACCCAGCTCAACAATCTAACGTCATGGAACCCAACACCCCTCATGAGGAGGAAGATAATGTGAACGATGAGAATCCCGAACAAACCCCTCCGGTAACTCCCTCTCCACCCACTCCAACCAAACAGCCCATTAAAGTCCCATACCCGTCGCGCCTCAAGAATCAAAAGGGTGAAAATGATAATAAAAGATTCTTGTCATATCTGAAGAATTCGGTCGTCACCATACCCCTTTCTTGATGCATGTTACCATATTCCCAAATATAGTACATACTTCAAGAAGTTGCTAACCAACAGAAAAGGGCTCGAGGGTCTTGTAACCTTAGGAGAAGAATGTTCTGTGGTGACTCAACGAGGGCTGCCAAAGAAGGTGGACGATCCAGGTAGTTTCACCTTGCCCTGCTCAATAGGATCTCTTTCAGTCAAGAATGCTTTAGCCGACTTAGGAGCAAGTATCAATCTTATGCCGCATTCCATGTTCCTCAAATTAGGGTATTCTGGGTTGAAACCAACCCGTATGAACATCCAACTAGCCGATAGATCAGTCAAATACACCTTAAGAATATGTGAGAATGTGCTGGTTAAGGTAGGGAAGTTCAAATTTCCAGTTGACTTCGTCATCTTAGAGATGGAAGAAGATGACCTAGTGCCCATCATTCTGGGGAGGCCATTCCTTGCAACTGCTCGTGCTGTTATTGATGTTCATGACGGCAAACTAACCTTACGAGTGGGGGCCGATAGCTTAACCTTCGACATCAAGGACACAATGAATCTCTCTCTCGAAGCAGATAATCAGCTGTATTTCATCAGAGAAATCAATGAACTATCCGACGAGATAGACAATTGTATAGATGAACAGGTGGAAGCTGGTTGGTTGCGAGATGAAGCTTTATTACCCATCTTAGAGGAGGAGAAGACTATGGATGTGAATGCAGTCTCCTTCTATCCCAGACAAGAAATCGAACAGCTTGAGCTTCGTAAACCCGAGAATAAGCTTAAACCTTCCATCATCGAGCCACCCACGTTAGAACTCAAGGAACTCCCAAACAACCTTGAATATGCCTTCCTCCAAGGAGAAGATCAACTTCCGGTAATCATAAGCTCTTCTTTGAAAAGTGAACAAAAGGATAAACTCTTAGGAGTTTTAAAAAAATATAAAGGAGTTATAGCATGGAGTGTAGCCGACATCAAGGGGATTGACTCTACCTTTTGCACGCATAAAATCCTCATGGAGGAGGATTATAAACCCACCGTGCAACCTCAAAGGCGAGTAAACCCCAACATAAAGGAAGTCGTAAAAAAGGAAGTCATTAAGCTCCTAGATGCGGGACTAATTTACCCAATCTCAGACAGTCCATGGGTAAGTTCTGTACAGGTTGTACCAAAAAAGGGAGGAATGACGGTGGTTAAGAACGATAAGGATGAGTTAGTGCCTCAACGAACAGTAACTGGATGGCGTGTGTGCATCGATTATAGGAAGTTGAATGATGCAACCCGAAAGGATCATTTCCCTCTCCCATTTATCGACCAAATGTTGGAAAGGTTAGCGGGGCATGAGTACTACTGTTTCCTAGATGGGTTCTCAGGGTATTTCCAAATCCCTATCGCTCCTGAGGACCAAGAAAAGACTACGTTTACATGCCCTTATGGCACCTTCGCCTACAAGCGAATGCCCTTTGGACTATGTAACGCCCCCGCCACTTTCCAGCGCTGCATGACAGCAATCTTCCATGAGTTAATGGAGGACAGCATGGAGGTCTTCATGGATGATTTTTCGGTCTTTGGAAACTCTTTTGATCGCTGTCTTGCTAACCTTGAGAAAATGCTCAAACGTTGTGAGGAGACTAACTTGGTACTAAACTGGGAAAAGTGCCACTTTATGGTTAAAGAAGGGATTGTGCTAGGGCACAAAATTTCAGGAAGTGGAATTGAAGTAGACCGGGCAAAAATTGAAGCTATATCAAAACTTCCCTATCCAACAACTGTCAAGGCAATCCGTAGCTTTTTGGGTCATGCTGGCTTCTATAGGAGATTCATTAAAGATTTCTCAAAGGTAGCTAAACCAATGACTCAGTTGCTCATGAAGGATGCCCCGTTCGACTTCTCTCAAGAATGCAAGGATGCATTCGATCGATTGAAGCAGGAACTTACCCAAGCTCCAATTATGGTCACCCCTAACTGGGAGTTACCCTTTGAAATCATGTGCGATGCTAGCGATTATGCTGTTGGAGCAGTATTAGGCCAAAGGCTTAACAAACACTTTCAGCCAATATACTACGCTAGCAAAACCATGAATCCTGCTCAAGAAAACTACACTACCACTGAAAAGGAATTACTAGCCGTGGTATTTGCTTTTGATAAGTTTCGCCAGTATCTTGTCCTTTCTAAAACGGTTGTTTTTACGGACCATTCAGCTATTCGATATCTTTTTACTAAACAGGATGCTAAACCACGGTTACTCCGTTGGATCTTACTATTGCAAGAGTTCGATGTTGAGATTCGTGATAAGAAAGGAGCAGAGAATCTTGCAGCTGATCATCTCTCTCGTCTCGAAAACCCCAGCCTCGCTGAATCTGACAAGAGTGAGATTCGGGAGTCATTTCCTGAAGAGCAGCTCATGTCAATAAATGATTTTGAACCATGGTATGCGGATTATGCTAACTACCTGGCAAGTCGAGTCATTCCTGAGCATATGAGCAGGCATGAAAAAAGGAGGTTCTTCAATCAATTAAAGTATTACTTTTGGGATGAACCTTTCTTATTCCGAAGATGTCCGGATCAGGTAATCAGGCGTTGTGTTTCGGAAAAGGAGGCTGTCAGAATTATGAAAGAGTGTCATGCAGGTCCATCTGGAGGACATCACGGAATAAACACTACTGCACGAAAGGTCTTCGACGCGGGATTCTATTGGCCTACAATATTTCGTGATGTGAAGGGAATGATACAAACTTGTGACGCATGTCAAAGAGCTGGGAATATCTCTAGGAGGGATGAAGCCCCACAGAATTATATACAAGTTTGCGAGGTTTTCGATGTTTGGGGAATTGATTTCATGGGACCCTTCCCATCTTCAAGAGGGAATGAATACATCTTAGTGGCCATTGATTATGTTTCGAAATGGGTGGAAGCACAAGCCCTTAGGACTAACGACGCTAGGGTAGTCATTCATTTCTTAAAAAAATTGTTCGCTAGGTTCGGAATTCCGAAGGCTCTTATTAGTGACAGGGGAACCCATTTTTGCAATTCGCAAATGGAGAAAGTCATGAAAAGATATGGAGTCTCTCACCGATTCTCCACCGCTTACCATCCTCAAACCAACGGTCAAGTCGAAAACACTAATAGAGCCATAAAGAGAATATTAGAGAAAACGGTCAATCAAAACAGAAAAGATTGGTCTTTTAAGCTCGATGAAGCCTTGTGGGCGTTTCGAACCGCTTATAAGACACCAATCGGGACAACCCTGTTCCGTATGGTATATGGCAAGGCATGCCACCTTCCAGTAGAACTGGAACACAAGGCATATTGGGCACTTAAGGCTTGTAATTTGGATTATACGGTTGCGGGAACAAATAGATTCTTACAGCTCCAAGAGCTCGATGAATTGAGATTAGAGGCTTATGAATCTTCCATTACATACAAAGAAAGGGCAAAAAGATGGCATGACCAACGGATTAAGAGACCCAAGGAGTTTTCAGAAGGAGACAAGGTCTTATTATATAATTCTCGCTTAAGACTATTTCCTGGAAAACTTAAATCTAGATGGTATGGACCTTTTACCGTAAGGAGCTCCTCTAAAACCGGAGCCGTTGTGTTGATTGACGACGAAGATAGAGAATTCACTGTGAATATACAACGAGTCAAGCATTATCAAGAGAATGGTAATGAAATGATCAATGAGGAAGACATAACTTTTGACGAAGAAGTCACGTGATATACGGTGACTTTGAGTCTAGCTACAAGACTCGTTAATAAAGAAAAGCGCTTCTTGGGAGGCAACCCAAGCTTTATTTGCTTTGTGTGTTTATTTATTTGTTTGTTTGTTTGATTTTATTTGCTTCCGTATGTATGTTTAATTTTTATTATTATTGGTTCATGTTCAAAACTAAATTGTGAAAATGCTTTATCTTGTTTTTAACCTCGTCTTAACTACATATAAAGGTATTTTGCAAAAGATAAGTGTAAGGGAAATCCAAATCGGTTTATTAGAACACAAATGAACATGAATCGTAATAATAATAAATTAACATACATATTAGTATTTGTTTGAGTCAAATGCTTGTATCGAGTCATAGTGATGTTTTGCAGGATTTCCAGGAAGTAAGGTATAGGTTTTTCCAGAAATTTTCCGGAAACTTAACATGAGAATTCTGTCAGATCATTTCTGACGGCGTCAGGATTTACAACCTGACGGCGTCAGGTTTTAATTTTCTGAAATTTTTGAAAGTTTTGTTTTCATAAAAAGTTTTTATTATATCTATAACTTATAATCTCCAGGAATCTGCAAAATAATCATTCCACAAGCATTATATCCTTATATAGAATTTATCCCGCCGATGTTATGCAGGTTTTCGTGTTTGTTTTCTCAGGTTTAACAGGTTATTTTGGACAAGGAGATGTATGTGGAATCAAGCTTTTGGCGATGCATTAGTCTTGGAGCTTCTACATTCTCTTGGAAGAAGATCTAACCATGTTACCTCTTTATCCACCGAGCGAATCAGGGGAGTATTTGATTTCATTCTTTACCTTTTTACTTTTACATCTTGTTATTTGAACATTGGGGACAATGTTCATCTTAAGTGTAAGGGGGGTAAAATACGATACTTTAGAGAATACAATTGCACTTGATTTCTGTTTGTTGAATGGTAGATGTGTAATAAAACTGAGATAAATACCTGTTAGGGCAATTTTAGTGCCAAATTTAAAATTTTTTACAACATATAGGAGTGAAACTTTGATCTTAATGAGCGTCTCATGGATAGGAGTAATATGACTAGCACAAAAACCGTACCACCAAAAAAATTTTCCACCCCCAAATATGTGAGGTTCGCCCCTAGAATTGGTAGGAAAAGCATTTATGCTATGATGTGTGTACCGGTAGCACTTAGATTCTAGAACTTGCGTTAGGACCATTCCGAGGCCACAAGTGAGACTACATTCGTGTAGTTAGATTTACTACATGATAAGAGGCATTAGGATTAACCCATTATTTTACACCTGTGCTTTTGTTATAATTACATTGGCTACATTGGTCAAGTAATTCTTCCACACCCTTTGCGTTGTACTCATTTTAATACACGATACCCCTAGTACACCCCTCAGAGCCTATCTTTTCATTTCGACCTTTAAGCATTTTACTTAAAGGAAGAATTTGTTTACACCCCACTTAAATGTACACCCAAATCGCCTTAGCCTACCTTGTATGCACTCATTTTTAGTGCATTATTGTGACAACATTTGTTTAAACCCAAGTTAATTATCTAATTAATTACATGGTTGCTAAGTCGAGTCATATCCTTGTACATATTGTTTTGGGACGATTGGGACTCATGGGTAAAGTACTAGTGTAATGGAGTAATGGGGAAGAACAACATTATTACCCCCATATGTGCTAAATATTTTAAAAAGTACTCCAAGTGTTTCGATTATCTTAATTCGAGTCATTAGAATAGTTATTTGTAAAGTTATGTAAAAGTTCAAGTGTAAGGGGAATGCAACGCCCCTATGATGTATTATTTTGGATGGTAGGGCAAGAGTGTATGGAAAAAAAAAAATCGAAAAAATCAAGAAAAATACAAAAAAATGAGAAAAAGAAAAGTAGAAAAAACATACGGACTACCATCCCGTTTCATTTTATATTTATTTTATGTTTTTTGTTATTTTGTTTTTAGCTTAAGTCGAGTCTAGTCTTGGCTTAGCAACGCCATATTGTACATGTAATTAATCAAGATCTTTAACTCGCCACCAGTAAAATATCCCTTATCCAACAAAACCGTGTTTATCATATCCCTACACCTAACGTTATAACCCGTTTAAAAGCCCTCTTTGATAGTTTATCTTAGGTGCTTACGCCTAGTGGAGGAGGTTTTCGATCCTTTCCCAAGCCTATGGTAATCTATTTGCTATGACAGGTAGTGAGAGATATTATCCGTTTTCATTTATGAGATTTATTTTGATGACACCTGAGAGATGTAAGTATCTAAACACTACTTGTGAGGTGCTAGTTTATAATCTCCGTGCTTATTATGATTAAAGTGGAACGACTATTTGTTGTAATTACTTTTATATTAGCATTAAATGACCCCTAACTTGTATTTTGATTAGAATAAAAGCGCATTTGCTTGAGGACAAGCAAATCTCAAGTGTAAGGGTATTTGATGAAGCGAAAAGTGTACCGCTTTTAGGGGTCATTTAAGCCCTAAATCGTATTTATTTGATCAAATATTGCCCTAAATCGTTCCTTTTGTCATTTTAGGTACTTTGGAGAAGAAATCTGGAAAAGGAAGCATTTTGGACGTTTTTGGAGCATAAAAGTGAAGAAAACGACAAAGTCTCAAAATCGGCTGGAAAAGTACCTTTGACGGCGTCAGGGATTGCTCTTGACGGCGTCATGGCTTGGCAAAAGAGGTGGTTATGAAAAATACACATGATAAGCCAGAGAATTTTACAATGGAAAGTCTGACGGCGTCACCCTTTAAGGTGATCAAGGCCATCACGGTTTAACTTAAAACGAGACGGCGTCAAGCCCATATCTGACGGCGTCAAGCCTTGATAAGCCAGAGCGGATTTTGGAGCACTAAAGAGGGACGGCGTCAAGAAGGCCATCCGGGAACCCTAGACACAGCGAGGTGACGGCGTCAGGATCCATAACGTGACGCCGTCAGCCCTTAAACTCTATATATAGTTTTGCAATTTTTTGTCATTAGTGTGCAACTTTGTGAGGAGAAACCCTAAGATGAATTTCTGCCATTTTTAAGGGTTTTCATACTCTTGGATCTCCCATGTTTAATTGAAGATAAGTTATCATTTAATCAATCAATATGTCTATGTGTTGTTTGATTATATCTTTTTCTTGTCTTTTGATTAACATGCTAGGCTAGATTTATCTTGTGTTTGCTTAGATCTAATGAAACCTAACTATTGATTATTGGTTATTAGTGTGTTATTAATTGTATTGGATGATTGTTCATCGATGTTAGGCTTAAGAAAACTGGCTAACTTCCTATTCGGTAACTTGCTTGAACGTCTTAAGAAGCATGAACCAATGCGTAATAGGTTTTTATCTTTGTATTTAATGCATGAGCGAATTCTAGTGATCCCATGTTAGGAGCTTCTTAGCCGGCTCGACATAGGAGTGAAGTAGGAGCTTGTAGAGTTGGGGAAGTACGTACGCCACCCCACGATTGGTATTAAGGAATACACCCGTCATCCACGCAATTAATACACACTAATCAACCGGTAAAAGATAGTTAGGGAGTAAGGAAATCTAAGTAAACACATTTCTCTCCACATAAGTTTCACGACCTTTTCATTTTCAGTTATTTATTTTATTTGCATTTGTAGTTATTTGGGTTAGTTGACTAGCAACTAATTCCGCCCACTCCTTCAAACCCGAGATTTTACTTGCTTTCTAAAAAATATAAAAATACAAAAAGAATCTTCCCTCACCCTTAGACCTATTAGAGTAGTTTTTTCAATCCTAACGACACTATTCCCTGTGGAGAACGATCAATCCCCCGTACTTACCACTAAACTATACTACATCGGTCAGGTACACTGCCTGGTGGGGTTGTAAGCCTCTTGAGATCCCTCGAGAGGTAAAACCTGTTGTAAGGTCGCAAAACTACGCATCATGAATAATACAGGGTAATACCTTTCCAACCATATAAAGTTCATAATTTTATCCCTTACGGTTTAGAAATGGCAACCCGTTTAGTGCGGTATTTTTATCCAAATTTCCATCAGCTTTGCATTTTAAACCGTACAAGCTTTTACAAACGTCTTTTCGACTCATGTCTTGCTATAAAACTTTTAACTAAATTACGTTATGGTATTACAAGTATAAGTACTGAATAAAAACATAAGTATAAGTGTTACACCTTAATTCCCCGAGCCTAAGTTGTGTTATATTTTATTTAGGTCATTTGTGACTTTCGCGACTTTTCTCGACGTGCACATTTTCCGTTTCTTCTTCTACTTCATCGTTGGTGAGTTCATAGCCCCACTTTAACTCTTTAAATTGTTTATAAACCCATTGGGGGAGATACATGCTATTTTATAATTTGGACACAAGTACTTTGAACTGTATGCTTACCTGAATGTATTATTGCCTAAGTACCGTTATTGCCAAAGATAAGTCCCTAGCATCATGAACCATTAATCACTTGCGAGTGAGCGCGAATATTGTGAATAGGCCTATTGGGATTGACGAATCCCGTTTGTGTTGTGTCGATTCAACCAAACGCACTATATTTGAGTATTTAGGTATAATGGCAAATTACCTACTTCTAGGGCTTTATTATCAATTATATGATACCCCACGTTAACGTTTTGCGTGTCATGAGCTTAGTGCAATAATAACTGCTTTATCCATTATCTCTTAAACTTGAAATCTTGTGGTCCATTATTTATTTATAAACCTGTGAATTTCACTCAACATTTGTGTTGACTTTTTAGCATGTTTTATCTCAGGTTTTAAGGTATTTGGCAAGCACGAAGTCGCACGGAGATTGTTTTGATGGCTTGCATTGTGTTATCATTCGATAAACTCTTGAAAACTTTTATGTTAATACATTATGTTTTCTAAAATTACTTGGGACCTCTTGTAACTCTGATGTTTTATTTTAATCGAATGATAAACTTTTAAAACGTCTCATTTAGAGTCGTTTTCTATGATTATGACTGTTGTACTAATAAGTATCACCCCAATGATATTACATTCCGCTGCGATATTTTGGGGGTGTTACAAGTTGTCCTCAATGGAGAAATCAGATCTATGCTAACCAGATGGTGGGGATGGTGGGTGACGTTAGGGTGAGAGAGGCAGTGATTTGTGGGGATGAGTGAGAGGATAAAAACGTTCAATCGTTTTTTTTTTTTTTTTTTTTTTTTTTTTTTTTAAGTTATAATTAAAAGTGAGTGTATTAAAAAAAGTGAGTGTTAATTTAAATAAAGGTGAGTGTCAAGTTAATAGGTTTAAGTGTACCCAGTGTTTTGCTGAGCTCCGTTTTAATTTGTTGTTTTCCGGGTTGTCGTGAGCACGAGCGATATCATTTTTGAGTGCATTTTTATAAAACTTATATGGAAACAAGGTTTATGGTTCCCGGTTAATAAACACTGGTTAATTCCATTCCTAGATTTATGTCAGTACGCGTGTGGTGTTGTGTGCGAGGTATATCTCGTTGTAGTACTTAAATACTCAGTAATAGTCAGAAAATTAATTATTCACATATTTCTAATAAAATAACCAACGAAATGAGTTACTGTAAGCTAAGTGTGCGGGTTTTGCTTCCCGATTTAGTTATGCAAGCTCATGAATGCTTAATTTGAACACTTATGTAATTATAAATTAACATTTATTATTAAAATATTGGTTGAAAAATTACCGTTTGTCACATACATATATGCAATATTTTTGTAATAAGTGGCAAAATTAGTACTAATACTAATACTTTATTGCTATGCAGGCATGTGAATTTTGAATGGTAAACCCACCTCCATATTTTGTTGCAATCTAAAGCTTTGCGATTTGTGGACATCGAAGCGTGGGTCATTCTACTTTAGATGTGAGCTCCCATGGATAAGTATTGCACTTGATCGAGGCGATAAAGAAGACACCCTTCAAGCTGAAGAAAAAAAAATCACAATTATATCTACACTTCCAACTCTCTTAGGCCTATCATCAAACACATTGTAGGCGTAACTCTATCTACACTTTCCACAACATTAATCACAACCACGACCCCAATTTTTTCCTATCGTCAACCGCATAATTTTACTGCTGCAAACTTATGACCAAAAACTTTTCAACAAAATCACCAAAAACCTAAAAAGCATGGTCGTATTAAAAGACACCTCATACATAATTGTTGGTGCAAAAAACAGAAGCAGAAGAAGTTAAACAACAAACAAAAGGAATAAACAAAACACACGTTATTGACATTAAGATTTCTTCATCATCCTCAACTGCTGCTGACTTACAGTTGTTTTGGTTGTTGTCGTTTGAAAGGATGAAGAATCTAGAAATCTAAAGAAGCTTTATGGTGTGTGTAAGTGTAGATGAATCTGGAATGTCCGGATATAATATCTCAGTTATGGGCGATAGAAAAAAAATACGGGCCAATGAAACGGGCCTTGGTTAGCAGGCTAAAAAAAACTGAAACGGGCCCAACATGATACACGACGTCATATTTGATGCTAATTTGTATATATATTAATTAGCAAATTCCAGTTTACTACTTATAATCAAAATAAGCCCAATCCATTAACCACTCAACTTGCCCTAATAATATTATATGTAACACTAACCCTAGTAAAATCCTTAATTTCACTCCAAATAATAAACATACGCCTCCCTCTCACACCTTGCAGTCATCTCTTATCGTGAAAAAAAAAATCCAGCAATCAATCAAACAAACAACCTTAAAAACAAATGAATATTAAAACCAAAGATACTCATTTTGGTTTCACTTACAACAAACGCCTTGTTTATGTTCGAATCTCACAAGCACTAAAACTATCTTAACCTTCTTTGGTTATCACACACCCACGACAGAAGATCCAAATGAACAAGGCTTTCGTTGTTGGCTTCGAGATCTTTTAGAGGTTTTGTATGTTTAAAATCGAATCACGCCTTCGACCGGGCTTTTAAATGACCTAGAAACGCTTTAATATGACCCAGAAACGTTTCCAGGCGTTTCCAAAAGCTGTGAAACGTTTCCCATTTTCCCGATACGTTTCTATCGCGTTTCCAGACGTTTCCGGACGTTTCCCATTTCCGAAACATTTTCGGTACGAGAGACGGCACCCCCCAGGCGTTTCCGTGCAACATAGGGCTAAGATGCATTAAAAATTATCGGTTTATACAAGTCATCACGCGTGTAAGGGGCTTTTCGTACTCAATTACAGTGAGGTGGTTTCATTTTTCACATCGGATTGTTGTAAAAAAATCATTTTTAACCACAGTTCTAATGTTGTCGTTAGCAAAACCTATACGTCTATGCATGTTTAAGTAACGAAAGTTATGATCATGTAATAATTGTTTGTAAAGAAGATGAACACTTTGAAAAGCATCTCTGATTTATGCTGCCTACCATGCATTCGTTGAACTAATGAGCTGAGTGTTACTCTATGTCTATGATGTCAAAAATTCTAAGGGTAATGGTAACTATAATTTTTTGTTCACCCCTAGCACATCAGCGCCAACTCAGTTTTCTCTCTCTAAGACTACACCTCAACCAAATTTGCTAATGGTGACCGCAACGCCAACTTTTTTTTTTAATTAAAAACTAAAACTTTTATTCATAAATTAAAAACGTTACGTAGATAATTAAAAATGTAAGCGTACAAAATATAAAAAACAATGTGAAAACTAAAAAAAAATACACGAAAAGAATCACAATCGTCCTACTCCCTTCGTCCCAATTATAAGTTCATTTTTCCTATTTTTGGTTGTCCCAAAACACTTGTCTATTTTCCTAATTTAACCAATCAAAAGAAACTTTAGTGAAGAAAGAAGATATTTGATTGGTAAATAAATTAGTTAGTGGGAATTTATTAAACTTTGTGCAAATTGAAAATGAACTTATAATTTGGAGTAAATTGCAAAAATCGTCCTTGTGGTTTGGCCAAATTGCACGTTTCGTCCTTGTGGTTCAATAAGTGCAAAGATCGTCCTTATTTTGCACTGTTACGTGCACTTTTGGTCCTTCAACAGTCAAATTTGGCAAACCACAAGGACGATTTTTGCAATGATGGAGGACCAAAAGTGCACGTAACAGTGCAAAATAAGGACGATCTTTGCACTTAATGAACCACAAGGACGAAACGCGCAGTTTGGCCAAACCACAAGGACGATTTTTGCAATTTACTCTATAATTTGGGAGGAATGGAGTTTTTATTTTTTTTTATTTTTTATTTTATTATTTTTTTTTCATGCATCCAAACTATTTTAACACTGATTTGATTTTGTATTTTTGTCACATTCCGCCACCAATCATGTTCAATATCGTAATCTTTCCGGCTCTCTTCTTGTAAAAAAGTCTCAAGCAAAGCGCGTCTTTCTAGTGGAATGTCTGTGCATTCCTTGTATGCTTTAATATTATCATCTTTCTCATTGGACGCTTTTTCAAATAGAAGAGTTGTGTCGACAATCGCTTGTATACGAATGTTATCCTCAGTAACCTGTTTCATTACTTCAGCTTTTCATTTCCTCGACGGTATGTGGAAGCGAATAATCCATAAGAAGTTGTGTTTAGAAAGAAGTTGTGTTTTAGAAAGAAGTTGTTTAAAAAGAATGAGGTTAAGGGGTATTTATTGGGAGAGTTTGAAAAAAAGTTGTGTTTAAAAGTTTATAGGGGGAAAAGTATCCGTTAGGGTAGATGTACATATACAAAATCAAATAAACTAAATTTTTATTCATTTAAATAAAAATACAAATTACAATACGAAATTTAAAAAAACATTACAAAAACTAAAACATAATCGCCGTATTTGTATTTTGCATGTATCCAAATAAATTTAGTATTGATTTGATCTTATATTTTTGCCGCATTTCTAAAAAAAGCATTATGTATCTCGTAATCTTTCCAATATTTTTCATTTAAAAAAGTGTCAATCAAAGCACGGTTTTCTTCCTGAATGTCATTGCATTTCTCGTATGCTTTCCTTGTATCATCTTTAGTTGTGCTTTCATTCTCAAATTGCACGGCTAAGTCAATAATCGTTTGCTGCCGAACGATATCCTCCTCAATTAATTTCTCAAGACAAGCTTTGATTTAATCGATGGTATATGGAAGCGAACAATTCATTATTTTTAGTAAAGAATTGTGATAAAAATAAGAAGATAAGTAGGGTTTTATAGAGAAGAAAGCGGGGTTTAATTTTTTTTTAAGCACCCAAAGTTCAAAATATTAAGGGGAAATGTGTCAATTGTTTCGGTTGGCAGGGCAACCGAAACATTGAAAATGTTAAGGTGGAACGCGCCTGGCATGCGTTAGGCTAATGGTGGGAACGCAATGGGAGGTCTCAAAAGGTTGGGGTGCAATACACCATTAGCATTGGCCTAACTTGTTTATGAACATATCACAATATGAGGTGAGATCAAGATAGTTCACAAATTCTCTAAAGATCAAATAAATAAAATTCTGCTCATTTATTTGTTCATAGAAAGAAAGACCACTTTTCACATTTTTTTTAAAAATAAAATATCTTCCAAAGGGTAAATCATTAAATGACATATTATACTATATATTAAAAAGGCAGAATATTATTATTTTAATGGTGCTACAGTGAAAAACAGTATCGCTACAGTGAAAAACAGTGCAATGAACAGTGTTTGTGCGGTTTAGCCCCTAAGTTGAAAATGTCTTTGCAAGGTAGGTCCTTCGGGGACTAACGATGCAACGCGGCAAGAACTTTAGGGGTTTTTACGTAAAACAGAAATAATTTTTTAGAAAAATTAATTTTTTTTCCGAATTTATTTTTTTTTAGAAATTTCGAAATTAATTTTTTATAATTAAAAAAAAATTAATTTCCAAAAAAAAATAACTTTTGTAAAAAAATTAATTTCGAAAAAAAAAAATTAATTTCGGAAAAAAAAATTAATTTCGAAAAAAAAAAACTAATTTCGGAAAAAAAATAATTTCGAAAAACAAAAATTAATTTTTTTACCGAATTAATTTTTTTTAGAAATTTCGAAATTAATTTTTTTATAATTTCAAAAAAAAATCTAATTTCCAAAAAAAAAATTAATTTTTTCTAAATAAATTAATTTTGAAAAAAAAATTAATTTTTTCTAAACAAATTAATTTTGAAAAAAAAATTAATTTCGGAAAAAAAAAATGATTTCGGAAAAAAAATAATTTTTCTAATAAAATTTTTTGTAATAGCAGAAAAAAAATCTTTTTCAAATTTTTTTTTCGAAAATCTTTTTTCTAAAAATTTTTTTCGAAAAAATAATTTCGAAAAAATAAAATTTTGAAAAATAAAGTTTTTGAAAAAATATTTTCAAAAAAACTTTAAGAAAAAAAAAATCCTATAAAAAATTATAGAAAAAAACAATTCAAAAAAAATATATTTTTTTTTAATTTTTTCAAAAACCTAACATGTAATGATTATATGAATTCAATGACCAACCACATCGTACAACAAAAAACAATTATATAAACACCCCGCCGCAAAACATAATTAAAAAAAAATAATAATAAATAAATAAAAATAAAAAATCTACCAAATACATCATGAAATAATTGTGAACCTACAAAACGTAAAACACACATCGTACAACAAAAAACAACTATCTGAACAACCCGCTGCAACGCGCGGGCTTCCATGCTCGTTATATATCATCGCGACGATAAATTTTGTATCTTTTAACGGACCGCACTTCGATATGCTTTCGACGATTTTTTTTTCGAGTTTTGTTTTTTGTTGAAATTTACGCCTTTGAAAATCACATTCTATTTGTAAAATCACATGTGATTTGTTATTTTAAGAATTACATGTCTGATTTTTAAAATAACAAATCAACTGTAATTTTAAAAAATCGCATGTGATTTATCAAGGCATCATCAATAAGAAGTCAATCGGGTCCATGGTACCAAATTGCCAAATTAAATGAGGAGTTAAACGCTCTAGGAATCGACCTTCACTCCCTCTTCAAGCTAAAGATTGGCAATGGCCAAAATACTCGCTTTTGGACCGACACGTGGGTTGGTAACGCCCCCCTTTGTTCTATATACCCAAGATTATTCCGTATTGAGGGTAACCATGATTGCTCAGTAAGTGAACGAACTCCCTCCTTTGTCCCTTCTCCAGTGTCTGCTCCTAATTCTTCTATGCATAATGGGGATGTTACAAACTCAGTTGGCCATGCTTCAAGTGTTGATGGTATTGGGCTTATTAATCCTCCTGGGCTTAGTTTTCAATGGAATTGGCGAAGGCTGTTAGGAATTAAATATTCATGAAGTTCTTAATCGGGAAATACTCCAAGTATGTTTCTGCTGATGATGTTAACTCTGCTGTTTGGTACATTGACTCTGCTGTTTAGTGCAATGACTCTGCTGATGATTCTACTGATAGCGATAGATTGTTCCTGCTGATAGAGAACACTCTGCTGTTTAAGAGGATAAGATCAAGAAGATATTTATTGTATTTTGGTCAAACATATACGGTAGAAAATATCTTACTCCATGTGCTTAGTTAACAAGTTGTATACATAGATACATGTTGTATCTTATGTACTGACACCAACATGCATAAGTTAACAAAGTAAGTCGGTCAAGACTTTTAGCAAATTTGTAAAGATCTTTTGCAACTATAAAAGAGATCTTAGACTAGTGATTAAGAAGTGACACACACACATGCACATGCATAACTGTTAGAAAAAGAACAAAAACAATATCACAAGTCTAAAACATAAGATTCAAGGTTTTTGTAACCCTAGTGAAAAACTCAAGATCACTCGTATTATTTGGAATAATATTGAATCGTTTAGTGAAATATTCTCTTTGTTCATTGTTAAGTAACAAATATAATTCTTCCATTTCCATAACATAAATAACCTTCTAAGTGTGGTTAAGTAAATTCCGCGTGCTTAATCATATTAAGTCAATATATCTCATACACAAAGATACAAGGTTTAACCACCTTAACCGTGTACAATCCGGATCTCCACAGTTGGTATCAGAGCCTAGGTTGATATATTTGAATTAGAAGAAACAGAAATGGATCCACATGATGTTCAAACAAATGTTGCTGCAAAGTTGCCCATAATCAAACCCAATGAGTTTGAGTTATGGAGGATGAGAATTGAGCAATATTTCATGGTCCAAGATTATACTCTTTGGGACATAATTATATATGGTGATTCCTTTTCACCAAGCTACTCAGAGGTTGTCCTAGAAGGTAAAACAAGTAGAAAAAGAAATACTGGACCAGTGTCAAATGAAGAGAAGATACTGAAGAGAAATGATCAGAAAGCAAGAAATTTGCTGCTTATGACCATTCCTAGTGAGCAGATGCTATCATTCAACAAGTATCTTGATGCAAAAACTCTTTTTGAAGAGATTTGTGCATATTTTGGTGGTAATGAAACTACCAAAAAGACACAGAAGACACTACTAAAGCAACAATTTGAAAACTTTACTGCTTTTAGTAATGAGTCTCTTGATAAGCTATTCTCAAGATTACACAAGCTTGTCAGTCAGTTAGCTGTGTTAGGTGTTGAGACAGAGAAGGAAGATCTCAACATGAAGTTTTTAAGAAGTCTACCTGATGAGTTCCATACTCATGTTATTGTCTGGATGAACAAGCCAGACATTGAAACAATGAAACTCAATGATTTGTACAACAACTTCAAAATTGTTGAACAAAGTCTTAGAAAGTCTGGAACTTATGGTACTAGTTCTGGAAACGTGGCACTCTTGTCAGTTCCTAGTATTAGTAAGAGTGAAGAGGTAGATGAAGGTGAAAGTGCTCCTTCCACAAGTTCTCACAAGGATGTTGCTGGTCTTGGAGATGCAACATTCTATGCTTTTATTACCAGTCAATCAAATGGCTCTCCTCTCAACCATGAAGACCTTGAGCAGGTAGATGGTGATGATTTGGAAGCTATGGATATTAAATGGCAGGTTGCTTTGCTTAGCATGAGGGCTAAGAAGTATTGGCAAAGAACTGGGAAGCAGATTACCATAAATGGTAATGATACTGCTGGGTTTGATAAGAAGAAAGTGGAGTGTTTCAACTGTCATAGGTTAGGACACTTTGCTAAGGAGTGTAGAAGCCCAAGAAAGCAGGAGAATAGAAACACATGGTATAAGCAAGATAGGAGAAAGGAAGTTACTGTTGAAGAGCCAAAGGCTATGTTGGCTATTGATGGTATTGGTTATGATTGGAGCTCTATGGCTATTGAAGAGGATGCACCACCGAATGCTGCTCTTTTGGCCAATGAATTTGCTCTAATGGCTCATTCTGATTCAGAGGTAAACAATATTACATCTTGTACTGAATCATGTCCTAATCTTAAAGCTTATGAAGACCTTAATAAGAGATTTGAAGCTCATAAACAAGAACTGCTTGATTCTTTGTTTAATTTGGCTAATCACAAAAGAGGTCTAGGTGTTTTAGAAAAACAAGTTTTACATTTTAAAAATAATGAAATTCATTTTGCTGATGACATCAATATACTAAAAAATGACATTAAGATCAGAAATGAGTGTATTGTTGAGTTGAATGAATCATTAGCTAAACACAAGAATGAAAGAGAAAATGTAAAGGTTTCTGTGGATGTTTTAGCACATTCCTCAGAAGGATTCAATAAGCTTTGGGAAGCCCAAGTTATTGATAAAGTTAATTCTGGTGTTGGATTTAAATCTGTACCCCCTCCATACAGAGGTGTTCATTCACCTCCAGGTATTGATTTAGCACACACAGGGTTACCTGAGTTTCAAGAACCAATCATGGAATATGGTTCTAAGGTCACTAAATCTCCTAAGATAGAAAAGGTAAGTAAAAGTTTAGATAAAACTTTATCTTATCAGGACAAGGTGTCCTTTGTTAAGAAAGGAGATGCTATAGTTGTTGAAGATTGCACAACTGATAGTGATAGTGAAGAAGAACAGGTTATGTCTAAACCTGTCTTGGTTAAGAAAGTAGGAACAAGTCTTCCTAAGATAGTCAATCACAACACTAACAGGCCTAAGTCAAATGTTAAGACAGTTAGGAAACCAGTTAGATATTGTGAACAATATAGAACTACAAACAAGCCCAGAGGTAACCAAAGGAATTGGAACAACCTCAAGTCTAACCAATTAGGTGATGACTTTGAATTTTACAATAAAGCTTGTTATACATGTGGTAGTTTTGACCATCTTGCAGCTTTCTGCAACCAAAGGGTATCTGGGTATGAAAACCATAGAGTGAATCACAAAAGGCAAACACCTAAATCTCACTTTCACTCTAGTTATAAGAAAACCAAACCCCAGAGTAGTCAAAAGCAAGTCTATCTCAAAATCTGATTCTGCTGATAGACCAAATGATCCTGCTGATAGCAAATTTTACTCTGCTGCTCGACCATTTATGACTATTAACCCAAAATCAACAGCTAAGGATGCAAAAACAACTTTCATTCATGCATCTAAAACTGTTCTAAGGCCCATTCAAACAAAAGCAGTGGTTTACAAACAAATTTGGAAACCAAAGGGTGTGACTTCAAGGTTAGCAAACTCTGCTGAACATGTTACTCACTCTGCTGCTAAGGGTAATAGGGCAAATGCTGTTAAGGCCTCAGCATGTTGGATTCAAAAATCCAATGTTGCATCAACAGTCCTTAAAAGATTAAACTATATTGATGCAAGAGGCAGATTCAAGTCAGTAATGGCTTGGATCCCCAAAGAAAACTAACTTTCTTATTTGTGTGCAGGGACATTCTATTGATCATCAAGATCAAGGATTCTCAGATAGTGGATGTTCCAATCACATGACAGGCAACATGTCTTATCTTTCAGATTTTCAAGAATTCAATGGAGGATATGTTACCTTTGGAGGTGGTTTTCGTGGCAAAATTTCTGGTAAAGGTACTATTAAAACCGGAAATTTAGATTTTGAAAATGTGTACTATGTACAAGAGTTAAAGTATAATCTTTTTAGTGTTTCACAAATGTGTGACAAAAAGAATAATGTGCTTTTTACTGACACTGAATGTCTTGTTCTATCTAAGGATTTTAAGATGCCTGATGAAAATCAAGTACTTCTTAGAATTCCTAGAAAGGCCAACATGTATAGTGTTGATATGAAGAACATCATTCCTAAAGAAGATTTAACTTGTCTTGTATCAAAGGCCACATTGGATGAATCAATGTTATGGCATAGAAGGCTTGGTCATATTAACTTCAAAACCATAAATAAAATTGTTAAGAATGGTTTGATAAGAGGTTTACCTCACAAAAGATTTGAAAATGATCAAACATGCATTGCTTGTCTAAAAGGCAAACAACACAAAGCCACTTGTAAGCCCAAAACTTTTAACTCTATCAATCAATCATTGTTTATGCTGCATATGGACTTATTTGGACCAGTTTCAGTAAGGAGTATACAACATAAAAAATATTGTCTTGTTATAACTGATGACTATAGCAGATTTACATGGGTTTTCTTTTTAGCTTCTAAGGATGAGACATCAAGCATTCTTAAGGAATTCATTACACTGATAGAAAATCAAGTAAGCAAGAAAGTAAAAGTCATTAGGAGTGATAATGGGACAGAGTTTAGAAATAGAGTTATGGATGATTTCTGCAAAGAAAAAGGTATTAGGAGAGAATATAGTGTTGCTAGAACACCACAACAGAATGGAGTGGTTGAAAGAAAGAATAGAACACTAATTGAAGCTGCTAGAACAATGTTAGCTGATTCTAAGCTACCAATAATCTTTTGGGCAGAGGCAATCAACACTGCTTGCTATGTTCAAAATAGAGTTTTAGTTGTGCAGTCTCACAATAAGACATCATATGAACTCTTTAATGGTAGAACTCCTGCAATAGGATTTCTTAGACCTTTTGGATGTCATGTGACAATTCTCAATACCTTAGACCATTTAGGAAAATTCGATGGTAAAGCAGATGAAGGTTTCTTAGTTGGATATTCTCTTGTTAGCAAAGCTTTTAGAGTTTACAACTTAAGAACTGAGAAAGTTCAAGAAGAACTACATGTGGAGTTCCAAGAAAACAAATCCAATGTAGTAGGTCAAGGACCAAAATGGATATTTGATCTTGATTATCTAACAAACTCTATGAATTATTTACCTGTTGTTGCAGAAAATAATAATTTTTCAGGTTCACAAGCAACAAATGAGGTGGAGTTAGATAAAGATCAATCTGATGTCATTATGCCATTGTGGTCAAGTACCAGTGTGGATTTAGCTTCAAACAATGATGAATCTTCTTCTGATAAAGCAAAAGAAGATGTTGAGGCTCAAAGAAAAGATGATGGAACTATGGATCAACACAATGTTTCTGCTGATAGTACATTTGTTCCTGCTGAACACTCTGCTGATGAGCAAGAACATTCTGCTGATAAGCCAGAACACTCTGCTGATTGGCCAAATACTTCTGATATAGGGCCATCACACACAAAAGAAGCAGAATTCTCTGAAGATGAAGTGGATTTTAGTAATCTTCCACTTAACTATCAAGTTCCAACAACCCCACACACAAGAATTCACAAAGTTCATTCCCTAGATAATGTGATTGGAGATATACAATCTGGTGTGAAGACAAGAAGACAACTAGTCTCTTCAGACCAAAAAGGGATTCTTGATGCCCTTTATGCTTCAAAACAACATGAACTTTCAAACTCATGTTTATTTGTATGTTTTCTTTCTCAAAAGGAACCAAAGAATATTCTTACAGCCCTAGATGATTCAAGCTGGGTAGAGGCTATGCAAGAAGAGCTTCTTCAGTTCAAGATTCAAAAGGTTTGGGTGCTAGCTGATTTACCTACAGGTGAGAAGCTAATTGGCACTAGATGGGTTTTTAAGAACAAAAGGGATGACAGAGGAATTGTGATCAAGAATAAGGCTCGATTAGTAGCACAAGGGTACACACAAGAAGAAGGAATAGATTATGATGAAGTTTATGCTCCAGTAGCAAGAATTGAGGCAATTAGGCTGTTTCTAGCTTATGCTTCATTTTTAGGCTTCACAGTCTATCAAATGGATGTCAAAAGCGCATTTTTATATGGTAAAATTGAAAGAGAGGTGTATGTTTCACAACCTCCTGGTTTCATTGATCCATTACATCCAAACAAAGTGTACAGAGTAGTGAAAGCTCTCTATGGCCTTCATCAGGCACCAAGAGCTTGGTATGCAACACTTGCTTCCTACTTATTAGAAAATGGATTTCAAAGAGGGAAGATTGATCAGACACTTTTCATCAAACAGCACAAGAAGGATCTTCTGTTAGTGCAGGTGTATGTGGATGACATTATCTTTGGATCTACAAGGAAGGAAATGTGTTTAGAATTTGAGAAGCTTATGAAAGATAAGTTTCAGATGAGTTCTATGGGAGAACTTACATTCTTTTTGGGTTTGCAAGTTAAGCAATCATCTGAAGGCATATTTATTAGTCAAGACAAATATGTTGCAGAGATACTTAGAAAATTTCAATTTGCTGATTCAAAAATTGCAAGCACACCAATGGACCCAGAGAAGCACCTTCTGAAAGATGAAGATGGAGAAAATGTAGATGTACACAATTACAGATCTATGATAGGCTCTCTGATGTATCTTACATCATCTAGACCTGATATCATGTTTCCTGTTTGTGTATGTGCAAGATTTCAAGTTACTCCAAAGGTTTCTCATTTAACTGCAGTCAAGAGAATTTTTAGATATCTCAAAGGTCAACCAAGGTTGGGTATATGGTATTCTAGAGAATCTCCTTTTGACTTGGTAGCATATTCGGATAGTGATTATGCTGGTGCTAGCTTAGACAGAAAGTCAACAACTGGAGGATGTCAATTCCTTGGGTGTAGACTTGTCTCATGGCAGTGTAAGAAGCAGACAAGCGTGGCAAATTCAACAACTGAAGCTGAATATATAGCTGCTGCAAGTTGCTCTAGTCAAGTTCTATGGCTTCAAAACCAACTCCTTGATTATGGGTACAATTTCTTAAACACTGTTGTTTACATTGATAATAGTAGTACAATTTGTATTATTAAAAATCCTGTACAACACTCTAAAACAAAACACATTGAAATTAGGCATCACTTTATAAGAGATTGCAATGAGAAAAGATTAATTCAAGTTCTTAAAATTGCTTCAGAGCATAATTTTGCAGATCTGTTAACAAAAGCTTTTGATGTTTCAAGGTTTCAGTACTTAATTGCAAGTATTGGAATGCTTAATCTTTAAATTTTCAATATGATGTGTTTTTGTACATAAATTTTTGTTGGTACTACTGGATTTATAAGGTACTGCTAATATATCAAAATTTGAATTGTGTTATTCATACAGTTGGTTTTATGATTATACTAATGCAAGACAAGTACTTTGTACATTGTTCTTTTGGTTTTAGACTAACTATTTCAGGTATGAATATGTGAACACAAAGGATGTTTCAAGTGAAATGGGAACAGCAGAATTCTTATCATATTGCTGACCATAATAGATTTATGATGGACTGAGTTTAGGAATTAGACCTCCTTAAAACTTCTTTCTTGAAATCTAGTTATGATATTTCACATTGAATTGATGACTTAGTTGATCAGATAGTAACTGATACAACTCACTTTCTATCATTTTATACTTTCAAGTATAATGAGTTAGTCTAAGGACATCTGATAGAAATAACAGCTAGTGAAAGTGAATCTAACACTTGTGTTGGAGGTAACAATTGCTATGAGCTGGAAACCCTGTCAAGAAAATCTTTTGAATAGATTTATCTTTTCACAGGCAGTTAGTGATAACTGAAATACATTGGTTCTCACACAACCAGAGGTTATTTTTAAACCGAAATTTTGATTAGGTGTCTGTTACACACTTGATTCTTTCAAAATGGTTGAATGTAGTATGATTTTTCAATTCCAAAATCATAAACATACTACTAAGCTAAATGATTTCTTAAAAGGATTTTCAAGGATTCAGAAAAACCATTCATTTATGGATTATGAATCAAAATGTCCACTGATTCACCTCTCATAGGAGTTAACACACCTAGAAGTGATGAGGACAGCAACTTAAACTCTTAAGGAATTGATGGCTTCATGTACAATATTGTCTGAAAATAAGTTCAAACTGATAGATCAGGTGATATGAAGAGAAGTTCTTTAGTACATAGTGAGATCTTCCAAACAAGGGGAGGAAACAAAAGTTATTTGCTTCAGGGGAGGAAATAATTTCCCAGCAAAGGAAGAATAAACCAATATATGGAAGGAAAAGACAAGAGCATACAAGAAGATGTAGAGGTTGAAAATGATTAGAACAGATCAAATATCTAGAAGGGATGAAGCATTCCAAAGGAGAAAGTTCTATCTAGATCAAACGAAGAAAAGTTTCAATTTCACTTCAAAGACATGCTGGTTAGATGATTTCACTTGTTGAAACAAGCATCCAAGATACACAGCATCATTGCCTCTTACAATTCCTCCATCCAAGGAAATTGCACCATCTTTTGGTACAATGTTTTGATATTGCTAAAGTCAAAGAAGAATAGAGCAGATCAGTTCAGATTCATGAAGTGTTTGAAAGATCTTCTAAAGATAAGTCCTCATTTAATTCAGAAAACATGTTTGAATTGATTCACATGTTTAGGGGAGGATTGTTAGGAATTAAATATTCATGAAGTTCTTAATCGGGAAATACTCCAAGTATGTTTCTGCTGATGATGTTAACTCTGCTGTTTGGTACATTGACTCTGCTGTTTAGTGCAATGACTCTGCTGATGATTCTACTGATAGCGATAGATTGTTCCTGCTGATAGAGAACACTCTGCTGTTTAAGAGGATAAGATCAAGAAGATATTTATTGTATTTTGGTCAAACATATACGGTAGAAAATATCTTACTCCATGTGCTTAGTTAACAAGTTGTATACATAGATACATGTTGTATCTTATGTACTGACACCAACATGCATAAGTTAACAAAGTAAGTCGGTCAAGACTTTTAGCAAATTTGTAAAGATCTTTTGCAACTATAAAAGAGATCTTAGACTAGTGATTAAGAAGTGACACACACACATGCACATGCATAACTGTTAGAAAAAGAACAAAAACAATATCACAAGTCTAAAACATAAGATTCAAGGTTTTTGTAACCCTAGTGAAAAACTCAAGATCACTCGTATTATTTGGAATAATATTGAATCGTTTAGTGAAATATTCTCTTTGTTCATTGTTAAGTAACAAATATAATTCTTCCATTTCCATAACATAAATAACCTTCTAAGTGTGGTTAAGTAAATTCCGCGTGCTTAATCATATTAAGTCAATATATCTCATACACAAAGATACAAGGTTTAACCACCTTAACCGTGTACAATCCGGATCTCCACAAAGGCCTCTGAGGCCTTGTGACCTCACTGAACTGGCAGAGTTACAAAGCCTACTGTCTAACTTTCGCATCACCTCTTCGGACGATGATCATTGGGAATGCCTTCTCGATATTACTAAGAGCTTCACGGTAAAAGGTATGCGACTTTTAATTGTCAACTCTTCGATTCAAAGTCATGTAACACCAACTAGATGGAACAAGCTAGTTCCTATAAAAATCAATATTGCTTCCTAGAGAATGGAGAACAGAAGAATCCCCACAAGAGTTAACTTGGACCATATAGGTGTTGATCTAGACTCGGTAAGATGTCCCGTTTGTGACAATGGCCTCGAGACGGAAGATCACATTTTGGTGAAGTGCGAAGTTGCTGCCTCGGTTTGGATTGAAGTTCTAAATTGGTGGAACATTAACAACATTCATCTTGAAAATCTCAATGATGTCCTATCCATCCCAAGCCTCGCAAATTTGTCTCCCATGCTCACATCAGTCCTCGACGCGGTGGTGCAATCCACCCTTTGGATTCTTTGGCGTTTTAGGAATGACTCTTCCTTTGCTCCTAAGCGTCCGAATAGGAGAATGATTCTAAATGATGTCAAGCTCTTTAGCTTCAACTGGATTTCTAATAGGCTTCGTAAGATTTCTTTTAATTGGATAGAGTGGCTTTTTAACCCGTGTAACGCCCTATCCACTCCTTTGTAATTTGTTCCCTAGCTTCTTGCTAGTGTTCTATGTTATCTTCTGCCGTTCAAAAAAAAAACATAGAATTTCTCCTCTATTGAAAAATGATTTAATTTCATCGTGTTGGTATTTATTTCGGGTAACAGATTTTTAAGTTGTGTGGCGGTAATTCGAACATCATTTTCTAACTTCCCTAGTCGGTGGATTGATAGCTAACGTTTCTTAAAGTTTTTTTTTTAGCTTTTTCTCTTTACGAAGAAAACTAGTACTAAATGACACTTATTTGAAGAACATCATTTTTAGACTCGCTCCAGGACAAGAACCTTGATTTATCGAATGTTGTTTTTTTAGCTTTAAGTCGATATGAAACCTCTAGTTAGAATTCTAGCGAATGGGGAAGATCGAAAACAAATTAAATGTCACGTACAATCAACAAAGTTGTATGCGAAACATGTATGAGCATATGCGTGATTCGTGCGGGAGGAGTTG